>CM046474.1:21144934-21577487 GCA_025506415.1 Flaveria robusta
GAAAGGTCACCGGAAACAACAATTCTTCTTCCGGATTCTCTCGTAATCAACAACCATGAGACCTCCACTCGGGAAGCCGATCAACGTCAACGCTATGGCTCGAAAGATCGATGTCGATGATCGAATTCCACTTCGTAATTATTACCGCATCGCCGATAATCTTCTCAAACAGGTAATCGTTGCTTCGAAAAGGAAAATTGATGAGGAGTAACTTGACTTTTAATTAATTCTTGTTTCTATTTGCCTTTGGAAGCTGTAGTTGATTGATAGTCTACATTGATTGAATTTGGCTGATTGGTTTTAGTCCTATAGTTAGTTAGGGTTTAATGTTCAACAATATCGTTTGTTCAAATTGGACTTTGTGGATTGCAAGTATTGCTGATGATTGCTTGATAGGTTTTTTATCTTGCTCTTATGCTTCCTGTTTTTTTTTCCAATGCCAAAATCAAAATAAACGTCAGCTGATCAATGGGTCAGGAAAGCAAAAACCTTGTGGTTAGTGAATGAATTGTGTTTATCCAACCGTTAAGTTAAATGCCAATTCCTTAGGTTTTTACTCTAGTCAACTTGCCTTTCTGCTGCTTCAGGTGATATTAGGTATGTTTTAGGGTAAGCACAACAATATTACTAAGCTAGTCCTTTAAGAGATCTCCAGTTATGATTGTTGCGTGAAGTTAGTGTTAGCGTTAGCAAATTTGTTGGGGAGGCTGACTAGTGTAAGAAGTTTGCTGTAAATGATTTTCATATTAGAAAGCTTATTGTTCCTGTCTATAGTTTAGAACTAATTAGATTCAACAAAACCCTGCAGCTAGATTGCAAAGTTTCATTCCGCAGTGTAAAACATGGTTTTAGTCACACTTGCCCCCTATGAGCATCACATAGTCCTCTCGGTACGAGTTGGAGAAGACCAAAATGCCGACAAGCAATGCTTTTAAATTTCAATCTTTGAATTATTAAACATGTGACATTCGCTTTGAACTTTCTTTCTACTGCATTAAGATGCCCAACTATGTACATTTGATGTTCTATTGTTATCTTAATTGTTAACGGTTGAGGAGAGCTCTTTAAAGCACTTATGAAAAACTAAAAAAATTTGGTATACAGTTTTCTTTGGCTTTGCCATAGGCTTGCATATGCCGCTTTCCCACTGCAGGAATGCTATCCATCAACAGCCATAAAACTTGGATCTGTGAATTTTTTATAATATCAGTGGCTAAACTTATGTTAGAAGCAAACAAAAACAGAACTCTGGTCTCAGAGCCTTATGCTCGTATCAACAAGTTTTAGCATTGTCCTCCAAAAGGGAAGAATAAGCCGTAACAACATATGCTTGATTGCTTGCTTTTATTTGCAAGCTGATTTTTTTGGGTGTGGTACGAAGTATTTCGTGTATTTTCAAACGCATCTTTTGGGAGTCATCTTCATATCATGCTCCCATATGTACATGCATGTTTTGCAAATGAGGGATTTTTTGTTGCTGTATGGTACTAACTTCTGTGCATGCAGGCGAACATATATCGAGAGGAAAAGAATATTATAGATTTGTATGTGATTCTTCTAAGATATTCAAGGTAATCAAAGAGTCATGATCAGATCCCAATTTAGACGTTTAGAGTTTTGCTTATTGTTGTTAAAACTTAAAACCATTATTTTTGTTTGAATTTTCAGTTTGGTGCTAGATACAATTAAATATCATCGCGACTACCTTGTTTTATGTTCAAAGGAACGGGCATTTTGCAAGAAGGTGAATTTGGTTAATTAATTTGTACCTGTATCTCACACTGTATGTTGTTACTTGATTAAAATTTGATGACATGGCTTTACGGGCTTTCCTTTCTATTTTCAGCAATTACCTGTGGTGGTTGATGAGTTGGAATCTTTGAAACCAGAATTTACCCGCCTAGTGGAAAGATTAAACAAAGGTCATTCTAGAAGTGAAAAAGATCAACCAAATCGTCAATTACTTGCTGTGAATAACAGAATTTATTTTGATTCTGGTAACAAGCAGGTATAATTGTTCACTCACATAAAGTGTTTGTTTTTTTCATCATTAGTGCTGCTCAGTAATATTGATGGAAATTAAGCTGTTATTAGTTGATGTCGATTGATGTTCATTGATTTTTTTTTTCAGTCCTTTTTTATATTTGCATTATCTCTCATGTAGTCAGTGGCTTTATATGTTGTTGCAGCCTCAAAACATGGATAGTCGGCTCTCTTGGAACCCGAACCCTGAAAATACTCAAAATAAACTATCAAGTTCCTATGACATGCAGTTTCAAAAGCTGTGAGTTTTTTTTATTATATGTGATAACTAATCCATCTCTTTTTGGAAGGTTTGTTTAAAGTTGCAAAGTGTGATCAACCATGCTTGTCTGTAATTTAAATGGGTTTCACATGCCATTATTTCTCATCTTGTTTCATTAAATATAGAAAGGGGAATGTGGTCTTTGTTTAGAGGGGATAGATTATTGCATATTCATATTATATGTTCAAAGTATGCAAATTCTCAGCTATCAGATTTTAAGTATGTGTACTCATGCTATATTCAGATCTCTATTGCCACCTCCCAGACAAGAAACTTTATCAAGACATTCTCTTCTAGGTCCTAATGGTCTTCGCGGTCAATGGTCAAATCCTAGTACACAGATAAAGGTAAGGTCATTATGTTTTATTGCGCTATCAAATTTGAATTGTGAACTCTGCGACTGAATCATGTTGTGGCACAGGTGCAATATCCAACATATACCGACTTAAACTCAAGTGACAATATGAGGTTAGTGTCTTTACAAAGTCTACTTATTTAGATTAGCATGAAGCTAGTATGTAGTGTTTGGTATGCTGTAATGGAAGGCGGAATGAAATGGACCGTAATCTGTCTTCTTCCATTTGGTTGATCTTCATTTGTTGGGTAGGGGGTGTTTTTATATTCCTTTTAAGGAATGCAGTGAAAGTTTATGATGTAACCTGTTTGTTTTTGTTTTTTTGAATATTTATAACACTAACTTCTCTATAAATTTGCACAGTTTTTATTGAATTACTTTTCGTATTTTCAAAAGTAACTACAAATCATTTGTTTGTAATTTACATAAGATTATCTCAATCTTTCATGTTGTTTACTAATATAGTTTTTAAAATATAATTGATGGATTTTTTCTTTTATATTATGTAGTAATGGAAGGTAAGTTATGCATCTGTACATATAACATGCAAAACTGATGTAAAAACTATAAATTTTTTTGATAAAATATGAGCAATAAATTATTGCTTTTTTAAAATGTCTTGACTATAATAATGATAGAATTTAATAACAGTGAAAACAAATTACTCTTTGCATTCCTGCATGTTAATTATATATATATATTAAACTATATGTGATTCTACAGTAATAATAACAATAAAATAGTGATAACAATTAATTAATTTGTGTATTGAACATTTATGAAACATTTTAACGGCATATAAAACGTTTTTATTCGACAGTTTAAATCCGAGTCACTCTACATTTTAATGTAAATTTAGTTTGGAAACGAGTCGGGACGATCGTAATACTTCATCACGTCATATTAGGCGTAGATGCACGTGTTTTTTTATATACGTTTTGAGTTGGGCTACGTTTCGACATATATAATTTTGTGTGGAAAAGAGTCAGGTCAACCATAACACGTTTCGTTCAACGATATAAATTTGAGTTACTTTACAATTCGACGTAAGTTTTGTCCGAAGACAAGTCAGGTCGATTGTTAGTTTATACGCTTTCATGTCAAGTACTATGCCGCAGCTACATGTTGTTGAATTTACGTTTTAATATTTGGGATCATGGTGGAATACCCCGTGCAACGCGCGGTTCACAAAATACTAGTTGTCATTTAGACATGATGTATTGTAATGCATCTTTCCATTCACTCTCTCATCCCAATACCTAGTTCTTCCCATTTCTTTGTCATACGCAGCTCTTGTGGCATTTCCTGATCCATCTATGTTAAGTTGATATCTGTAATCCTCAGTAACTTGGAAAAACACACTGCATGTTCGCTCGTAGTTTACTACCAGACATATGTGCTTATTCTATATTTTATTGTGCTCATAGCTTAATTCAGACTGTGCAAAGTGACATCCTCAGTGTCAAAGATAGCAACACAGGAGTGGATACATCAACAATGGAATCAGTGCTATCTCTAGACGATGGTAGATGGGCCCGCCCTAATAAGGATCAGTTTGATGATGATCTTTTTCTTTCTGGAAATATTAGACAACCTTCTCCCCCTCCCGTGCTTGCTCGACTGCAGCCGGAACATTCTCCGATATCTCCATCACGAGTTGCTGATCCAAGACCTGGACCTGCCAACGCGCTTCAAGATGATTCACCCACTTCTAATGCATACCACCATTTACATATTGTAAGTTCTTTTACTGAGAAATTCTCCATCTATTCTTCAAGTATTTGACATTATTGTCTTTATTTTTTGCAGCCTGTAAAAATGATGCAAGATTTTTTGAGATTGGCACATGAAAATACCAAAAGAAACTTAGAGACATGTGGTGTTCTTGCTGGTTCTTTGGTAATAGTACATTGGTCCCCTTAGTAAGATCTTTTTTTTGGTTGTCACTTGTCAGATCTTGTTATCTTACCTAATTTTATCAATTTGATTGTAGAAAAACAGGAACTTCCAAATCACCACACTTATTATACCAAAGCAGGAGTCAACTTCTGATTCAGTAAGAACTCAAAACTATATAATATTAATATATTTAGATGCATACGTTTTCGAGATGCTATGCAAATAGGGTTGCATTAATTTTTTTCAATAATCAAGTTACATAGCTTTTTTTGTTATATATCAATGGCTGGTGTTGCATATTTCTGATTCTTTCTTTTTCTTTTAAATATGCTATAATAATTAAATCATAACATTTTTTTTCTTTAGCTTCTTTAGAGTTATACATAGAGCTACTTTAGTTGTATATAGAAATCATAGTAATCACAGGCTCAAGGCTTACTCATGGTGCAAAGGGTGAGCCTGTCGCCTTGGCGCAAGGCACTTAAAACATGCTTGCTCGAGACAAGCAAGGAACACATGTATTCCAGGCCAGTTTTTGTTGTTTTAGACATGTTTTAGTCTGGTTTAGGCTGTTTCAGACTAGCTTAGACCCTTTTTTGGCTTAGTTAGACTGGCAGACTGGTGTAGATGAGTTTACGCTGTTTCAGAGAGGTTTTTTGCTGATCTTGGCTTGTTGTTCCATTTTTGTTGTGCCTTTGCGCCTTGCTACATGTAAGGTGGTTCTGCTGCGCTGCGCTTGGCGCCTTTGACTACTATGATAGAGATGAAAAACTCTGAATAGGATAGTTAATGCTTTTTAATGATTAAATTCTATGAGTTTTTTGTAATGTCTTACTTTTAGCTGATTAAGTATTAAAACTGGTAGAAAATATCATCTACAATTAGTTTATAAATGTCTTTTGGTTGTACATATAGCTTCTTTAGTTGTACAGAGTTTCTTTATGCTTGTTTATTACTTTATTTTAGTATTTTAATTTTCAGTTCTAAAAAGTTCAACAAATTAGAACTGCAAATCTTGATCAGTTTTTACTCTCAGTTGGTTTCAACTTTTTTTTTTTCCCCTTACCTCTACCTTTTCCTTATTATTTGCAAACAAATGTAAACTATATTTCTCTATTATCTTGTACTCTACAAGAAAAGAGGACAGTATTTATTATACAATGATAAACCAATTTCTGATGCATTGTGTTTTGCTCGTCAGTGTCAGACGTTAAATGAAGAAGATATATTTGAGGTTCAGGACAAGCGTTCTCTTTTCCCTCTTGGATGGATTCATGTAAGTGACCACAGACATCTTTGCTGAATGATACTAAATTTTTAGATTGATATAATTATTATATTTTCTGATGTCTTACACATGTCATAATTCTCCAGACTCATCCATCACAAACTTGTTTCATGTCATCAGTTGATCTGCACACACATTACTCGTATCAGGTGCAAATTAATCATACTGTATTTTGGTTTTGCTTAGAATGTTTTGTAAGTGGATAATGTATTTAACCTCATGGACAACACACCAACAGTGGCTAAGAAAGAGAACACAAACAAAATTGAAGTATGTCTTGAAGGGTCATGCAAAGTAGTGCATAACCTCCAAATCATTTATTACTAATATTAAACATTTGACATTATTTATTTATAAAAAACAAAAAAAAAAACATGGTAAAAGTTGTTCAGAGTCATTCCATTTCAAACCATACACATAGTTATTACCTGTTGATGGAACTTCCTTCCGTGATGTTAAAATTTGTGAGCGTTCTGCTCCAAGTTTGATGGAATTTCCTTCCTTTGCTGTCTTGAGGTGTAGTTTGTGCCCTCTTTTTATTTTATACAAGGGAACCTAATTTTTAGCTTAAATTTCAGATTATGCTTCCAGAAGCAATTGCAATTGTGATGGCCCCTACCGATGAATCCAGGTACATTACTATCAGCTACTGCTTTCATGCAAAAATATTTAGATGTTAAAATTTGAATAACTATTCTGTTACAAATCGATTCGACTTTGATACCAACAAATCCAGACATATTTCAATCAAAGGTTATACATGTTGCCTTGGTCTTAATTTGTCAAATCTTAGAATATTAGCCTGATTTTTTTTTTGTTTTTAGTTTTTTTTTGTTATTTATTATTATTATTTTTTGTTGTTGTTGTTGTGTTGTTGTGTGTGTGTGTGGGTGGGGTCGGTCCCTGGAAACAGAGTGCATTGTTCACGGGAATTTTGCTATCTGTTTTCATGTGTTATCCATACATGGATCATATGTATTGTTATTTTGTGGTCTTATCATATATAAACTTCATCTACACAGCCCGCATGGTATATTCCACCTTTCGGATCCTGCTGGAGTGAATTTAATTCGGAAGTGTGATCAGCGTGGCTTTCATCCTCATGAGGAACCAAATGACGGTAGTCCAATATATGAACATTGTTCCCATGTTTATATGAACGAGACTTTGAACTTTGACGTGGTTGATCTCCGGTGAACTTCAATATCTTATTAATGTTGAAGATATTTTTACAAATTTGCTTTTGTGAATATGATCTGAGCATGGGGAAATGGAGTACTTAGTGGATACGGACGGATTGTGAAGACTAAGCGGTAAACGACATACGATCATATTTTAGTTATAAAGTCGTGCTTATGCTTATGTGTAAAGAATATATTTGTTGCTTTTTTCGAGTTATGTTCGTATTCTGAGAGGGTTATTTATGTAGCTTATCAAACTTATGCTCAAACTAAACCATTTGTTACTTTTCGATGGAGACAGTAAATTTAATGGCTTACCATAAGTGTTTGGCTTGATATCTGGATACATTTTTTTTGAATGGCAAATTGAATTACAGACGGTCACTCACCCACCCGATCATTTCAATTACTCAAGTATGAAACCTGACACCAGCATTAACAGAAAACTCATATTAGGTGAGAAAACCTCCTAGCTTATCCGGAATTTTATTTTATTTTTATTTATTTATTTATTTTTTTTGGTTACCGGTGAGACTTGAATACAAAATCTTAGCATATTTTTATAAGATCTTGAGTTACCTTAATTTAACAATTTGAGTTAAAGATTATTGGTTTTGGATACATTTTTTACCTAAAAGCTCTTAGAAACTACACTAGCCTATGTGAATTCGTGATATTGGGTGGCTTGCGTCATTTTTTGTGTACTCCTATCTACAAAATGAGAGAAAGCTGAGTAGACCGCTAGATAGAAATCAGACACTTACTGTTACGTAATCTCTTAAATCATTTTTTAAATCTTATAAGTTATGTTTTGTGACAATTGACATACGTATCATATAAAGGATATTTTATTTCATGTAGTACCCTCGTAAAAATTTGCCAACACGTCCTTTTGTGTGATGCCAACTAACAGAGGGGAAGTGTGTCGGCTTGTACGGAGGCTGCTGCTCTCAAAGATTAACCGATACTAATTGTCATAGCCGATTTTGGTTATTTATGTATTAGTATAGATTTTTTATGTATAATTTTTAAACATGTATTTTTCGTAACTTTATCACATGTGTTTCAATAAACTACGAAGAAATAATATTAGAGTAATCATATATCTCTTGTACCGAGTTTCTACGGTTAAAATGCTTACTTTATTTTCTAGATGTTTGTGATCTCTAGCTATTCATTAGGACAAACAGATAACAAGATAAAAAACTACAAGAATTCTCATCTAAGCCGCAAAATTTACTGGTGTTTGAGAGGTAAAACAACAACAGTAACCTCAAAGGACATGACAAATATACTTCAAACAAACCCAATAACGGGTCACATTAAAAAGTATAACAAGAAAAAGACGTGTGATCGTATCAAGTCATCATCATCACTTACTAGCAACGACTCGGCGCTACACACAATAAATAGAGACACAAGAGTTAATAAGAGAATGGGCAGTAATTCAATTTCATGTGGCATTAAGTTGGTTTATTAAGAAGAAAGAGAAATGAAGAACCGGGACCGGATGAAGAGTTAATGAATATCAACAAGTTTTCAGTAAACATTGAATATTATAGCGGATGCAAGTGGCGAATGCGCTAAAATGAAGTTGGCGGATGATGAAAGCTTTATGATCTTGAATTCACCAGGTATTGTTCTTATGGTTGTTACACATCAATCAATCAAGCTTCGCATTGTTACATTAGATTTAGCTCGAGGCGCATTTTAGAGCCTATATATATATAGTTTGTTGCATACATGGATCGGTAGTTGTGTCCACATAGGTTCCTTTTTGTTATGGTTGTTATAGGAGATACTTGCCTCCTATTTTATGTATATGGAGGCCAAGAAGAACATCTATTATGGAAACCAACTTATCTTTCTCACAAACACTTATAAATCTATCAAAACTATTTAAACTTAATGTTTTTTCAATTTCTCATCTTATGCTTTTGTGTAGCATCCCATCCTTTAAAATATGATATATTTGGAATATTTGAATTGCCATAGTAAAGGTTTCATATTAAATCGTTGAAGATTATTGTACAACTTGTCATCTCCATAGTTTTATCAGATGCTAAGTGTTAAAAATGATATTCACTTCAGGTTACAAACATACCAACTTTTTATTATTTTTTCTAACTTAAATTTATTTTATGGTTTCTTGTTTTGTGAGGTTATAAAAAAAGAAAAAAATAAAGTCTGGATGCTGATTGAAGAAATTAGAAGGCTATAAATGACAAGTTGTTTTTCTTATTTGAGGGGAATATTATATGCCTTTAAAGGCTCTCAATCACAGCTTATTTTCTCCTGTCTCTTCCCAAACAATCTTCTCCTTAGAAGCTATAAAGAGCAGGCTTTGGATTCATCCAAGAATACACAAGAGTTATCAATCATTCTATTATTCTCTTCATCTTGTATCTTAATTCTCTTGGTGTAATCGACCTACCACAAACAGTCGACTTTGGTTCTTGGTTTAATCATTCGATTGTTTGGGCAAATGCAATGACTTTAGCATTAGAAGTTAAAAATAAAATTGGTTTTGTAGATGGGTCTTGTGAGAGGCCCACTGATGATGAAACTCTTGCAAAACAATGGGATAGATGTAATTCAGTAGTTCTCTCATGGATTTTAAATTCTGTTTCCGATGAGCTTTATCTTGGTCAAGTATTTTCAAAAATAGCATCAACTACTTGGCAAGAGCTAAAGGAAACATATGATAAAGTTGATGGTTCCATTATTTTTAATTTACACCAAAAAATCAATTCTGTCACTCAAAGTGGGTCTTCTGTTTCAGAGTACTATCATAGGTTAAATTCTATGTGGAAACAATTTGATGCTATAGTTAAACTTCCTGATTGTACTTGTCTAGCTGCAAAACAATTTTCAGAATTTAATCAACTAATAAAACTCATGCAATTTTTAATGGGACTTGATGATGTGTACCAGCCAGTGAGGTCTAATATCTTAACTAAGGATCCTCTACCTTCCGTGAAAACTGCTTTTTCTTTAATTTCAAGAGAAGAATCACATAGAGGAAATAGTTCTTCTAGTTCCTCTAATAAACATCAAAATGTAGCCTTTTTTACAAAACAAAATCAATCTCAATCCTTTGAAAACAAAAAGAAACTTGGTAGAGGACCTAACCTTAACTTGAAATGTACACATTGCAATAAGTTGGGTCATACTATTGATAGATGTTATGAGTTAGTTGGTTATCCAGCAAATTTGAAGAAAAATGGTATTAATCAGCCTTTCAAGACAGGAGCAAATCAATCTTTTAAAACAGGAACTTCAAATAATTCTGTTGCAACATCAAATTCTACTACAAGCCAACCTAGTTCCTCTTCTTCACCAATGTCACCTTTTACTCCTGATCAGATTGCAAAACTTATTAGTTTAGTTAGTGACAAGTCTGAACAGCAAGCATCCAACATTGGAGGTAAGTTCTCTGGTTTTAAAAGTAGCATAAATACAAGTTTTTTAAATTGTTCTAGTATCTCTGGGTTGAAGTTTGATCATGGTTGGGTGGTGGACTCGGGTGCAAATCAACACATGGTTATGTCAGACGAAAATCTAATAAACTGTGTAGATGTTTCTGATTTTAATGTTACTGTAGGACACCCAAATGGAACAAATGCTAAAGTGACAAAAATTGGTGATTTAAAACTAGCAAATAATATAATGTTAACTGATGTGTTTGTCGTACCTGACTATAGAGTGAATTTGTTATCTGTTCATAAAATTGCAAAAGATAATAAGTTAGCATTATTGTTTACTGAAGATACTTGTTTGGTTCAGGATTTGAATTCAAAGAGAGCCTTGGTGACTGGTAGACAAAGTGATGGACTTTATTTTTTTGAAAAAAATGGGAACCCTTTGAAGGTGTGTTATAGTAGTGTTAATAGTGTTAATTTATGGCATACACGTCTAGGACATCCATCTGACAATGTGTTGAGTGTGTTGAAAGATACCCTAAATATTAGTTCTATAAAAAATCCACACCCCTGTGAGGTCTGTCACAAGGCTAAGCAGTCTCGAGTACCATTTCCATTGAGTGACCATGTATCTAAGGAGGTTGGAGAGTTGGTTCATTTGGATGTCTGGGACCCGTATAGAGTGACTAGCAGAGATGGATTTAAGTATTTCTTAACTGTTGTAGATGACTATTCCAGAGCTGTGTGGTGTTTTCTTTTAAAAAATAAAGATGAAGTTTCTCAAAATATTGCAAATTTTTGTGAACTTATCAATAATCAGTTTGGTAAATCTGTAAAGGTGTTTCGTAGTGATAACGGAACTGAATTTGTTAATAATCAGATGAGCAATTTCTTTAACTCTAAAGGTATAATCCATCAAACAACGTGTGTTCAAACACCACAACAGAATGGAATAGTAGAGCGAAAACATAGACATCTTCTAAATGTAGCTAGATCACTCATGTTTCAAGGGGGAGTTCCCCTTAGCTTTTGGTCTGAATGCATACTGACCGCCATCTATTTGATTAACAGGATGCCTTCTTCGGTTTTGTTAGGAAAAAGTCCATATGAGTTGATGTTCGGTTTCAAACCCTCTCTTGAACACTTAAGAAACTTTGGGTGTTTATGCTTTAGTACTGTTTTAAATGTATCAAATAAGTTTGACAGTCGTGCAGAAAAATGTGTTTTACTTGGGTATTCAAATGTTAAAAAAGGTTATAAGCTTTGGTGTCTCGATAAACGTCAAATTATTTTTTCTCGAGACGTAAAGTTTTATGAGGAAGTTTATCCTTTTAAAGAGAATAAAACATATAATATTGATCAGGTGTCTTTCGAAAAGAATTTAAACAACTTAAACTTTTTTGACTATTTTGAGTCTTGTTCACCCAATGTTTCTGTTAGTGATAATAATCCCGATGATGAAGGGGGGGTGTCTCAGGGAGTTAGCAGTGACGGTCAGCAGCCAAGTAGTTTTCCTATTGAAACTGTTGGCGTGGCAGGCAACACTGTTACTCCTAATGATGAGGTTGTTCCTCCTGAGGGAAATGAGCCAATCAATGAAACTCGAAGATCATCAAGGACTATATCTCTTCCTAAGAAGTTGGCAGATTACGTTGTAGAAGGTAAAGTCAAGTACGGTCTAGAGAAAGTAGTAAATTATTCCAAATTATCTAAAGAAAATTTCTGCTTTGCGTCTGTGTTAAACAAGAGCGTAGAACCTAGAACATTTAGTGAGGCATCATCTGATATTAATTGGGTTGAAGCAATGAATGCAGAAATGGAAGCCCTACATAGAAACCATACGTGGGAATTAGTAGATTTGCCTCCAGGTAGAAAACCTATTGGGTGTAAATGGGTTTACAAAATTAAGTATAAGTCAAATGGTGAGGTTGAAAGGTATAAAGCTAGGTTGGTGGCAAAAGGGTATAGTCAAAAAGAAGGTATAGACTTTGATGAAACATTTTCTCCGGTGGTTAAAATGGTCACAATTAGATGCATCATTAGTTTAGCAGTTGAAAAAGGTTGGCCTTTGTTTCAGTTAGATATCAATAATGCTTTTTTGTATGGTACTATTACTGAAGAAGTTTACATGACTTTACCAGAGGGTTATTATTCAAAAAATGAAACAAAAGTGTGTAAACTAATGAAATCGTTATATGGTTTAAAACAAGCCCCTAGAAAATGGAATGAAAAATTAACTAGTGTTCTTGTTGAAAATGGCTTTGTCCGAAGTGTTTGTGATCACTCTTTGTTTATTAAATCTCAAGGCTCTTTGTTCATTGCATTGTTGGTCTACGTAGATGATATAGTGATAACTGGGAATGATGAAAATGAAATCATAAAAGTAAAGAATTTTTTAAGCACAAAATTTTTAATAAAAGATCTAGGTAAATTGAAATATTTTCTTGGAATAGAAGTGTTATATCCTAATCATGGCATTTGTCTTTCTCAAAGAAAGTATTGTCTCGAACTTTTATCCGAATTTGGTCTTCTTGGTTGTAAACCGGTGAATACTCCTATTGAACAAAGCTTTGTTGTCTCATCCAAGTGTGGTAAGAATAATGAAGTTTTAACAAATGTAACTGGTTTTCAAAAACTGATAGGAAAGCTCATTTATCTATCATTGACAAGACCTGATATTTCTTATGCTGTTCAGTTTTTAAGTCAGTTTATGCACAGCCCAACAAATTCTCATCTTCAAATTGCACTGCGGCTATTGAGATATCTAAAAAGGTCTCCTGGTAAGGGTATTTTAATTAGTAAAACAAGAAACTTTGATCTTTGTGGATTTGTTGACTCTGATTGGGGTAAGTGTTCGACAACAAGAAGGTCAGTAACCGGCTTTTGTATATTTCTAGGTGGTTCACTAGTTTCATGGAAAAGTAAGAAGCAATCAACAGTTTCCCGCTCGTCTGCAGAAGCAGAATACCGAGCTATGTGTTCAGCTACTTGTGAAATAATATGGATTTTAAATTTGCTTAAAGAGCTAAAAATAAATTGTGAACTGCCGGTCAAACTTTTTTGTGATAATAAAGCTGCCATGTCAATAGCAGCCAATCCGGTTTTCCATGATCGTACAAAGCATTTTGAAATCGATCTACACTTCATACGAGAAAAAATCTCTACCGGTGTTATTGAAACAAAAAAGATTAGTTCTGAGTGTCAAGTAGCTGATATCTTTACAAAAGGGCTTGGTGTTCTTCAACATGATTGCTTAAGTAAAAAACTAGGCCTATATGACATGTTTGCAACCTGAACTGAGGGGGGATGTTAAAAATGATATTCACTTCAGGTTACAAACATACCAACTTTTTATTATTTTTTCTAACTTAAATTTATTTTATGGTTTCTTGTTTTGTGAGGTTATAAAAAAAGAAAAAAATAAAGTCTGGATGCTGATTGAAGAAATTAGAAGGCTATAAATGACAAGTTGTTTTTCTTATTTGAGGGGAATATTATATGCCTTTAAAGGCTCTCAATCACAGCTTATTTTCTCCTGTCTCTTCCCAAACAATCTTCTCCTTAGAAGCTATAAAGAGCAGGCTTTGGATTCATCCAAGAATACACAAGAGTTATCAATCATTCTATTATTCTCTTCATCTTGTATCTTAATTCTCTTGGTGTAATCGACCTACCACAAACAGTCGACTTTGGTTCTTGGTTTAATCATTCGATTGTAATCATCTCATTCAACCATCTTGTTCAATTACGCTCTGATCTTATCATATTTTGACACTAAGAAGTTGATTTTGCGGTTAAAAGATTAATATACAAACTACTAGAAAAAAGTGAATAAAGTAAACTAGAAGGGCTCAACTGGTTAAATCCCAAACATAATTTTGATATTGTTTTCTGAGTTAATTTCAGTTTTACTCCTTAAGGTTTAACTAAAGTAATCATTTTCCTTCAAAAAATTTAAAACATCAATTTACCTCCAAAAGTTTCATATATTGTTTCAATTTCACTTCAATAATTTCATTATTTTAGATAAAATTAAAACAACTAATAAAACTTTTGGATTGAAATTGAAATAATTTATGAGACTTTTGGAGGTAAATTGATGTTTTTAATCTTTTGAAGGAAAATAGTTATTTTTAACAAAGCTGAAGAAGTAAAATTAAACTTAACTCTTGTTTTCTTTAATGGCTAATCACTGACAGGCCACTCTCATATTAATTAATTAATCATGTGTATAAATAAATAGAAAAGATGTGACGTATACAAACAACTTATTTGTGTATCCTAACAAGACTCACTTATTAATCTTGTAACCTAAACTTGAAATATAACTAATTCATGCAAAACAAATGACTGACTGAGGATTCGAACAATGCTAGATTAAGATCCTAATTTAGTACCAACGAAACAACGGCATTGCAAAAAATTTCATCCCCGACCGACAGTGAAAACCATTGCTTTCACCGCAAGCAAAGTAGTACGGCTTCCATTTGTTAAGCACAAACTCGAACCCCTCTCCTCCACCTTGTGTTGTTTTCGCCACTTGCTTCGCCCATCTCAGATCACATCTTAAGAAGCTCCATAGATTTGGTAGCAAATAGACACTGTGTGGATGTGCATTGCTATCACTTGGTGGATCAAACTTGAACACTACAATACCATGCATATTCATTAATATATGGTCAATTAAGGTGTAACAAATAACAATACCCATGGCTTTATCTGCGCATGGATAACAAAAAAATGATATTACCAAAAATTTGTGCGAAACTTAGTAAAAGATGACTCCAAATGAAAATAATTAGTTTTTGGTCAGTTTATGGTGTGTTTAACCTTTTACAACTTTATTACAGCCCATTACTAATTTGTTTATGTATTGTTTGTCTTGTATATAGTTTTTACTACAACTTATTCGCAATTCGTCAACCTTTGATTTATTTAACCGTCTAGGTTACTCATAGTGTGCCTAGGTTACATGGTCTTAAATGTGTAAACCTTATTAAGTTTGGTTTTATGATACAAATAAAATATGGATCGCTTTTCACTTTTAGCCTGATAACCTCACATAGTTGTCACTCGATCACAAAATATAGTATAACTACAAACTTCACATGCTATAAAGAAAAGTACCTAGAGTATCGTTAAAGAAGAATGGAGCACTCTTCCTTGCCCACTCGGTGTAGTTAAAGCCAAAACGCCAATTATCAGACCCACCAACAATGATCCTTCTCGAACTCTGAGTAGGATTCAAATGCATTGGTGGCCAATTTGTATAATTGAACCCAAAGCTACAGTATTTCGAACTCTTTTCGAAACCTCCATTGCTTAATCCCATAGCCAGCATTGAAGCAATTGATAGTAGTAGAAGGATCAAATGTGTGTGTTTAAAAGCCATTTGGTTTCTTGGGTTTGCCAAGAAAGTGAAATCTTGAAATAATATGAAGAAATGAAATTTGTAATGGTTCGTGATTTGTGAAATTCAGAGAATTGGGCTTGTTATATAGAAGACTCAAAGACACTATTATATGTTTGACAATTGACCCGTTGAGTAATATTAGTGTTTGACTTATGGATTAACGTAATGAAAATGCTATGGCTTAAAAAAGTCACCTTAAATTAAAAATGTTCTAGCTTATAAGAAAGAAAATATAATTAGTAAATGGGAGTGAACCTAATCTTAGGGTTTGGTGGGTTGGTATTAATGTTTGACTTATATAGTTGAATTAATGTTTACTTTCTAAATTCTAACACAATCACTCTTTCTTTTCCAAGTCTCCCACTTCCAATATAATTTTAACGAGTTTTTTCCATCGTGTCATATAACGTGTGTTTTGCCGTTTTTTTTCTCGCATGTGTTATATGTGTTTTTCTCTCTTGCTATGTGGCATGAGCTTGATCATTATCGTCCCTCGGCACGTTGAAAATCATAAAAACAAATACCGAAAACGCTTCCTATAATACAAATACCGCTAATGATATTTTTCGCTCATAATTGGTTTGGCTTGTTACGGTATTGCAATGATAACTGTAGCTGCATTTTATATTAATGGGTCATAGGATTGTACCCGGTGCTAGGGGTGTACCTACTTGGAGGGGGGGGGGAGTCGTCCCCCGTAAAAAACAAATTTTAGTGTTATATGTGTGTGAAAATCTCGAACGGCCCTCTAAAATTGTGCAATAATCCCACTTTTGCCCCTCATAAAAAAATTTTCTGGGTCTGCCACTGCCCGGAGCCCAACGTTACATTACTTTTCTTGTTAGGTTTTTAATTTTTCGCTTTTACTTTTCTTATACTTTTTAGGTATAAATTATTTTATTTAAACTAATAAGACCACATGTAAGAAGTTTGTTATATGTGTATTTTGACATAGTCATTTTAGATAACTTTTTTTAATCTCCCCTGTTTTTGTTGATTTTTTTTAATTTTCTTTATTTTTAAACGTTAATAACTTTTATATACGACATCATTTTTTTATAAAATTTACACCATAAAAACGTGCGTTTTCTATTCTTAAAACAAATCATTATATAAAAAAATTAAGTTTTTTAAACTCATGACGACATGCAACCATCATCACGCTGTAAAAGAATGTCTGCTTAAAACTAGTTGAGCGGACTTAGATGTTTATTTTGAGGATGATGCAAGATGATCTCACAAATCACAAAACCAATATATAGTTTCTTTGTAACTCTGTTTTTATACTTAATTTTGAATTAAATTTCATGTTAGGTATGACTACAAAAAGCATTTGAGGGTACTATTCATTTAAGACGATATCTTTTAAGTTTTTTTTTACGTTCAGCTGTACGATCATCACTTGAGGTAATGTTGTCACAATTTTACAGAAATATCATATTATTGTGTTTTCTATTTCTAAACACTAGCGAGTCAAACCCGTATTATATAGCAGGGTTATAAAAGTTGAAATATTTAATTCTAATAATTTATACGTTAATAATTATCACCCTAAAAAATATTACGTGTGAACCGTTGATAAAAAAACTAATAGAAAAATACTATAAAAAATAAATACCTCAAAACAAAGAAGAGAAATAACGAATGCGTAAATGATGATTTTATTATAATTAACAAGCTTTATTTTAAATTGGCTAAAAGAAAATTTTACATAACTCGAATACTTATGTATAAAAATTAAAAAAAATTTAGGTGATTAAATGTAAATTTGACACAACTCGAATGATTAAGTATAAAATTTAAAAAGACGTTCAGGTGATTAAATATAAATTTGGCATAACTCGAATGTACAAAATTTTAAAAAGACAAAACGAGTAGGTATGAACTTGAAAAAAAAAAAAGAAAGAGAAATTGTTGTGGTTATTTTTAAAAAATCCTTAGATGTTTAAATGTAAAATTATAAAATAAAAAAAAAAGTTTGTCCTTTATTAGTTTAGAGAAAAACAGAATTACTGTGATAACATTGAAAAAATATTTATTTTCACTACTCATAATCTTTTTTATTTGTTATGTGTGTGTGTTATCAATCCTATTTTTCAACCTACCCTAAACACTGATATATTTGGATATCATTATTATTATAACTATATAAATATTTAAATATTATGTACTTAAATGTTTAAATAAAATAATACTTAAAGCAAATAGAATTAAATTATAAAAATATAAATAATAATGTATATATTTAAATATTAATTTAAATTATTATAAATAAGATAACACATAAAATAAATATATATTAAATAGTGTATTAATTAGAAGAAATTTATTAAATAGGGGCAAATTAGAAACTATTTTATATAGCAGTTCTATCTTTAAAACTTATATTAGGCGTCTTAAATTTTTGAGTAATATTACAAGTGTATCCTTCCCAAATCTTTAAAACTTATATTAGGCGTCTTGAAGAGTAATATTACAAGTGTATCCTTCCCAAATCTCCCTACTTTAAGAAAAGGGTATCTAGGAGGACACATGTCAACACCATATTGCTCCTCAATATATTTTTCCCGCTTCTCTCTTATATTTAATAATAACATTAATTACTAATAATATTATTTAATTTATTAGATTAAAATAGTATTTTAATAAATTAAGCAATAGATATTTTTACTAATGTTATTTCTAAGAAAATAATTTTTCATAAAATTAGAAAACCTTTTAGAAAATCAAACTTTTTTAAAAATAAAAAATATTTTATAATTGGTGTTTTTAAAAATTAAAATATTTATAAGCAAAAAATAATTAAAATTGAGAGTTATATTTTTATGTATTACATTTTTTAAAACTTTTGTTTTGAAATAAAATATTTATTTTATTTATTATAATAAAAATTTCAATTATATCTTACTTTAGAATATAAATTTATAATTAATAAATTTTCATTCTATTAAATACTTTTTTATTCAACCCGTGTAATACACGGGTTTACTAAAGCGGTTTACTAAAGCTGGTGCTTTATATAATGGTATAGATAATATTTATCATTATTATTATAAAAATATTTAGCAATTATATAGTTAAGTATTCAAATAAGATACTATTTTTTATAAACTTTATTATTATTATTATTATTTAATTATTATTATTATTATAAAAGTATTTAGGTTTTATATAGTTAAGTATTAAAATAAGATAATACTTATTAATATATTTAAATATTAATTTAAAGTATTATAAATAGAAAAATATATAATCTAGTGAATTAAATAATCTTTTATTATTAAATAACTATTAATAACTAGCTTTAGTGAACCCGTGAATTGGGTAGAATAAATAAAACATACAAAATTTTTTTTATTATTTATAAAATAATATTTTAAGATAATATAATTACGTATGAGTAAGAATTACAAGTAATAAAAATAATGATATCAAGTTTTAATACTTTTTTTAACTTTTTTCTTTTTTCAAAAAATAAATTATAATATTTTGTTTTGAAACAAAATGTTTTAAAAAAATGTCATTTTTAAAAATTTTCTTACTATAACTCTTACATTTTAATTATTTTTGTTTATTAAAATTTAATTTTAAAAATTAGTGAATTTTAAATGTATTTCATATTTTTAATAAAAGTTTAATATTTTAGAAAAATTCTTTTTATAAAAATTCATTTTTTTAAATAAGATTTATTTTTTTATTTATTAAATAACTATTTTTAATATGAAAAGAATTAAATAATATTATTAATAATTAATATAGTTATTTAATAGGAGAGAGAGAGGCGAGAAAATTTTGATAAAAATAAATATGATGCTGACACGTGTCACCACTATATACCATTTTATAAGAGTAGGAAAATATAAATTAATTAATGTATTAATTAGAAAAAGTTTAATAAATGCGAGGCTAATATGAATGACCGTATAGAATACTTGTACCTAATACTTTAAAAGTTCTATTATGTTTATTAATTTTCTTTATAAAATTGCACTTGTGTTTCAAGGTTTTATTTTAATACTATACATAAGTTATTGTTTTTTCATAATTCAAAACCAAAGTTTCTTACGCAATTGAAAGTAATAAAAATTAAGTATTAGAATTTTGTATTGGTTCATGTGTTCGACTAACCCATTCCTTTATAGGAATATCATGATACTTAAAATACTAATTTGTTTAAGAGTGACTAAAAAACCAAAAAGCATAACTAAAATAAATAATTGGAGGTGGCGAAATAAAAGGTTTGGATTAGGCTGGTTTTAATTTTAGATCAAGATGAGTTTAATTTAAGATGAGTCGGTTATAGAAAAGGGTTAGAAAATGGGTTTGGGACAAGATAGGCTGATGTTATAAAAAATATTATATTTAGAATGTGACACACACACTAATTTTCTTAAGACAAAATTATATAAAACGTTCTTGGGGTTTATAAAAAATTACAGTTATCATCACTTTTTTTTAAAAAAACACTAATCATTCTTATGTATACTTTTTAAAACAGTTTTTGGCTTTTAGACTAAATTATTTGTTAAATCAATGTCATTATAGTCTTTCTTCCCCTTAAAGGAGTATATTTGAAGTACTAAACCTAAAGGATGTTGTTTGTAATTATAAGCTTTTATTTTAAAATTTGTTATATATATAATTTTTACTATACATTGTTTTATTTAATATAGATCGCAACCAAGATCAGTCCATCAAAAGAAGTCGCCACCGGCCACCATCAGCCAAGATCGACGGCCACCAGCCACCACCACCATCACCTGCCACCAAGATTGCTCGCCACCAGCGACCACCACCATCACCTGACACCATTTCCACTAGACACTAAGATCGCCACTAGCCACAACCAACACCACCATCACCATCGGTCGCTAAGATTGCCACCGACCACAAAAACCTGTCACAACCACCACTACCAACCAACCCACCATTACCACCACCCACCAAGATCGATCGCTACTAGCCACCACCACCATAAGTCACGACAACCACCATGAGTCACCACTACCAATCACCACCGACCACCACCAGCACCATAGCTACCACCACTAGCAACCACCACTATCCACCATCCACCACCGTCACCACCACCGTCGGTGCTGCCTCCCACCACCACCATCGTTGCCACTACTGCCCACCACAACCAATTACCACCGTCCACAGCCGCCAGCACCACCCACCATGTAACACCCGACCTCTCATACCACCAATATTTTCCGCTTTGCTCACAAGCAGATCACGGATTTGCTTTTGGTTGCCCCGGATAAAAACTTCCCAGGGAGGTCACCCATCTCTGGATTGCTGTCACCTGAGCATGCTTAACTTTGGAGTTCTCCTCTCATCTACAGCCAATACGCCCAAAACGCGTTGGTAATATTACAGACCAGACATTACTTCTGAACCAATAATCTCTCCAGTCAACAGTCGATGTGGGATTTATGTAGGGTGTTACAATCACCCCCCCCCCTTGGACTCATCGTCCTCGATGAGTCTGAGAACGCACTCACCATCCCCGGTGAGGTTTGTCCTACCATCCCGAACAGCACAGGAGTGGCTCTGAGACCATTCTGTAACACCCGGCCTCTCAGACCATCTATATTGTCCTCTTTGCTCACGAGTAGCTCACGGATTTGCTTTTGGTTGCCCGGATGAAAACTTCCTAGATAGGTCACCCATCCTTGGATTGCTGCCACCTGAGCATGCTTAACTGTGGAGTTCTCTTCTCATCCATAGCCAATACGCCCAAAACGCGTTGGTAATATTAGAGACATACATTACTTATGAACCAAGAATCTCTCCTGTCCACGGCCGATATTAGATTTATGTAGGGTGTTACACACCACCACTGGGAACCACCATCGGACGTCACCAACATATCCACTTTTGTATTCCATTGCTTTGTTTTTTTCTACTTAACAAACAATACATAATAATGATTCATTTCATTCCAACAGGATAACCTTAAATAACTATAAAATGTAATGATTTATTTTAATCTTTTATCTATTTCATTCCATCACCCATTTTATTTTTTTCATCCTTTCCATTACATGTTACGAAACAAACCTCATAAGTATCTGTGATGATTCCCTTGTGAATAACCTTTATTTCAATAACATTGTAATTTTCGGATGTTATTTTTTGTCTCTTGAAAAACCATTCAGACCTACTAAATCATTTATTTATACCAATCTTGACCCATCTAATATTTTATTTTTTTATTTGAGTCCTTATAAATCCATTAAAAAATACTTGTGCCCAAGATAACCCAAGTTGCTATAAGTAACACCCATAATAACCTAAAATGTAATGAATGGATTTCTTTTCCAAGTCTAATATATTAAACCATAATAACCCAAAATGTAATGAATGGATTTCTTTTTCAAGTAGTTCTAGTTCATTTAAAGAACTAACCAACAGAATTAAAAACCAATGGCTCGATTATGACATTTTACCGGTATTAATGGTTTAGTTATCATTATGTGTTTGTAGATAATTAAAAATCAATTTCTTTCTTTTAAATAATAGATTAAATTATAAATATTATTCTTTTAAGTATATCTAATATTTTGAATCTTATTTTTATACTTCCATAAATACATTAAGTGTCGTTTATTAGAAAATTTATAACACTTTAAGTATTTGGTTAACTTGTATAGCATACGAGTGACTAACCTAGTAACTTATATGAAACTAAATAGTATGAGGAAGATAAAATACCTAATGATGAATGGAGGGTTATGAATGACAATGTTGGTGGTGATTAGCAACTTTTAGATATTAATAGAACTGACGTGATTCTACTAAGCAACAACCTAAAAATGTGATAAATGAATAATTAGGTATTATGTAAAAGCCTATATGTTTAAGGGAAAATTACCGATCTGACTGATTGACCAAATCATATTATCAATTTAATCGTTGAAAAATAATATATACTTGAAAATAAACCAATGAGAATGTGACACATGAACATTCCTCATCAAGTGGGCGAGCAAAATTTATAAATCATCGCAAGGATTAATTTTCTCTTTGATTGGACGAGTACAACACCTAATTTCTCGTTGATGTGTCATTAATATAGGTTTCTTCACTGACTAGGTGAGGGATTGGGGCATTTCCTCGCTGACATGGCAAAAGTGATCCTTTTTTCTGCTAACAAGGCGATAAAACATGAGTTTTTCATGCCCAAACTTACTGAAAGGCCCCATCATCGCTCAAATTATTGGAAATTTTTTATATTTATTTTATTTTATATAATATTATTAGTTTTATTTATAATAATTTTTTATAAACTATTTACATAAATTTTAAAATTCCATAAGTTTAATAGTTTTTATACCATTTTGTGTATTTTTATATTTTATAACTATTCTATTGGTTTCAGAAATCGCCGGTTCCTAAATCGGTTCAACCCCCGAGCATTCAAATTGGCTTCAACCCGGTTCGGTTCCTAAACCGGTTTCAAAAACTAGCAATTGGCCAACAGCAATATAGCTTTTTGACTGTCTAAACCTATTTTTGACCAGTTTTTGTGTGTTTTTATATCATTATACCCCTTTAGGTTAGTATAAATATATAGTGGATGTTTTGGTAAAACCACAACGACTTAAAACACTCTCTACTCCATTATTTTTGTGCATTAAAAAAAACTCTCTAATGGCTTCATCAAGTGCTTAATATTTCGTTGATTGTGATGCGTCTTCAAGCAACATGGTGGTTAGAATCCTTCCTACAAATAGGAACCCCCAAAATATAGTGCAACTACAATTATGTGAAACATCTAGCGGTCTGAATAAAGTTCACTACAAGTTTTGTAATAAATTTTAAAAAAATATGCTAACACAACTTTGAAAAACCATATTTTGTTGAAATATTACAAGACGCTAAAAGGTAAGTCGTATCGAGGTAAAGCTTCGATAACAACCGAAGAAAATGTGTTGGCTTATAAAGCTAATGCGGTTCAGGAGAATGACACATTTTGTAATTTAACAAAGCTTGTCATTCAAATATTTCAACAATAAAAATTTGACTCGACTCATTCAATGAACTCTTCAATTGCATTATAACAATGTAAGTTGTGCTATTTTTGAATAGATTATTTAAAAATATACAAAAAAAGACTAAAAATGAATTGATTATTTAATTTGAAAATTTAAAAACCTATGTTAAATTTACTTGTGATGTTTGGTCTACTCTACACGGTTCACTGGAATCGTATATTTTTGTCACTGCTCATTCGAAACAACCTGAATGTGACAAATGATTAAACATACGATTTCGTTTGAATTGTTTGATTATCTCATACCGGTTAAAATTTATTTTATATTTTAGACAAAGTTAGTATAACATATAAATTTTTTAATATTTTTTATAATACGTCAAATAATACGCGTGCTTGCGAATAATTAAAATTAAAATATAAACCGATTTGTAACGGTGTTTTTTTCATAATAGATATGTTCCATAGTAGATGTATTACACACATTATAAATTTAACAGTTTAAGACAGTTTAAAAATAATTGAACTAGTAAAAGACTCTTTTAAACAAATGACGCAATATTTTCAACTCCAACAAAAGATATACTTGATATCAAAAATTTTGTAAATAATCGAATTCCAAATGTTTATGGCCAAATTGGGATCTTTGAAAAGATGATCGAACAAAAGACGATCGAACAAAAAGATAGCCTAATAGAGTTTCATAATATTCTTGTGAACCGGTTTCGGCTACATCATTTCTTCTATCGAGTTGGGCTACTATTATTATGTAGATAACAAAAATGCTTCATATTGTTAAAAACGCAACAACTTACTTATCGGAAGTTTATTATCCCACAAGTATGCTGGTACTTAACCAAATATATTTATTGACTTCAAAACTAAACAAATTGTCATTTAGAGGACCATCTTTTTCTAATATGATACCACCAATAAAAGAAAAACTTAAAAAATATTTTAAAGAAACACATGCAGCTATTACATGTTCCGCCACGTTAAACACTTGCTTAAATAAAAGAGTAGTTGAAACTTTATTGGAAAAAATAATTTATGATTTAGATTTTATTGGATGACGACCCATTTTATATTCAAATCGTAAAATCTAATTTGAATCAAGAATTATTTTATATGTTTGATGTTTATGCTGCTTAATATGGAGCATTATCAAACATTCATAATACAATGAGAAAGGTTGCATTTACGGGAAGTTCAAGTGATCTAATGTATGATTTGTATAATACACTAAATGAAAATACTAAATGACAATGGGGTAACGCCCCGAGTAGTGAACTCGGAAGGTATGGCGGGATGAACTTTTTATCCGGTTTTAGTGCACAAGATTTTAAGAGTTTTGATGTGTTGGCTTGATGAAAGCTAAGAAATATCAATTTTCGATTCTAGCTGTCATGACCTGAGATTTACTAACAATCTAAGCTTCTATGTTAGTTTTGGAATCTGTTTTTTCTATTAGTGGCAGTGTTATATTCATACGAAGAGCAAGACTCACTCCTGCTACGGTTGAAATGTTCATTTGCTTGAAAAATTATTTAGATGCAGCCGTAAGAATTCAAGATAAAACCTTACTTGAAGGCGAACTAGAATACGAAGACTGAGATATATGAGAATGAGGTAGAAGGCGGTTTGACACCTTGAATGACCGACGATAACACCGCGGTTGATGAATATTTATGTGCTAGTTGGGGCTCCGGGGGCGAATATTAATACCGACAAACCGTTATACGAGAATTTTTAGTTATATTGTTAATTGTTTTATTTAATTGTGTTTTTTAATAAATAAATATAATGTTAGGACTTGTAACTTTTTTTTGCAAATTTGTAAGTCTTTAATCTTTAATATTAAATAAAATAAGAGAACTTTTAATTATATTATTTTGCATTTTTGTGCTTTAAAAAACTTAAAAAAAAAAAAATGGTTTTTCGACGTTTTAGGCCAAACCGCCCGAAATCGGTTGTGAACTTGGGATATGGTTAGGACTATCCCTTCTTCAAATCGGGTTATAACACGAATCGGTTTGAGGGCATAGCTATTTTTACCTTAATTGACTAACATGGTTTGATTTAAAACCGAAACCGGTTTAGAAAAAAAACCAAAATGTACACCCCTAGACCCATATCACCAACAAATGTTTTTTTCCCAAAAAACAGTGTACAACTATTACTACACAACATACAAATGTTTAAAGCATAAGTGAAAAAGTAGGTGGCCTTATAATTTACACCCCTTAGGATAAAGAGCCCTCCTCTCTCCACCTTCCCAACCTCCACACATTCCCTTCTCCTCACATGGATGTCAAAAGTCAAACAGTCAACACCATCTCCTTCATCATCATCCTCTTAACTTCACACCTCACTCTTGCAGCTCCAACACACACATGGGTCGGGTCAAAATACCAAATCCAATGCACAATGTGCGCCGCCTGTGACAACCCATGCAACCAACAACCACCACCATCGCCACCACTTTACCCACCACCACCACCGTCCACCGGCGGTGGGGGTGGCTACTACTACCCTCCGCCACCGCCCACCGCCGTGACAGGCGGCGGCGGAGGCTACTATTACCCTCCTCCGCCGCCGTCTCTGGGTGGCTACTACAATGCACCACCGTCGTACGGCAGCTACCCCAACGTTGAACCACCGAACCCCATCATGAATTCTTTCCCGTATTATTATCATAACTCGCCGCAATATGATTCTGCCACCGTGGTCTCGGTTTCTGGCGCCACCGCGACGGTGGTAGTCGCAATCTTTGTTTTTATGATTGTTTTTTGATTTGCAGATTAAAGTACAGATCTTGCGTGAATAAAGGTGTCAGATTTGGCAGATCTAGCATGGGTTTGATCGTCGGTGATGTTTGGATTTACCCATCGATTATTCATCGATTTACAGAGGAGTTGATGGTCAGTTGCTGACATTGATGGAAGCTTCTCTATTGCTCTTGTTGTTGGTGAAGTGATCTGTAGATTCCTGATAATTTATGTCCTTTTATGCTATTTTGAAAAACTATTAAGTTTGTTGATTTATTAATTAATGAATAAAAATAACATTTTATTTCGTTTTGCTTGATCCAATGATTTTGTTTGATGTAAATTATAATCGCTCCTTTATGTGGGATTTGAATTTTCTAGAATCCTTATATCGTTTTAGATCAATTTGATTGCTATGGTTTTTATATTTGGGGAATAAGAAATCGACTTTATCACAATATTACCTTATAATTAATGTTTCATAATGAAAATGACCAATTTATTTTCTAGAATCCTTATATCGTTTTAGATCAATTTGATTGCTATGGTTTTTATATTTGGGGAATAAGAAATCGACTTTATCACAATATTACCTTATAATTAATGTTTCATAATGAAAATGACCAATTTTGCATATATATATATATATATATATAGGGGAGAGTTCTTGAAAAAACCAATAGTTATGTGAAAACCAAAGAAAACCACGGAAAACAATAACATAATTCAATTTTTTTTTGTTATTTTAATTATTAAAATGTTATTTAAGTGTTTGGTACATATATGTTGAGCGTACATACGAGAATGAAGAAACTTACGTATACGTAACACTATGTCAAATAAAAAATGGTTACGTATACGTAACCTATGTGTGACGTATATGTAAACCATGCTACGGTTTTCATTTGATCCATACATTTATTTAAATATACTCACACATATATATAGAGGGTAGTGATAAAAAATTTGTAAATTATGTGACCGTTTTCGTTGGTTTTCTCTAGTTTTCTTATAACTTTGTGGTTTTCTTAGGATCCATCCTCTATATATACATATATATATATATATATATATTTATATTTATATTTTTATATATATTTAGACACTCCATCTCCTCTCATTCTCATAATAAGAAAAAGAATATATATTTTCAAAGTTATTTTACATAATTTTAAACACGGTCAATTTGAATTGTTATAATCTTCAATTGAAATTGTTAGCTTAATTAAAATAATGCTGTTACAAAAAGAAAAATAAAGCTAAAAACAATTATGATTATGTTTGTTTTCCCTATTTTAAGAATGGCATTGAGAAGCTTAAATGTATATGATCTTATGGGAGATGATATATATGTTGATATATTGATATGGATAGCATATATGCATAATGCATCAAAATTCAGAGCAGAGGTAACATGAAAAGAGATTATTGATTTTATGTAACAAATATAAAGCACACAGGAAACCAAACACACACATATATACACATATGTAGTGGTTCGTTATCTAGAAATAGAATATTTTATAGGAAGCGTAGAAAGTATTTGAAGATAGTACGTGTATGTGGTGTTTTTATAGGGAATGATTTAATCACAGTTTAAGTCAACTATAATGTATGGATATTAATCAAATTTTTTTTACCCACTAATTTTATAAATAAAGTCAATGTGATATGTGTAATATTAATTCATAATATAACTTTATGCTTTCTTAAGAGTATTGGTGATTTTTGTATATATTTGACATCTAAAATTTTGAAACTATACATGGGATTATCTATAAGAACATATTGGTGTACAAAAGTTTGTATTGTTAAATACATTTTTTATACATATTATATATATGGATTATACGAAAACATCATGTGTCAATATTCATGAATTTCAAGAGATAGTTATAGAAATAGTATTTATAAGTCATAATTTTTAGTCTTTCTATTCATATTTTTCTAGATTATATGTGATTTTTTTGTTTGTTGTAAAATGCCGATCAAGGTTACTATTTTTTTAAATAATAACTAGAATTAATACCCGCGTGTTGCGGTGGCAACGTTAAACCATAAAATTTTGACGTCAAAACAATAATAAATATAAGTATGTCGATTTGTCATACGTTATGACTTGTTTCGTGCAATGCGTAACTCGGTTATTGCGCGATGTCATGAAATTATGCTAAGTTTTAAAATAAATTTTGTATTAAAGTAAAAAAAGTTAACATGCAAAGTCATGAATTTATGTAAAAGAATTCAAAACTTTATATAAAAAATGAAAACATTTAGTGAAATAACATTTAATGTCGAAAGATAAAAACCCCGTTAAAAATCCAAAACCGAAACAAATTTTTAATGTTAATAAAACTTATATTAATAGTAAGAAGGTGTTAAAGAACCACATCAAGTCGATAGGTTTGTTAGATGAGTTAGTAACAAATTAAATAAAATAATTTAAAAAAACAAATATTAAAAAAAGACAAAATAATCAAGAGAAAAAAAAAGAAACGATAGCAAGAATTGAACCCTGGTTTCAAGTGCTATGGCCCAAGACTTCAACCACTATGACAATAACAAATTAGTTTTCTTATTTCACTCAACAAATATATATTTAAAAACCAAGGTCGTGTGGCACAATCCCCTTGGCCACCGACCTTGGTTTTTAAGGTACAGTAATAATGTTACGTTGATGTTTTTACAACCCTTACCTAATCATAATCTAATACTCTATTTCAATCGAAATCTACTTCACAATTTACGAGATTAATTGAATGAGAGACGTACATTTTTCCATCTAGGCCACTGACCATATTTGTAATAATAATATTTACATATATATATATATATATATATATATATATCTCAAAATAGAGAAAAATTTTATAATTATATATATATATATATATATATATATATATATATATATGTATATATCAAAATAGAGAAAAATTTTATAATTAAAGGTCGATCCAATGGTATATGGGTGATCGATCTATGTAATATTAACCGATTCACAGATATTAGCCTCGGAAGACATGATTCATGATAAAGAAGCAGACAGGGTAGGGTGCGAATGGGATTTGAATAGCTACAAACACTGTTTAAAAAAGAAGAAAAGAGAGAAACTTTATAGGAAGGTGGACAAGGACGTGTGGGGATATCCTTTAGTATCCAAGAGCGTCCAGCCATTCTTTGGACTTTTCTTCCTGCACTAGGCTGTGCAAATCCTAACTTTCAAAATTTCATGATTATATTTCAAAATATTTTTAAATAAAAATAGTTTTAAATATAAATATTGTAAAAAAAGATAATCTTTGTAATCAATAGTTGAAAACAAATTGTAAGGATGAAGTTTCTTGAAAAGATATTTTAGAGATAGTCATTTTTGTTAATTCTTTTCAAGTTCTTCTATTTTTTTAAATATCCATAACTTTTATATGCCACATTATATTTATCTAAAAATTATACCATAAAAGCGAATATTTTTTATATTTAAAACAACTACAGTATCGTTATATATAAATATAGTTTTTTTTTATGGTTTTACAACTCATGTGAAATATGTTCATCATTATGCGTTTAATGTAATTAATTATGTTTTTTTTTGTTAGTTATTATGTTTTTCTGAACATTATTGTGTGTTTTTATAATAATAAATTCAAAACAAAAATAATGGTAATACAATGATTAATCAACAAATAAATAATCTAATGCGTAATAGCAATGACAAATTGATAAAAAAAAATAAAACACAAAGATAAAATGTCTCATTGTGTTTTTTGCTTATTATTATTTTATCCTAAACATTATAAGTTCTTAAAAACACATTGGTGAAACAATATCATTATTACTTTTAATTACAACATACAGTTATAAGATAACAAGAAGTTTATGTAATATATAAGAAACAATGATAAAAATAACATAAAATGATCTAACACGTAAAACTAGGTGAGTGCAAAAATCAAAATAACTGAACCATAACCGAAATAATCGACACAACTAAACCGAAAATACCGAACTCAATAAGAAACTGACAGTTTGGTTTTATGTGTTTTTAAACCGATTTTTTAGTTCGGTTTTGGTTTTGCTTGTAATAAAAACTGAAAAACCGAACCAAAATCATACAACGGAACTTGTAAACTTAAAGGTGTATTCATGCACTTATCAACTTGATTAGCCTATGAATTACTTATTTAACTCATGCTATCTAAAAAAAAATTAAATATTTAGGTTTCAAAAATAATCTTTAAATTTTTTATTTTTTTTTGGATTAGTAGATAAAAATGTTTTATTGAATTTAATTTTATTATATTTCATGGATTGCAATTAGTTTTAATGTCAAGTAATATATAGGAATAAATAGATTACTTTTAAAGATTAATAAACTTATATAAGCCTAAAATGTCCGGGTTAAATTCATTACTTTGATCCAATTTTTTCTTTACAAACTTGAAGCCAAACAATAAAATCAAAAATGAAGTGAAAACCAAAAACTAAAAAAACCAAAATCAAATGGATTTAAAAAGCTAGAAACCAAAATATCAGTTTTTGGTTTCACTTTTATGCTAAAACCAAACCAAACCGACTCGTGCACACCCCTACGGGCCTACGTAAAACACAATGCTGCATACATGTTGTGACACTCGAAATTTCAGGTCATTGTTCAACTAACACAAACATCTATGATCATTCACGCATGCATTTAATTTAATTAATTAAGTGCGTCAGTTATTGCACGAACATTCACTTAATGGTAATTCGGAGAATTACTGGATCACACATGAGTTTTGTCTCCGAACCTTACTGATTTATCAAAATAATAATGACACGATTGGTCCCTGTGGTATGCTCATATTGGTCCAAACTTTTGAGAAATTACAGGTTTGGTCCCAACTATTTACCAACTCGTAACACTATTGGTCCCTAGAGTGGATGCACGTTAATTTTAGATGTTAGTTTTTTTAAATGACAATTATACCCACTAAAATATTAATTTATAATTATTATTATTATTATTATTGATAACCTTTTATTAATCAAAATTAATCCTCAAACCACCCCACCACCATATCACCACCGTCATCATCAACTTGATAACCGTTAGCCCACCATCATAACACCACCATTGTTTGAGCACCACCCAGCCACCCTTCCACCGCCTCACAAGCGCCGCCACTATCTTCTTGCGACACCAAAACTGCTTATGCCATCACCATCGTTCACGGTGGTGGCTGGCGATGGTGTGGTCACGGTGGTGTGATGATGGAGATGATTGTGATGATGGTGTGAAGATGTGGTGGGGTGGAGATGCAGCCAAACTTGGTGGCGGTCGTGGCGACGGATGGACTTGGCGGCTGTAGTGGTGGCGGCTGAACTTGGTGGGGAAAAGGCGGTGGTCGGTGGACAAAAGAGAAAATGATGGCATGGGGCGTTGTCTTTTAGTTTAGGGGTATTTTAAACTTTTCATCTTCACTTAACTGAAAAACTTAACAAAAGTTAGTGTTATGGACCAATTGTGTTATGAGTTGGTAAATAGTTGGGATCAAACCTATGATTTCTCAAAAGTTGGAGCAATCTTGTAATATGGGCATATCATAGGGACTAGTCGTGTAATTAACTCTATATATATATATATATATATATATATATATATAGCTTAGTGTTTACTTGATAAGTAATTCTAATTTGAGAACTTGAGAACTACTCCCTTTTTAAATTTAAACACCTATAACTTTTACATAAGTTATTATTTAAAAAAAATTATTAATTTTTTTTGTTTCAAATTGAGTATAATATTGATATATCAAAAAGAAAAAAAATTATCTATCAATACTATACATATGTAGTATTATGATAGAGAGTAAATATAAGAGAAAATTACAAAAATAGTTTATGTGGTTTGATCATATTACAAGTTTGGTCCACATATTTTAAAAATTACAAATTTAGTCCAAACATTTGGAAGTTTATTGCAAATTTAGTCCCCACCTTTAGTATCCTTTAGTTTTTAACAATCTTTGGACTAAAATACGCAATATGATCAAACCATAGGGACTAATTGTGCAATTTGCTCTAAAAATAAAAAAAATTTTGAAAATCAAATAAAATTTAAAAGAAATTAAAATCAAACATAAGAAATTCAAATAAACATCAATAATAAAATTCAATAATTTTTAAAAAAATAAAATAAAGGTTAAAAAATAAATCAAATTCAAAACTAAAAAAATAAAAATAAAAAGCATGTAAAAAGAGAAATCGAGAAGTATTGAAAAAAAAATATGCGACTAAAGTAAAAAATTAAATAAAAACCAAATAAAAATTAAAAATACAATCGAATAAACATTTATAAAATTCAAAATAAACATTGAAAAAATCATATTAAAGTTAAAAAAAACAATTCGATTTCATTTTTCGTTTTTTGGATTTATACTTTCACAAGGTTTTTGGCCATTATTCTATTTTTTTAACGATTATTGGATTTCTTTATTAACGTTTATTTGAATTTTTTTATTTTAAAAATTTATTTGATTTTCAAATTTTTTTAAATTTTTAGAGCAAATTGCACAATTAGTCCCTATGGTTTGATTATATTGCATATTTAGTCCCCAGATCATTAAAAACTAACAAACACTAACGGTGGGGACTAAATTTGCAACAAACTTCTAAATGTTTGCACTAAATTTACAATTTTTAAAATCCGGGTACCAAAATTGCAATATGATCAAACCACAGGGACTATTTTTGCAATTTTCTCTAAATATAATATGATACATATGTAGTTTAATGTATTATATATATGTAGCACATATGCAATACATGAATATATACCCAGATTAAATAAAAAATAATTTTTGATATTATGTTGCAATTTAAAAAAAAATAATATCGTATGAAAAAATTATAAGCATTTAAAAAAAATGAGATTAGTTTTAGGTTCTTAAACAAAAACTAATTCTCACATGATCTTCTCCCCACATTATATATATATATGTGTGTGTGTGTATTAAATTGCATTACATTTATATTATTGTGTTTCAAAGTTTTTTTTAAATTAGTTATACTTTTTTATTTCAATATTATCATGTTTAATATTTAAAAAAGTATAGTTTAAAAACACAATTTTTTAAGGGGTGCAAACGAGCCGAGCCGCTTGTGATCTACTCGAGATCGGATCGATAAAAAGCTCGAAACGAGCTGAGCTTTATCGAGCCCGAGCCGAGCTCGAGCTTGGAAAAAAGCTCATTTAACTATCGAGCCCGAGCCCGAGCTTCACGTATTGAGCTCGAGCTGGCTCGCGAGCCTAAACGGGCTTTTTATTTATATATTTTATTTAATATATTATATAAATTATATCTATTATATATAAAGTTATGATAAAAAACAATAAAATAATATGAATAATAATCTATACAAATTATATAATTATAAATATATATATATCAAAATTAAATATAAAAATATTAAAAATAATATTTAAATAAATAAACGATCCGAGCCCGAGCCGAGCTCGAGCTTGAAAAAGTATCGTCGAGCCGAGCTCGAGCTCGAGCTCTCCTAAGTATTCACGAGCCGAGCTCGAGCCCATACGAGCTCGGGCTTGGCTCGTTTGCACCTCTAATTTCTTTAATCATTTCTTTTTAAAAATGTTTGATTTTCAACCCTCTTATTAAACAGTTTGAGTTTTTTAATTATTTATTAAACCATTTTTTTAAAAATCTTTTTAAATGATTTTAAAATTTTGTAAAACATCTTTTTTTAAAGCCTTGCGGTTTAAACATCTTTGTTATTACGTTCGGCTTTCCAAATGTTGATTTTAAAAAAGGTTTGGTTTTCTAATACACTTTTTGAATCTAAAATTATTTGATTTTTAAAATTTTCTAAACCGTTTGGTTATAAGAAAGACATTTAAGAGAAACTAAATAGTTTAAAAAGAAGTTTTAAAAATAAATGCTTTTAAGAAATACGTACAAACTGGTTTTATAAATGATTTTTAAAACCAAATGGTTTAAAACAAAGTTTAAAAAACGAATGGTTTTAAAAAAATCCGTTAAAAACGTATTGAACGGTTTAAAATAACGTTTTAAGAAAGATGGTTTAATAACCGAACATTTTCAAAAAGCCGTTTTACAAAACATTTTTTATTTTGAATTATATATGGCTTTTGTAGATAATAAACATTATAAATAATAAAATTAAAATAAAAAAACATTGAAAATATTAATTTTATTTTAATATATTATATATTTAAAAAGTTATTTACATGAATGGTCCTAGTAGTAAAATTGTCTTTTTAACATCTTATTCACCACAAACTATTGACTACCAAATTTAAGGACTATGAATGAAAAAGAAATACGATTTTAAGGACTATATCAATTTTTTAAATTGAAAGATCATATTCAAAATTTTAACTAAAGCATAAGGATCATCTGTGTAATTTACTGTAACTTTTTATTCATGTTAATTTAATTAATAAATTGTAGTTTAAATAACTACACCGTATTTAATATTGTTTTTATTGAAGTTTTGCTCCCAATTATTATTAGTCTTTAGTTGATATTTGTTTGTTAATTGGATAAAAGTGAAAAAATAATCATGCTAGATATAATAAGAAAAGAAAAATATGTGTCGATACAAGGGAATAATCAAGTTAGAATAATCAAGTTACAATCTGAAGTGCATTCTCTTTTAAACTTACATGTAGTTACAAATTTTCTTGATTGAATAAAGTTGTGGCAATTATCGTATTTGGATGCATACTAAAGAAAGGTGAGACATGTGACAAGCTTACCCATGTGGGTTCTGATATGTTTACACTCATCTACAACATATCATCTACAAAGGTTAAAGCTTTAAAACATATCTAAAATTTGAATATATACATATATCATATATTGTGTGACAATCCAAATGAAAATATTACCAACTAACTGAATTACTTATAGTTATGTAACGTGAAACGAGAAGGAAAAAAAAAAAAATTATGATTAATAAGATTAAAAAAATAAGAGAAATCTAAATCATGTATTAAAAATATTGCTCTGTTACTCAAAAGTAGTTCCATCTTATATTTTTAAATTTTTTGAACGGTGAATGGTAAATTTTAATTATTTAATTGATGCCAACGAGAATAACAAAATACTTATATTAACGGGTTAATACACTATATATCCTTTTTAGTATTGTAACAAATAGTGTATTTCTATTTAGTTTCTTTTGGTCAACTACTCAACTTAACCCCTGGCTTTAGGAGTCGTTGAATTTTAGTTGATTAAAAGAGCACGTGTTATGTGTATGTGTGTTATTGTGCATGTTTGACATGTGTGTCTGTCAGTTTATTAATTATAAAGTTAAGTATATGGATAGTTCCTAGGGTATGTTTAACTAACACATTTGCTCTTCAAGGACCTCATTTTGGATTACCCGATATTGAGCATATACGAAAGTGACGGGTCCTATTTATTTTTAATTTAGGGTTAATAAATCTAAGTGTTTTAGTTTCTTTTTTATCCGGTGGTATCTTAGTCCTTTTTATAATATTAGATAGAAAAGTTAACCTTCATCATGTGAGGTGCCGAACATATTGTGTATAGATATGTATAGTTGAGGACTACTCTTGTGGTTTTCAAATTTGAGGTCCTAAACCGTTCTTTCAACATACCATAAGGACTATTCGCGTACTTAACTCTTAATTATATTTCAACTAACAAAGCGTGAGTAAAGTGTGGTAAATTAAGTCTGAATTTTAATTTACATTTGAGTTAGTTAATTTTAATTAATTAATAAAATATGTGGATTAGCTAAATAAGGTGGTGATAGACTCAAATTCAAATAAGATTTTGATTTAGGGATTGCAATGGGTTGGGTTCGGGCCGGCTATTGATAATTCCAAGCCCATGTTCGATTTTAAAATCTTGTCCCATACCTGGCCTATTACCCGTCGGTATTGATCGGGTAATTAACCATCGAGTATCGGGCATACCCACAGGATTCGGGAATACCCATAGTATCGGGTGACGGACATTCTCGTGAGTGTTGACCAATATGTATAGGATATATTATACAATTTTATTTTTATATTTTTAAGTATATCATTTTAAATATAAAATATGATTATCTCTATAAATCTTTTTATAATAAAAACTATGACAATATATTCATTTGGAAAAATTAAACATAAAAAGGAGCTACAACAGGGTATTAACCTTTAATATTCAAATTATAAAATAGGTACAACATTTAAGTATTTAAATATTTCACATCTAAAATATAAGTATTTTTAAATGCTTCTAAAAGTTCATATCATAAAATTTCATATTCAAAATACATATTTACTAATTTAAAAAAGTCAATACATTTTGCTTTCATATCAAAAAAAATAAATAACATAGGGTACATGGGGTAAACGGGTATGTGGTAGCGCCGAGTATCACCTAATCCCATATCCGTCTCATACCAGCGAAAAAATTTAAAATATTCTCTTACCCGGCCCAATACCCGTCGGGCTTCGGATATACCCGTTCCGTATGTTATGGGTTTCATGTATACCCATCGGGCTCAGGTTTTTTGCCATCCCTATTTTGATTTGACTTGCAACAAACTCCCTAACCCATTTTCTCTACCCAAAATCATTCAACATCTCTTCTCTTTTTATTTTTGCTAGCTTTTAAGTCAGGCAGAGAATTAAGAGAAAGAGACGAATACAGAGAGACATTAAGGTGGTGAGTTGTACAAGTGTCAAAAAAAAACCAAAATTTAAAAAACAAATCGTAATCCGATCCGTATTCAAAATTAAAAACCGATCTGAATCCTAATTCGCATATTTTGATCGAGTCTCATCTAAATCAGAATTTCTTGTTTGGATTCCAGTTTGGATTTCGGATATCAAATTATTAAATTCGGGTTATCCGGATATCAAAAATTTTAAATTCAAGTTATTCGGATATCAAAATTTTTAAATTTGGATATCGAATTAATCCAAATAAGAAGCTAATTGTGTTTCTTGCTCAACATTATTTACCCAACTACCCATCATGTTTTTAGCACATTACCTAAAAGTCTTGATTCCTTCCGGTCCTTTAGTACTAAACAACCGCACAAGAATTAATTATTATTCTAAATTAGAGATTTTGATATTCTATTCCTAAATAATTAGCCATTATGTTTAATCTTTGAATTTATGTTTGAGAGTTATTTGTATTGTTTGGTTTTATATGTTTTATTGTGTTTCTAAAGTAGTAAAATGTTAGAAAAAAAAAAGTTAGGAAAACCAAAAAATCATAAAAATTATTATTTGGATTAATTATAAAAAGATTAATCTGAATCTTAATCCGATCCGAATTGATTTGGATCAAATAGAGTTATCCCTTATTTGGATCGGATAAGATTTCAAATAACGTCATAAAAGTTCTAAATCTGAATAATTTGATAATCGTTATTCAATTCAATGAACACCCCTAGTGAGTGGAGGCTGAGAGTGTGGTGGTGCGATTGGTGGTTGTGGTGGCTGCTTAGCGGCGTCAAACGACCCAATGTGAGCATATGAGCGACAACTAGAGGTGGACAATTGACAGTGTGGAGGTGGTTCCAGTGATGTGAGCATGCAACCAAAAAAAGAAAAAGATAGATAGCAAGATCGGGTGATCTCCAAGCCCAAAACCAAGTACACGACATATGAGGTGTGGTTTTTATGTGCTAAAACATGCCTAATCAAGTGTGTGAAAACTGTGGAATCGCTTACACAATCCAGATGAGTTATATATGCCCTTTTTTAAATGTCTTAAAACTTCTTTTGACTGATTGATATAGAAAGTATGATAACAATTTGGTGTGTGTTTTAAATCTTAAATGGAGAATTAACAATTTAAAACGGGAGGTGTGTTATGTGGGTTTATGGGATTTAATGTTTTGCATGTGGGATATGATTAGGGTTGTTATAGCGATTAGCCTTTTTTTATGAGTTTGTATGTGTTATTTAATTGTTTTAAAGTATGGTTTGATTATACAAACACATGTAATATTACATCATGATATATGTGAGTTTGGTTTACGTTATGTAATCTATTGCGAATTACTAAAGCATGTCTATACATGTGGATTAATCTGTCACATGAATTCATCATGCATGGGCGTTGGAATGTGTATAGTGAGCTATGTGTTTATATGATTGCGATGACTTGGATAAATATGATGTTATAAGTGAGGGTATGTGAATAGTTGTATTGATAAAATTGATATATAGGGACTTGTATTGGTAAGTTTACATGACTTGTTTTTATAAAGTGCCCTATCTAAGGAAGCTCACATGAATGGATCCGTATAATTGTATCAGCTTGCATAACCATATCTATATAAGTTAGTTCCCAAAAGTCAGTGGGTTGTATGCGTGATTACTATGCGAGTAAGGATTAATCATTAAGATGAGTTAAAACCAAGTGTGGTTTAATAACAAACAAGGTTCGGTAGCTAAGGTTTGTAGATTGTTGTGACCTTATAGTGTGAAATGCGTATCGGCAGTGTGTATACTTGCTAAATGCTAGTAGTAGTGAGATGTCCATGTAATATTGCAAGTGAGTGTGTGTGAAGTCCATTTCGATGACACAAGTGCGTGAAGTCCATTTTGATGGAAGAACAGTGTAAGACATACATTATCAATGGGTTGGCATAATAAGCGACAATCATGTGTGTATAACTAACACTTGAGTGTATTAAATTGTATAATCATATTACAAGTGAGATAAAAGTTTGATTTCAATTGTGAGTTTTTTACAATGGGAAAGAAAGTGAGTTATAATAACTAGTGTGTAAAACGTGTAATCCATTTGTAAGATAGAGGTTACTCATGTGTTATATAAATGGCTTATGATGGACTCATCCTCATTCCATAAATGCAACCATCCATATGTTTAAACACGAGTAGTCACATGATTTAGTTGCCTTTAGTACGATGTTTACTTAAGTTGAATAGTATAAATATTACAAGAAATGAAGAATTAACAGAACAACTACAAGATGGAACTTTATGACAATGAAGAGGCGCAACATATGCCACTAGTGTGATTGTGATGGGTTTTTACTTGTTGTAGGTGATTATCTAATTAATATAGATACTTTATTCTAATTTAAAGGCATTATGTGAATTTGAGTGTTAAAGTTATTTATTAAAACGAGTAGACCTTACGTAGCGGATTTCTTGTCTATGAAGTTCTTATGGTAACAACTAAATAGGGGTATTTATATAAGATTAGAGAGAAACTTGGTTATGGGGTTTAGATCCACCAAGAAACTTTTTTGTAAACTCGATACGAATTGAGTTAAGTAAAAACAATTCCTCCCTCTTCCTTGGTCCTGTGGGTGGAATAAATGGCTCCCTTCGAAGGTGATCTTATTCGATTGGAGAGAAATAAACAGGGCAGATTCTATAAATGCTCGCCCTACGAAAAAGACAGGTCAATATTGAAGGTTTAATCTTGATTTAAATAAAAGGATAATTATTAATATTAGTTTATCAATATCTTATGAAGTTTGAATTAAATTAGGACAAACATAAATGTGGTATAAATAAGGGTTATGATCATTGTATTTAGTGTGGTTTTGTTTATAATAATATTCTTATAGTTGAAACGGGTTGTCTCCATATTTTCAGTGTGTTCTTGTGTTGATATATTGATTTTGGGCCAACAATTGGTATCAGAACTAAGGTGTAGCTCATACACGGGAAGGAAGGTAGGAGATCAAAGACATGTGTAGTCAAGATCAAGAATCAAATATTAAAGACAACGAACAGAAGATCGAGAAAACAAACCACCGATTGTATCCGAGAGGGAACAATCAAACATATTGAAAGAAAAAGTTTGTGTGGATTCTTATGAAGTCGATATAACGTGAGATTAATTCTGTCAAAAAAAATCATCAAGGTTAAGATCAATAGCAGATTTTTTTCTTTCCCGCCAAGGATAAAAACAGAGTAACCAAGGTTGGTTGTTTTTTTGGCAAAAGATATCCGATTAGATTTGTGGGTAGGCGGACGAAAAAGATTCGTTAAAGTAGGAGGCTTTGAATCTTGCCTAGCAGGTAAAGAAGAAAAACAGTTGAAGCAGTAGGATAGCGGGCATTGTTTTTGTTCTTTGATCGGTAGTCAAGAATAGTGTAGTTCTAGGGCCTGGAAAGAAATCAGAGTTGTGGAGATCTGATCAAGGAGGTGATAGAAAGGAAATATGATTTTGTTGCTAATTCGTGACGGGAAAAAACGGAAAACTGATAAATTTGGTGATGATTAATTTTTGTGTTTTTATTCAAGTATTTGGATGTATTTTAGACATATATACTCTAAAGGACTTGAAGATGAATAATCACAAGAGGTGTGTCTTTGTGATTGTTAAATTAGTAGTCTTGTTATGGGATGAAAGCAAGAAACCAAGGATTAAGGTTGAAGAATTACGAGCGTTGTATAGTATTCAAGATCCGGGTGGAACGAATCAAGATTAAGGGGGAGAATGAAGGTTTAATCTTGATTTAAATAAAAGGATAATTATTAATATTAGTTTATCAATATCTTATGAAGTTTGAATTAGATTAGGATAAACATAAATGTGGTATAAATAAGGGTTATGATCATTGTATTTAATGTGGTTTTGTTTATAATAATATTCTTATAGTTGAGACGGGTTGTCTTCATATTTTCAGTATGTTCTTGTGTTGATATATTGATTTTGGGCCAACAAATATTCTGTTTACGGCTTGCCACTATACGAGGGAGTTAATGAACCTTCGGCTTTCTTGTTTACGGGTTGCTTTATGGCCTCTGTCATTTGGAACTTCATTAGCTCATGGTCCGGCATTCCCCCTATTTTTGTCTTCTCCACCTGAGATCTTATGGACCTCCGCAAATTTCTTCAAGCAATCTCGAGTAGAAAGAAAGTTGGTGCAAGCAGTGATTCTTACGGCCTGTTGGATAATCTAGAAGGCGAGGAACGACCGGATACTGAAGAACAAGCGGGTCTCCATAGCTCATCTCATTGATGATATAAAATTTAGAAGCTTCTTTTAGGTTAAAAATAATGGCAGATCCAGAAACTTAATTCATTGGGTGCCTAAAAAATAGGCAAAAATATGTATCATCTTTTCAAATTAAAAAGATGATACACCAAAGGATGTGGAATATACTTCAGTTTACACCATAACTGGAGGAAGATCGACAATCCCTTTCAAATTAATAAATCTATTATCATTTTGTATACTATTAATGTATAAGTTAAGTTAATGTTCAAGAACACTTTTATCCTCACTCTCAAAATCATACGGATAGAACTCACATTATCTCAATAACTTTGATGCATCGAACTTAGACAATGAATAATAAGGGTTTAAAGTCGCCATGTTTTAAAGTAAATCCGTGTTGATCTCATTAAAACGGTCACCGAACTCTTGAATTTTCATATCGATAAAAGTGTTAACAATTAAAATTATAATTATGTTGATTCGTGATATCATACCTTTTTTTAATATGTGACTTTGGTCATTTATATAGTTTTCAGTCATGTTCAATATTAAAATATCATGTTTTCAACAAAACAAATGAACTTTTCTCAAAAGTGGATTAAATCCACCTTCTCTAGCTCTTGCAACTTTCCTTTAGCCGTTTCTACTAATATGAAAACTTCAAATATATCTTGATCATTTCTTTGAAAAGCTTGTGATAGTATATTTGTGAGCCCTAAAATGTCTAACATTAAATGAAAAAAAAAAAAAAAAAAAAAACTCAAACGAGGTCATAAAACTAACATATCGATTGCTAGATTTTGGGTTGAAAGATTAAAACAATCATCTTTAACATATTCAAGCGCGCTGATGTGCTCCAAATTATACATATAAACCATATCATTTGCATATTAAGTATTTCGAAAACTCTTTAAAAAATGATGTTTTGGTAATTAATTATCTTAAATTGTATTTTAAGGTTTGAAAGAGATCGGGATGAACCAAATGAGATAAAACAAAAAAGATTAAAGAAAAAATCAGACTTCAGAAGCCAAGCATGAGTCAAGCCTGGGAGGCACGTCCCCATGCCTAGTCTCAACACACCCTCGTGCTAATTCAGCACAACCTTGTGCTTACTTTTCAGAAGAGACAAAAGTTTGTTCCTCGACTGGAGGCATGGGTCGGGTCCCAAGAAGCACCTGGGCGTGCCCCACTAAAGGACGGAGCCGTGTCCTACTGAAGCACGAGGCCGTGTCCCATAAGACACAGGGTTGTAGTCAACTTTTGTCGCCTGCACTAGCAAACCAACTTTTACGTACTTTGTACTTGACACAGGGCTATGCCAGGCACTCAAGGAGAACTTTTAGGAGGTGAAAGTCCTGGTGTTTGCTTCGGGAATCTATCATTTGAAGTTCTAAAAAGGCTCAGGAGGTCCATTCAACATTTAGAAGAGACTTAGGATCGATTAACATCACCTATATTGGGTCATCAGTTTGATTGTTCTATTTTACCGATAATCTCATTACTATCTCTTGCTTTTGTTGTAATGTTCAAATTCATTATGAGGTAAACTTTTATTATCATTCTAACTTGGTGAAATTTTGTGTAACTTATAATAAACTAACGATGTGGTAATTATTATGTTAATGTTATGATAATCTTGTGTCAACCTTTGATGTGCAGCATTTATATTTCAATTGAAAGTTATAAATTTATGGTTTCTAATTGTGAACGTCATACTAACTTTTATTCGTGAAATCGGTCTTCATAAGAAACTTATGGATAATGACTAGAAATGATTATTAGAAATTATAGCATCTTAACTTTTTTATCATTTGTGGGTTTCTTTCTAAACATTAACATAATTCTATTAATCAATATCGCTTTATGGTAGCCCTTTTTCACGTTCACCAGAAGTCTCTATCGTTTACTTGTTTTTATATAGTTTAAAATTTGTTATTTTGAAAATTTTAAAAATGGTTACCTTTAAAATGTACATAAATTTCTTTAAATCTAAACCAATCAGGTAGTCAATCATAAAGATTGTGAGTTTGACCCTGCCTGTGTCTACGGATTGATACTCGATTCTTACCCTACACTAGTCAAGATGCTTAGATCCTTATTATGGAGTGGAAATAAGTCAATCGTCTTCAAGAAATTTTCCTTTTCAAAGAGAATTCTTGCTTTCATCATGATCACGAAAGGGTAATGTAATTTTCAAATGATGTCTATAATCATTAATAGTAGCATTCAATCTATGTCGATTTGCTCTTTTCATAAGATCATCTTGGTTATGAAGAGCAGTGGTAATGGATTGATTTTGACTAACTAGATCCTCACATCTTTTAAGTGCTTTATTATGAGCACTACTTACTTCACCAACATTTATAGCAAAATCTATCCGGTTTATTCCCACGATTAAACCCTTCTTTTGTAAGTTCATTACATACACTTTGGTTCTCACCATAATCTACAAATAAGCCACAAGACTAGCAAAATATTACCATTTCACAATGGAGAAATAGAGAAAAAATTAGAACAAACCTGATAAATTACTTCGGTTTCGTGACTTGGATTTGATGTGTGAGTATTTCGATTACCAGAGATGGAGACAATTGTTATTCTCAAATACAATTAGTATTTACTTAAAATTTGTAAGCCCAAAACCATTTGAGTGGTGCACACCCTCCCTCTTGCCCAAACTTAAATCCGTCACTGGTTAAAAGTAGATCAAAAAAATCAGGCCCTTGATTGGTTTACATGGCCAGTTTTCAGTTTTTGATTGTATGATCGTATTTTGATGTATCTAGTATCTTGCTAATCTTACTAGAAGGTTTTTGGTATGAATAAAAGTTTGTTATGTTAAAAAAAGATTAAAACCCTTATGGACAAGCTATAGATTTTTTAAAATAAAAGAGTGATTCAATTATTATAAGAGTTAATTTCGGTTTTAGTACTTGAGTTTTGTAAATTGTCTTCATTTGAGTAACAATCTTTACTTTGTCTTCACTTTTTGTATGCATTTTTAAAATCATATTTGTTTCAATCCATTTTACTAGACGCCATTAACACTTTGTGTTAGGTGAATGTTAAATGCGTGTTAAATGATCAAAATAGCTCTTGTTTAACAATAAATTAAATACTAAATTATAAAAGTTATTATTATTTTATTTTACATAAACGATTAAAACACCATTATCATCACACTTCCCACCCCAAGGTATAACAACCAATGTTTTTAAAACCGGACCGGACAGCGAACCGGACGCCTTACTGGTCCGCTGGTTGGACCAGTTCAACCGGTCGGACCGGTTATAAGAACCGGATAAAATTATAATTATTTTTTATAAATATATGTAAAAATTACAAAAAAAAATAAAAAATTATATAAAAAACAGGTTCAACCGGTCCGACCCCCCGTTCAACCGGTTCGACCACTGGTTCAACCGGTCTGACCGCCGGTTTGACGATAAAACGGTTTTAAGCACCGAACCGACCGGATCGGAGTCCGGTTCCCGGTCCAACCGGTCGGACCGGCCGGTCCGGTCCGGTTTTCAAAACCATGATAACAACTTCATTTCCACATGGGCTTTTTGAGGGTTGAGGTGGAGGTGGCAATCAGACTTCTTCTACTGTGTTTCACCAGATCGTTGACATGACGTTTTGGAGTGTGGTGGGGTTTTTGAGGTTGGCGGTGGATGTACCTACACGAGGGTATTTTGTTAGAGAGAGTAGAGAGAAATTAGAAAGAGAGAGTGGTTTTTGAAAAAAAAAAAGAAAAAACAAAGTTTGTAACAACACCATTTCGGCCTAGAGCTGTTAAAATAGTTCGACGTTTGAAACTTGAGAAAAGCTCGGATTTTTGCTCATTTGTAAACGAACCGAGCGGCTAGGTTCGTTTGAAAACACACCAAGCATGAGCAAAGGTATACTCGCTCGTCGCTTGCTCGGTTTCGCTCGAATTATTTTTAATTTAGTTTATACGTTATATAATTGCTAATTTATTTAGTTATTTACCAATTACCATGATTTTAATTATTTAGCCAAAAGTCAACAATCCTAGTTGTAAAAGCCTTAATCCTCTAATCAAATTTACCACTTTACATTTTAAAACCCTTTCACAGTTTCAACATTTCACCCATCACCAGCCATCCCCCTAATACCCCCACCTCCTTACTGACCGCCGACCTTCGGCACTCCAACTTACAACCCCGACCTCTTGCACTCTGACCTGCAACCCCGACCTTCGGCACTCCGACTTGCGACCCCTGACCTCCGGCAATCCGACCTCGCATCCCTGTCTCTGACAGTTGTATGTTTTATTTGTTAATTTGTTGAGTTTCGGTTGGAACTTGAAATTTGAAACTCTTGAGTGAATTATTAGTTTTGTTTTAAAGTGTAACACAAAACCAAGCAAACTCAAGAGCTCGGTTAAAACAGAATCAAGTTTGAGCATGAAGTTTGTGATCGAATTAGTAAATTCAAACAGAATCAAACCGTGCCGCTCGGTTTGAAACCGAACCGAGTTCGAGCAGATTTGCGTTCGGTTCGGTTCGATTCATGAACAACCCTATTTCACCCAAGGATAAGTTCATTTTTTCAAAAAATCTAATAATGGATGTCGAATCCAGCAAATAAAATATTATAATGTGAACCTATCGTCACACACACTAAGAATAGTATGAGCGGAAGTAGGGTTCGTGTCCTCACGGATACGGGTTAACTATTTTACACCAAAAACGTTGTAGCGCAGTTACTTTGATTGATTATGGTTAAAGAGAATGGAGGTTTTAATTAAAAACTAAAAATAAATTACAAAAAGTAGAAAAGTTCTAGCAAACTGACACGGGCATGTCAAAACTATAAATGAAATTTCACGCGGCCATGTTAAGTTTTGCCAGAAAAACGAAAATTGACATTTTTTGTGGTTTTTAATTATGAAAAAGAATTATTAAAAAACATTAATTAAATTGGGAAATAAATTCAAATACGAAAACTAATTCCAACACTAATTTTTAATTCGATTCGGCTTACGATCATTAACGATTAAGTGCAATGATCCTTTTTGATTAATGATTTGTATCGATACTAGATATCACGTAATTCGGATAGCCACTCTATCTAATGTCTAATCAATCACAGTTCGTTGATTACAGTCAACCCGCTACTCTAAGCTCACGCCGTTTGGATTTTAGCGTGCGGGTTGCAACGATAGAAGTATCAATTATAACAAAACACACACACCGTTAGGTATGCTTAACTAGATTGTGTGATTCTATAACGAGAATGAATTCATAGACAAACTCAAACCGTTAATTGTTCCTTATATCAAAAATCAAAACTTGATTAGGGTTTTAAATCTTAAAGAACTTTATTATAAAAATTAATAAATTGATCAGATTTATTAACAATCTAATATATATCGGAGTAGATACGGGTTTAAGATCAAGAATCAAACAAGCAAACCATTAAAATAAAAAGAACTCATAAACGGTTCACATAAGTTCAAACCAAATCAAAGAAATTAAACCTTAATGTTGAAACTAAAAATTAATCTAGCCGGACATGACGGCTAGATAAATCAAAACTAAAATAAAATAAAAGCTTACGAATACAAGACAGTTAATAATATCACCAAAAATTGAAATATTGCTCTTCTTCTTCTTCATGCATTCATTGACCTCAAAGCACCAAAATGAAGTTTTCCGTGTTGTTGACCATCCCCCTTTTTATAATCAATACTTTGATTTTTGAGATCCTATTTTTTAGTGTTTAAGTTTTATATTTTATTTAAAATATTATGATGATAAAAATCCATTAAATCAAGATTTCTAAAAATAGAAAAAAATTTTGCACTCTTTTAAATTCAAGATTTCTTTAATAAACTTTTCAAAGTTTTCACAAGCTTTTATTTTCTCCCGATCACATAAATGTACAAAATCTACCAAACACACCAAAGTAGATTCTATCCAAACAAGAATTGTATAAAATAATAGAAAATGCAGTGCATGCAATGAATGCAAAATATATACAAAAATATACTTTAAAATTACGATAACTAACGACTAAAAATATAACTAATATGTACCAAAAAATGTTAACACTGTTAATCAAAATGAACAAATAGAAAAGATTTTTAAAAATTAGATCAAGAATGGAAACAATTAAAAGTTGAACAATTTATAAAACTTTGGGACCAAAATTGAAATAATTCTATATGTAAACAATACAAAGCTTGTCTATCTATAGCTGTGAAACAATATGACACATTGCTCACACGTTAATGCTCTTTAATAAGATTATCTTGAAAAGATTTATCATATGTGAAACTAGAATTTAGGTCGTTAGCATATTAGAAAGTTTTGATTTTGATTGAACTAACCATTAAAATTACTGTTTGAGTTTCATGTTACGGTTTCCTATTAAAAAACTACTGTGTGCATATGTAACTATGATCAAACCTAAATAGTGAATTTACAGAATATTGTTGAACTTGTATTTTTGAATTTTAGATATAATAACAAAATCATTAATGACTTTTAAGGTACGAATCATTACGGAGCTATTTGATAACATGTTAATGATCATTAATAGGTTATTTTTTAATGATTTATAGTTTTTAATAGTTTAGATGTAACCTTAAGTATAACATTTTAATGGTTATCTTTTAACTATTCATATTTAAGATTGTCTATTAACCATTAAAATGCTATAAACAATATTAGATAGTCTCTTACTGATCATTAAAATACTACCAGACAGCTTTTAAAATTTTAATATGAGTTCACCTAGTTATCGCTATTTTTATCATGAGTTTTATTTTTCTAGGTTAAGCAAATTCAAATGAATGGGAAGCGATTTTGGATTTACCCCTCTACTGTACAAGGTATTCATCTTATGATTGCATATACCTCAAAGTGATAAATCACATATTTGATTTGAATTTATGATATTTTTATAAGGGTAATGTTGAGTAAAAATGATTTTAATTTAATTAGTCTAATAAAGATTTGAGTTTGACATACATGTTTATTTTATTGTTTAAAGGGAATAGATTTTGGTTATTGTTAAATATATTAGGTCATTATGTCTAATATCTGATTTGCACTGACCCCATTCCTAAATTCATGCTTTTCGATCATAAACTATCTTTCCTCTCTTCGAGTAAGGATATGCTGCTTTCTTACTTATTCCTAAACCTTTCCTTAACTTTTTGTCGCTTAGCTTTCGCTGTCCAATCGGTCCTTGCTTCTTAACTAATTCCTATCACTTTAAAGCTGGCTAGCTTCGACGTTCCATCAAGTTAGCTAGTTAATATTTGATCTCCCCAGAACACTCTAATCATTCTGCTTTCCTTCACCTCATCTTCTTTCTTAAGTTGATTTTTCAAGATTCCTTTTGGAGAGTTCTTGCTTAAAAACTCTAAAAGTTCAGGTGATTTGCGAATATAAATCCTAAAGTAAATAGTAAAGTCAGACATTTTCTAGTTTTTTTTTAGTATTGTGTTTTACATTTTAGATTATTTTTGTGTTATTTTTTCATGCATTTTATAAACTATATTAATTAGTGTTACGTATATCTTTACATATTAGAAGTGCACAATAATATATTATAACAACATATTCTTCACAATTAATCATTAAGAAAAAACACAAATATTTTCAGCAAAATACAATGACACATTCTTTAGTATGTTTTCTATTACATATATTTATATTATTTTTATCATTTCTTTTAATTATCAAATTAATTTGTTGTTATTTTATTATATTTTATATATTAAAATACACAATGATATTGATTCACCATTGTTTATTTAAAAACTCTCTTTCAGAGAAACACAGTGGTGTTCAAGAAACACAATAAAAAAAAAGAAAAAAAACACAACGATGAGTGGAAATACCAACAAGCTACAAAACGTATTTCTTTCAACTTTTGCTTATATCGATACAATACTCGTTTTATATATAAAAAAACCTTCATTTTTATAGTGTAATTTCTACAAAAAAATATCATATGTAAAAGTTATGAATGTTAAAAAAATAAGGGGTATTGAAAAATAATTAACAAAAGTGGTCATGACTTACTTAACCATCACCAATGGTGAAATCAAAAAACATCCAAAAACATGCCTAGTCAACACCACATCAGAAAACCACTCATTCTTCAGAAACCCAAAACCTCTCCAATAGTAAAACTTAAAAGCATCTAAAAATATTGCCCACTCATTATCACCTTTTACATTTATTTTAATTATCAAGCTTATATATTAATATAAAATATGAATAAAATATTTATATGTCTTTTGTTGGATGGAAATTTTAAATTTTAAAATTTTAAAATATAAGTTAAATACTTTTAGAGGAAAGTTTTAAAATCTAAAATTTAAAATATTTTTCGTAAGAGGGAAAATTCTAAATATTGAAAACTTGAAATTCAAACATTACATAATTAAAAGTTACAATAACTAAATAATACATAACTTAAATATATGACAATTAAACTACCTAAATATCATACTTTGCCCTAATTTTGTGTATATTTTTTATGGTGCGATTTGGTCGGGATTCATGTAGGTTGTATCCTTAAAAAGGATTTCTTGTTCACGCAGTGCAATCTCTTGTTCACATAGTGCGATCTCTTGTTCACGGGCTGAACATCTTTTGGCTTAATATCAACATATTCACACATTTTGGATTCAATTTCACCAATGGCGGATTCTCTCATTTCTGTTAAATTTTGAAAGCGTCCGATGACCTCATTTATTTGTGACGATCGGCTTTAGCTTGCCTTAGACTTACCTTTAGCCATCGCTTTAGCCTTTTTGTGCCCATTGGACGGGGAGGTTCTTCAACTTTATTCCCAAATCATCAATCGTTAATTCATTGTCATCATTGAGGTCAAAGTATATTAGCTTCAGATGAAATATTATCAGCAGATCTTTTACCACTTACACTTTGACTTTGCTCAAGACCTGTTTGTTCTTTCCACTTTGGCTCGTCTTTGAGAAGGATCAAAACATGATCGTACATAAATTGCGTACTTTCTGCGGCTTCATACATCTCACGAGCACGTCTAAGCAATTGATCATCAGAACAACCACTTATTTTTTGTTTTCGTAGTTGAATGTAGATGCCGTTGAATACAGACACCTTTCGTTTATCATATGCCAGTGAGAACGTAGGTTATCCGTTGTTCTCACCATATTGCTACCCTGTTTGAAGTATGTATGGACCCTCTGCCAAAAGTCATTGTTCTTTTGAGAGTTCCCGATGATACAATCATTTGAAATATGTAGCCACGCCTTAGTAGCACTTCTTCTTCCTCAGATGACCATGATCTTCTTTTTGGTTGCTCTGAGGATGCAACCGCTTTGCTCTTCTTCTTTTTGTTGCTCTTCATGTAAGGGATGGAGATTCATCCACACTACCACTACGTGGTGCCAAAGCGGATGTTTGTGTTGTTGAAATAGCTGGAGATTCTGTGGTAACTGGAGATTGAGTTAGATGTAGATTGGTGAAGGAGAGAACCCATGATTTAGGAATTGAGGGACCCATGATTTGTAAATTGAGAGAACCCTAGATTTGAGAATTGAGATAATCCAGGATTTGAAAATTGAGAGAACCCTGGATTGGAAATTGAGGGAATGCAGGATTGGGAATTGTTGATTCGGATATCCTTGGAACTGGGAATATCCAAAGTTGGAATGAATACGGTTTAGGTTGGGTTTGAATTTGGGGTTGGGTTTCATCAGGATTGGAATCGTGTAACAATTGTAAAAAGAATTCATGTTTGAATTCATGATTTGTGGAAGGAGAAAGAAGATTTGAGAGTGTGAAAAATATAAAAGGATGTATCTGTATTATAGTGGTTTGAGAGGTGGGAGTTTGAGTAGGGGGAAATTCAAAATTGTTTAAAATTTATTTCAGGGGGAATTTGAATTTAAACTTTAAATTTATAAATAATAATTTATTGTAAAAAATTAAAATTAAAATTAAATTTTAAAATTAAATTTACTGTTCAGACTCATGAGCACTGTTCAGGCTCATGAGCACTGTTCAGGCGCATGAGCACTGTTCAACCATATGAGGTTGACTTGAAACGCCCAACACTTAACCATTTTCAACAACATGAGCATGTTCAGGCGCATGAGCACTGTTTAGACGCACATTTCAGGCTTGAGCACTGTTCAGGCATATGAGGTTGACTTGAAACGCCCAACACTTAACCATTTCCAGCAACATGAGCACTGTTTAGGCCTGAGTTTAGCAAAACGCCTAACACACTTGTATAAATTCTAGACTATTATAATAGCATACTTATCATTCATTGTAAGTGTGGATGGATCACCACCAAATGTAAGAATCATATTCCATCAACAACATCATCAAATCATCATCCTTCATGGATGATGAATTCACCATCAATTATAAACAAAAAGTATAAACACAATTGTGTTCATCATTATTGATTTTAGCATCTAATTATCATTCGAATCGGAACACACACATTACAATAACTAACATTATAATACTTATTCTTAAGAGACCAATATGTTCCACCAAATCAGCCCGAAGTGCATGATGAGCCTCTTGATTACGTAAACATTTAAACCTTTGCAAATAAGTTTGAAATCCTGTTGGAGCTCCGTTCATAAGTTATTAGCCCATCTTCATCATCACACCCGACACTCACATATAGCATAGCCTTCATCCTCTACAATCATATTTGCATTATAAATACATGCATACATGATATCACTTAGTTGTGCAAGCTCTAAGCTCTGCGGGACCACGTACGATTGCCCATCGAGCTTGAGAACACCAAAGCTTTCTCGACATCCTTTCTTGCGGACTCATGTCGGTTTTAATTCGTTCATTTTTTCGGTCTGTGGATATTAAAGCTTTCACTAGTGTAGCCCATTCAGGATATATACCATCTGCAAGATAATATCCTGTTGGTATGGAGTTCATTTACTGTAAAATTGCATGAAGGCATATACCTTGTATGACTGGTTGAATACGGGAGATTGATTGAGCACATTAATGTCATTGTTAGAGCCCGCCCTCCAAAATATGCTGCCAGATCCAAGATCATATGATGCAACCCCTCTAGCATAATGGTGGGATATCCATGGTCACCTCGTGTGTATTGGCCTTTCCCGCAACGAGACAATTTTCCAAGCCCAGTGCATACAATCAATACTTCCTAGCATTCGAGGAAACCATGCTTGGTAAATGTGCTTCTAGCAAAAGTTGTATGTCGGAAGCGTTTGGTCTTCCTAGATACTCTCCGAGTAAACTTCAACAACACATATACAAAATTTTGTAGACATTCGACAGCAGTAGTTTCACCAATTAGTATGTATCATCACATAGATCAGCAGCCGTCCATTTGCCAACAGCCGTATGGCAGCAGTGCATTTTTGTATTGGCGAAAGACCTTTTCTACGAGTACAATCATATCCTTGTTGAAAATAGGAGAATGATTGGACACACCTTCAACAATTGATTGAAAAGTTGTTTGCTCATCCGAACCTTCGTCTAAAATAACTTTCGGGGTACACCGATCCAGAAAGTAGTGTATTTCAAAGACGCTTATCCCCCTCTTCCGATCCTATTTGTATATTTCTCGTTTCTTTGTTGTGCTTCGAGAACTTTCAACAGCATGAGCTTTCATCACTTCTACATACGCTTGTCAACATCTCATTTATCAATTCTTTTAACGCCGCATGTATAAAATCTATAAAAGGTGAACCAGGAGGTGAAATGGGTGGACTTTCATCACTATTTAACTCATTTTTTATGTAGAGTTTAGAAATAATGAGAAATTTAAAATGAAAGATAACTAAATGAAGTGTTGAAAAACGAAAGATGAATGTTTGTATTTATAGTAAAAAAATATAGCCGTTACGAGAAAGTTTAAAAAAATTTAAAATTTAAAAATATAGCCTTTGGGGGAAATTAAAATTTAAAAATTTTAAATTTAACAACTGACACTAAATATACCCGTTATGTGTACGTTATAGTAATATTGAAAAACTAAATATTTTATTAATATAAATATATTATTTTCTTTTTTTAATATTAAAAACTCAACCCTGGCCCACCCTCCTTGAAAATGTCAGTTTGCTTTTGGGGTGTCTTTCACTCGAACTTCCACACTCAAAAACAAGGTCCACAATAGATGGATGGCATCCAGGTAGCGTTTTTGCTCCCAAAACACTCCAAAAATAGCCCATTGGAGATGCTCTTACCATTCTAATAATTTTTTCCCTACAATTTGATCTCAAATATTAATTAAAAAATAGATGGCTAAAATTCTTTCTACACTTTTTTACATAAAAAAACTCTTACATTTCTGGACCCTTACCTTTTATAATATAAAAGTTTACAAACTCTTCTACATGATACGCTAGTAATAAAAAAAAAATTCCAAGACCGATGTATAATAAACTATGATATGTAAATTGTTACTAAATGATAAAAAAAATATGAGTGTTATTGTTCCTTTATTATGTTCAACGATAGAACATGTTTCTTGTGCTCTTTTAGCATTCATCATTTTAATTAATTAAAAAATTGATTTGTGGTTTTCATTTTATGTAAAGGATTTAATGCATGTAGGATTGTGAAGTGTTTCTAATACATGACGTAACATGGTGGAAGTAGCGTCAATATCTTTAGGATGCTACACTACTTACATTAATCTTTAGTGAATAAACATTGTTTATTGCTCGAAGCAAGAGTTGTTGCGGGAGTGCCTGATGTATGAGCTATATGACCACTTTGAACATTTTGTGGACTTTAAATCTTTTATGCACATTCAGGTTCGTAAACACCTTAAAAAAATAAGTAGTTTCAGATGTAGGAATCATATTAGTGATTTTGAGTGGCTTGGTTTGCATTGGAAGCTACACAGGCTACGCTAAATATATGTGCGCCAAAGGTAGATCATGCCTATAAGCTAGATAGTGTCTATTTACACTCAAACAATCCATATAGGTGGAAATATGAAAGTTTAATTAGTTTCTTGTTAACTCTTTTTCCTCTATTTCAGATAATACATGAGTGTCCCTTGTAACTTCTCTATCTGTTTTCATGCACTCTTTTTTTATTTAATATATAAGAAATCTCAATTTGACTTGTGTAAACTAATTTTAATGTTATTGTCTAAATCACAAAAAGTTCTTCCTATTCTTTTGTAGAACTTGTTTGTTGATTTAGTTCTAACCCTATATTAATCAATGCAAGATGTCCATCTCTTAAAGATTAAGAATCATTCATGTACAATTTGAAGTGGCTCTAAACCTAAGAAACTAATGAAGTAATTATTTTACATAAATCATTTAGGCCACACGGAGTGGACATGGGAAATGTCGGAAATGTCCATGAATGTCCGGAGAAAATTGGGGCCGGTCGAAAACATCGTGCTTCTGGTTCTATTACTTTGTGGCACGATGAATTTTCATTAGGATTCACCGATTTACACAAACCTAATTGCAACTTGTTAATGTATGTTAGGAAAATTGAGACGACATCGTACCAAACGATAGAAAATTAGAGAAAATAAGAGAAAATAATAGTTGCTGATGCGTCACACGGAGAAACACAACGACACGGTTGCGAGTGGTCTTTATAAAGATTCGTATAATTTAGTTTTTAAATGTTTTTTTTTTTTTTTTTCCTTCATCTACACAAATTGGTCTTCTTTCACCTACTAATCTTCACCAATAGTCAAGGGATCATTTTTGTAGTTTAATTTGAACAGAATTCAAACAGCTCCAACCAAAGTCCCAATTCTCTCTTTCAAAAACCCTAACAAAAGATTTCATAAACCTTCGATTTTACTTCCATCATCACTATAACTCAACAATCCAAGTGAATAAACCGATCAATTTGATGCAAAAACCTTTATACCTATACATATACATATAATCATCTCGTACCAATCCCTATACATCTGTAGACTCTCTGTTTCTGTTGATTCTATCGATCGCCATTTGAAAACCTTTTCAGTTCTTGTGTAGTACATTGGGGATATGCCTAATTCGGGTCGGATCCGAGACCGTAAAGACAATTTTACAGTCCACCGGCGATAAGAAGGTACAATCAGCAACAGCAGCAGCATAAACAGCAAGTACAACCCCTAAAGCATCAAGATAAGAAGGAGCAACCCCAGCGTTTGATGACGAATTTGGATCGTTTCATGAAGCACACTACTCCAATTGTCACTGCACAACATTTCCCCAAGGTATAAAAATTCCCAAATTAAGTAATTATAATTTGTATTTTGTGTTATGATATGTGTAATTGATAAATTGTATTGTATGCAAGTTGTTAGACTTAGATAATTTAACTTTTGTTATATTGTTTTGCAAGAGGGCATTTGTTGTGTGTATATATCAGTATGCATGAAATGAGGTTTCTATGGTGTGTTATAATTTGTTAAGTGATGTAAGAAATATGGTCTTGATTTGTGGTCATTGTGAGATATAGACTAGCATGAAAGGATGGAGGAATCAGGACTATGATTACCACCCGTACTTCTTACTTGGTGATCTTTGGGAGTCGTTTAATGAGTGGAGCGCGTATGGAGTTGGAGTTCCTCTAGTGTTGAATGAACGAGATTCTGTTGTACAATACTATGCACCGTCGCTATCTGCCATTCAACTATATGTTGATCCAACTACACCTACATTGAGCATAAGGTAACCTGAAACACTCATTTCTAATAAGATCACTGAAATGTTTCTCTCCAATTAGTAAATACGTATGCTCTTTGTTTATGTGTATGCACCATATAATACCTGAAGAAGATCGCAACATTATGTTTCATTATGTGCAGACAGTGAATACCATGCTTGTCAATTCATGACCAAATAGGAAATTGTTTTGTTGATCTATTGTACAGGCGGGCGGGTGAGCATAGCGACTATGAATCATCTAGCGGTGATAGCAGCAGCTATGAGGCAGGTGGATCAGCTGCAGTGGCCATAAAAGATTCTGATGAAAGGACAGATGCTAGGAACCCTCCTGGCCTTTTAGTTTTGGAATATTTTGAACATGCGTCACCCTTTCAACGTGTACCACTCGCTAGCAAGGTAAGTCATTCATCCATGCGAATTTCATTTCTTGTTTTTGAAGTTTGATAACTTAAGATCAGCACTTTACCCTTTATCATCTTCAAATAGGACTCTGAGTTCTAAGAGGTTTAATGTGAGAATCTAAAAAATTTATAAAATAGTATAGATTGATTATTATTTATAAATAGGAAGGTTTTCGAGTTTTTTTAATATTAAATCTTCAACAATATATAAGAATGTCCTTTTTTTCTCTCTCACTATGTTACTTAAACTAATTTGAATTTGTCAAACACTTAAACACCTTATCTTATCATTACAAGTTACGACTTTATGTATCAAAATCTCATCTTCTGCAATATGTGTTGTCCACATAAGTTACTCATTATCACATTAGTTTCACAAAGCACATCAATACAGCTCCTAATCAGATGCAACTTTTATGGGTGACTGGCGAGTATCCATGTTTTTAGGGCTAGTGGTGGATCCACAATTGTAGATTAGGCTATATGCAGTATTTCACAATACCTTTTCAACAATACACTAATGTAACAATTTTTTGTTCCTTTTAAATTACACACCAATACAGTGGTTGTTTGAAGTATGCTTGTACAACATAGGTCTGCCCATGATTAGACGTCCAAATGAACCGTGATTCTTATTGGTATCCCAAACAGATTACAAAGACCTCTATATATAGGAATGTAATTTACATAAGTGCACCCTCTAATATGAACATATATACATGTATCGCTAATAGAGGATATTAATATACATGAAAATATCACATACTCATTTTCTTCCATAAAAATACCAATACATAATTAACATTTAACAAGTACATCATTATATTGAATATACGTTTCACTTACAGATCTCAGATCTTCAATTAAATTTCCCGAACTGAATACTTATAGGAGCTGTGACCTAGCTCAGTCAAGTTGGCTTTCTGTGGCTTGGTAAGATTTCTTCTTCATAAAAATATCCTTTTCCCTGACAGTCTTTCAATCTGAAGTGAATGCATGATGCTGTTACTTCAATGTGCTCTTATTAGTTTGATCAATTTGGTAATGAAATGAAGTATTTCTGTATTATCCAGTGATCCATGTTGTTGTACCCTTGTTTTGTAGGTATCCAATATACAGAATACCTGTTGGTCCATCTCTCCAAAATGTTGATACAAGTTTCTTGACTTTCCATTCCTTGTCAACACCGTTAAGATGTACTTCCCACTTTTACTGCTTATTACTTTCGTTTTATGTTTTTCAAAAGAGTATGAATATTATTTTGTAATCATGCTAAAAAAGTTACAAAATTGCTTTAAGTTAAATTACTATAGTAATAATAGTTATTATTATTTTTGTAATCATATCACACATATGTTATTTATCAAAAAAGTTGGACAAAAGTGTTTTAGGATATAAAAATTTAGCTGCATGATCATAACCTGCTACCCAACCCATCATTTGAAATGGTGTCTTTTGACTATTCAGGTACAGATGGGAATTGGGTACACCCTCGTGGTTCGACGGCTAGGGAGGTTCATGAAGCCCGAATGCCATGCCAACTCTCATTACCGATTTTTGGTCTTGCTGTCTATAAGTTCAAGGATTCTGATTGGACCAAAGGTGGAGTTCATGGCAATGAGAAAATAAAATCCCTCATAAAGTCAACAGAAAATTGGCTCAGCAATCTGGATGTACATCACCCTGATTATATTTTCTTCAAAAATCATTAAAACAGGAAAATGAATATGATAATTTTGTTGAAACTAATGTGATAGTTTTTGTTTGACTAAGGTTTAGTTAAACGATGAAACTTGTGGTTTTGACAGTATTGTACAAACTTGATCAGTATGTGTAACTAATGATTTTGTCTAAAATAGAAACTAAATTTTGGCATAAGGTTGTGCTTTATATCATTCATATTTTATTGTTTGGTTCGTCGCGCCGTATTTAGCACTTGACATAATTTGGCAATTGACAGTCTTGTGCTGATCGTTAGTTGACATCTTGTGTTTAATCAACAGTTGGCAGCCTTGTGCTAAACATTTGAGTTTTGGTGGCTTCATCCTTTTCATGACTCAACAGGTTCGCCTACTAAAAAATCATAGGTTTATTTAAAAATTCGATATTATACGTTACACTACCGGTTTAAAAAGCAATGGGGTCACTTGACCCCGTTCTCTAAGGTGTAGTTCCGTCCCTGTAGACGGGGACAATCACTATACAAAGTTGGTTTATTATCGAAGCTGAAATTATATCCGGAAGTAACATAGGAAATCGGACTTTCATTCCACGTCTTAGTTTAGCACCTTCGGATAAAAGGATTTCTTTCAAATTTCTAAGAATACAATTTTCACTCACTGTATGTTTTGCAATGATAATAAGCAAGAGTCAAGAACAATTACTATACAAAGTTGGTTTATTTTTGAGGCAACCTATTTTTATACATGGTCAATTGTGTTGCATTATCTAGAGTTAAAAGTAGATGGGGACTGAAATTACTAATATTAGATAAGGATGAAAAAATTACGAACCAAACATTAAATGTTGTATATAAATAAATTTATGGTTATTTGTGAATTTGAATAATAATTATCATTTTTATATTATTGTGTATAACTTAAATATGTTTGTTGTATATAATAATTTCATTGATGTTTTATCTATAACATATATACGTATGTAATATCTATAATATAATTTTGTTATTTCGACCCGTGTATCAAACGGGTATCTAACATATTATCAATATAAATCAAAATGTTATATGCTCACATACAAAAATATTTCAAAACATATTATCAATTATTTAATTATTATTTTTATTTAAATATGTAATATATATATTTTAGGAAGGGGAAATATGTAATTGATTTTTTGATTTGGGTAAATATGTAATTAAGGACTTTAGCAAGAGAAAATATGTAAATGCCCCTTAATATTATAGATGTAGTAATCATTTAATTATTATATTCTAATGTATCTCCATGAAAAACAATAAAAATCCAACAAATATCAGTAAAAAAATCAAAAATCAGTGGAAAAGTTGTGTAAACTTCGAGTTGATCGAGTTGGACCGAGTTAACCGAGTTGGACAAAGTTTGACCGATTCCGTTTAATGTTAACTGAGTTGATGAAAATTGCATCGGTATCTTTTCGAATAATGAGTACTCGATCGCGTAGGCCGAATTTTACAACTGTTTAGTATTAAAAGTAATTAGTGATATTCTTTGAAAAGCCAATTAATTCATGTTTAAAATCGTTTTAAGAAAAATAGAGCATGTGGTGAAGTAATATATGTGAGTCAAAAGTTGTGTGCCACAATACTAGAAAAGAATATTCGAGTTAACAATCATGTTCCTTTTTATCGTCTTGCATTGTTGATCATTTTCTATGAGCTATATATCGTCCCTTTGTAATTAAAAACAAACCCCGCAATATTTACTCCCTAACCTTTTCAAAACTTGTTAACTATTTACTCCCTAACACTTTAAGTTGATGTGAAATCAATATAAAAAAAAAAACTAATTCGTTTAGGACCTCCAAAATGATTGAGCCGTATTATGTCTTTCACTCCGGTTCTTAACGTCCACCACTAATATCATTGTTTCTTTAGCCGAGAAGGATGTCTTGACATTCCCAACGTCGTGTTGGACCCAACTCACAAGATGATGCATTAGCATTGATCCAATCATATTTGAAGCGTTGGTACGCCCTCTGTCTTGGCTATCTGCACACCAATAACAATGAGATGGTAGCATAAGCGGTCGACTAATTATTTCCCAGCGCAATCCAATCATGCGTGAGTGTTTTTAAAGATGAAAAATTGTAGCCTAGCAACAAACATGTTATTTGGGTGAAGAGTTATTTAAAGATGGAAAATTGTTTTTGTTACTAGGGTAACAAGTTATTTAAAAAAGTATATAATAGTATTTGTTAACATATGTTCGTTAAATAACAAAAGCATATAAAAGACTTGTAACCTAATGATATCTCGTATGTATAAAGTTGTGTCTTTTTGTATAAGGTTGAGTGTTTAAGTCTTTATGACATCACGACAAACATTGATATAAATTTGATAATAAAATTAGATAATAATGTATGTTTTCTAATAAAAAGATTAAAAAATCAAATAAATCTATATAAAAGAAATTCTAGGAGCAACAAGTGCTAGTCAACATGTGTGTGCTAACAAACCAACCATCAAAATAACATATTAAAGCACCTTTAACCACTACAAATACCCAACAATAGTTGTATTCACAATTAATTCCAACAAAATCAAGCATCTTTCATACTTCATCTGCAATTAATTCACTATGGCTTCTGTTTCTACGGAGGTTGAGATCTTTACCTCATTTCCTGCTGATAAGCTTTTCAAAGTCGTCACTAATCTCCATAAGCTCGCACCTAAGGCAGCTCCAGAAATTTACAAATCCATGACCATAGTAGAAGGTGATGGAGGTGTTGGAACAATCATGAGTCAAGTATATGGCGACGGTATGAAATGCATCACTAAAAACATTTTGTTTCACAACCTGTATATTCTATTGAAAAATTGGATTTTAATATTTCAAACTATTAGCCAATATTATCTCAATTAACACTTTCACCGGTATTAATCCCAACTTTCGATTTTGTTACTAATAATAGTTTCAATCTAACTGTTTATTAACTACGGTAGTTTTTTTTAATGATGTATCACATAATGTGGCTCGTGACGTGACGACATAGTTGTAATTAAAAATATAAATATATTACTCAATTTTTATAGAAGATCACAGTGGCGGATCTAGAAGAAAAGTTTAGTGGTAACGTAAAAACTTGTTTTTACCATACATGTATTTTAATAAAAGAAAAAAACCATAATAATAAAGGGTTCGAAAGAAGATCATTCAAATCAAATTTATTTGGGATTGAAGGAATTGATCCCGAAAAAATTAAAACCGAAGGAGTAGTTGACCCAACATCATCATCAATTGGTTGCATGTCATTATCATTATTAGAATCAATATCCTTCTCTTCAAATTTTCTTTTAAATAAAATTGCCAATAAAAACTTGTTTTTTCATCTTTCAAATTTCTAATTTTATAACAAATAACACAAAAAGATTACAAATTGCATTTAAAAATAACACAATTCAAATCCCAAATTTCAATATCAAATCCCTAATTCATCTTTCAAATCCGTACTTTATATACCTAATTTCATAAGTTTAAATATTAGAAATTGAGCCAAATAACCATTAGCTTATATCCTTCTCTTGAAATCTTTCAAATCACTAATTTGTATAACATATAACACTTAAATATTAGAAATTAAATAACATAAACTCTAAATCCTAATTTAATAGTGTAATAGAGTAAAAAATATATAGAAATTGTTACATTGAAGTGAGCGGTGAAAGATCATAGGTGGGCGGTGGCAAGGGCCACAACAGCAAGTGACAAGTCAGCGGTGGTCGGTCGGTGTGCCGAACGACAGGCGTTTCAAGGTTTCCACTGCAGAGGGTGGTTGGCCGGTGTGGGTGAAGGGTGGCTATGGGAAGTGTCGTTGGCCGATGAGTGTTTATTTTTTTCTTTTAAGTTTTATATTTGATTTTTTATTTGAACTATTTAGTTATAAGTTTTGGGCTTTTTAAGTTGTTTGGTGTTTTTAGGCTTAAATGTAATTTTGGGCTTGTTGATTATTATTGTATTGAACTATTAGGTATTTTGGGCTTATTAGTTATTTATGTTTTTATAAAATGTAATGTTTTTTATAAAATATTAGACTATTGTTTATAAAATTTTAAACTTTCTATGAAGTGTTGTGTTTAAAAAAATTAGGGGTAACGTAATATCTTCTTAGGGGTAACGTAAATTATAAATTTTATTTTTTTTCACACAAAATCGTAATTTTTTTACACTACCCGTTAAAAGTTGAGGGGTAGTGGAGGCTATAAAGGTAGATCCGCCCATGGAAGATCATATTTTGAAGTTATTCAACGTAATACTTTTGTTGCTAGTTCAGTAGTTTGGAGACAAACAGATGCAAAATTGAATGATAAATTTATATGTTTTATTTTAATTATATAATACACCATGTCACATGTCATGTTACACACTATGTCATCACAAACTAACGAAGTTAACGAACAATTAAATTGAGATTGTTATTGGTAATACAATTGAAAGTTGGGATTAATACTAGTAGTCAAATTGTTAGTTGTATTACTAATCGCTTGAGTCTAAAATGCAGGTGTACCATACACAACATCAAAGCAAAAGATTGATGCTGTTGATGTTACCAACTTTTGTTTAGATTTCACAGTATTTGAAGGTGACATTTTGTCGGATTACTTAGATTCAATCAGTCATCGTGTTAAGATATCACCAACTGCCGATGGTGGTGCTGTATACAAGCACACGACGGTGTTTAACTGTAAAGGCAAAAAAAAACCAACCGAAGAGGTACTTAACCAAACCAATGAAGGCTACAAGAAATTCTTTAAGGCAACTGAGGCTTACATGCAAGCCAATGCTGATGCTGTTAACGTTTTATTTTCTTAATTAAAATGCTTATTTGGAGTTCAAATGGTTTCATGTGTTTCTCTACTGTTTTTCTGCATGAATAAATGAACAGAATGTATCACTTTTCTAGTATTTAACTATTTTTGTTTGTGAAGTAAGTTTGGGCTCAGTATTTATAAATGTTACATAAATGTATATCAATTTAGAGGGACATTTAATTGAGAACTAAACATTTATAAAAAATAAAAAAAACCATTTCTAACCACACGTTTTTATTTTTATTTTTTAAAAGTGAACTAACTTTTTGTAAGGAACCAAAATAATCATTTCTAATCACATATTTTTATTTTTCTCTTTTCTATATTATAAAAGTGTACGAAAATTATGAGGGGTATTTGGGTACTTTATTTACACCTACATGTGTTTTAACCTCAATTATTTGAGAAAATTAAATAGGATATTTTTGTCACAATATTTTATTTCACTTTAAATATTCGTATTAGATTCTATTCTTTTTAAAAAAATGATGTTGATAATTTTTTGTTTTAATGAATCAATATGTTTGGCACACCCAAGTTTCATGAAACATATATCATGAATAACATATCCGTAATCATTGTTACAAACGAATTTATTCAAACTAGTATCAATGTTACAAACGAATTTGTTATATAAAAAAATGAACTGATATATTTTTGTATCGCCCTAAGTCATGTAAATATGACTCAAAAAATTGTATCACAAAGTGACAAAATTTGGACGTCAATATTAGGTGATGAATATATACTCGCCTACCCCATCCGATCTCGATCTTATCATCGCCGCCCATTTTCAATTCTGTTCCAAATTAATACCCTCTACCGATAAAACACACATTAGAAAGCCACATTTATGTAAAAACAACCTCAATTAACTAACAATACAAGTATGTGAATCTTATCATTCAATCATCGATTTTGATCACAAGAACTGTCATTAATTATTGTTATTGTTCTGGAGTTTTATTGTAAATCGATTAGTTTACTCAAATCTCATTTGTTTATAATATTTCTTTGACACAAAATTACCAGTTATTTTAAAATTAAAAGTATTATACACCATTTAGGTTTTGATTCACATCATAAAGTTATTCATTTATATTTTGGCATCCCTATTAAGGTTATTTTTTATTTGTAAAGTACAATTTAAATCTCGTTTTGTATTGAATTTATATGCACCGATGCACATATGCATATATGCATAGATGCACATATGTGTGTATGCATATTTTTTCACTTGCTTATATGTGCACACACACAATACTCAAATCATTTAAAAAATATTTCTCGTGAATTGTCATGTAAAAAAGTAACTAAATTAACATTATAAATTATCATAATACTCTTACAAATAAAAAAAATCTTGAAATTAAAAAGAAAAAATGAGTGCCTGGAAATGATTTTTTTGGTTCTTTATAATTTTTGGTTCTCAAGTGAATGCATCCCTATCAATTTATTTAACTAATTATAATCAAGTTTATCCTTTTCAAAATTGTGACTATATATGAACCTAGATAGTAAACTCTTTCACGATTCCATGAAATGGCTCCCACTTAAAATCAGGGGACTTTTACAGACTAATGGTTACTAGGTGATCCTTTGGCGAAGAGAGGATCGATCAATCTGTTGGTGAATCTTCATGAGGAATTGCCGAAACTTGGAGCGAGACAAAGACTTCATTGATGGATCAATGATCGATGTTACCGCCTAGATCTCTAATGGACAAATCACTGGCGAATTACAAATTCATTGTCATTGTGGAAGAGCAACATATCTTTAACCAACGCATCATTAACAAATTCTTCTGTTAGATAGCTATTTTTAACAAAAAGTATATTGATAGAGTTCAGAAATTGAAAAGAAAAATGTTTTAAAGAAATAAAAATAAATTGTAAATTAAAATATTTTTCATATATCAAAAAATATATATATTAAGATACAAAATATGTTCATACAATAAAAAGTTATCTAGTTAAGGTGAAAGAGGGGTCATGAGGAGGGACGAGTGAGAGGTCACCAGTTGCTTGCCCATAAAAGTGATACCGGCTCATTAAACCAGTCATGGTAAGAAGGAAGAAAAAAACTATTTACTTGATATAAAAACATAACTTTATGTAAGATATATTGATGCTTCAAGTGTTCCTATCACTGATAATGACATAGTGGCGATCGTGAAGGGTCTTAAAATCAAAGAAAACATCCTTTATTCCCATTTCTCCCGTCTACGGCACTATGCTCCCATATCTGTAGTCATATGTTTCATAAACATTAAACAAGTAAAATAAGTCTAAAATCTTACTGCAATTGTGAGAACTAGCATAATGCTGTTTTTTCTTCAACAATTTAAGTGCACCACTTAGAGGTTCTTTATGCTTATTCTTACTCCACAAGTAAGTCAACACATCATCGATAAACATGATGATATACTTAACCAAATAAGGTTTACAAACAAAATCCATAAAGTCTATGAACAGTTACAGGCCATTCATCAAATAGAATTACATAACCAAAGAATGATGATTGTATCACGTCTTGAAACAGTCTTTGGTATATCCTCATTTTTCATCTTTAATTATGATGACCAGAAAGCAGATATATTTAAAAAATATAGCTTGATCCTAGGGCCGTCTCAACGGTTTTAGGGGCCCAAGTGAACCACGAAAACGAGGCCCTTCCTAGCACCAAACATGCACTAATTCACTAAAACAACTAAAAAACTGAGTTGCAATCAAACATAATTTGGCAACTGTAACTAAACAAACACAAAATTCTCTAATTAAAGTTCAACTTTTAAAATTCAAATGCTAACAATCAACTTAATTTTTATTAGAAAAACACATAAATTTGCATAACACACAATCAAATGCAAACAATCAAGTTATTTATTATTAATATTTTTGACCCATAAATCCCAACTAATAAATTTCAAGCATAAATCTCAAGTTCAACTATTAAAATACAAATATAAACGTCAAATTCAAGTTCAACTATATTAAAATCCAGCATATTCGAACTCATATACTGTATTGGAATCATAATCGATATTCTATAATTAAACAAGTATATGTCAAACTCAAATAGAAATCAAACCATGTCGGCATATCACATAATCAAGACAAAATCGATATTTGAAGCTTTGAGACTTCGAAGACACTAACCTGATCTATAATTGAAGCCTTTAAGGTCTGAGAAATCGAAGCCTTCTACGCTCGATCCCTTGATCGAAATCGGAATCAGAATGATAGAATCGAAGGCTTTGACCGCATATAGATATTCAAGTCTCAAGACATACCTTAAAACTTGGTTCTGGGCTTCTATTTCTCGTCTCCCAGATTAAATTGCCCAAAAAAGCCCAATACAAAACTAATTGAAATATTTTTATAAATTGGGGGCCCTAACATTTCCTGGGCCTGAAGCCCCTTGCTTCACCCATCAAGCTGTTGGGCCGGCCCTGCTTGATCCCTTAAACTAATTGATAAAACCATTGATCCTTGCTAAAGGATATTGGATTTTCATCGAGACTTTGTTTGTACTCCTATAACCAATGCGCGCCATCCTTCTTCTTTACTTTACAACGATAAAGAAGTTGGTTCGATGAATACCTTATCTAAAAGCTCCTCTAACTGCTTCATCAGCTCTTGCATCTATACTAAAGCTAATCAGTAAGGCTCTTTTGTTATTGCTGCAATCCTAGGTACCATATCAATATTAAATCCACTTGCCTATTTGATGGTATCCTATCAATAGTCTTTACAATAGTCTTTTGTACGTACGTATGTAAGTACCAACGTAGGTACGTACATACGTACGTACGTAGTACGTATGTATGCATGTAGGTATATATGTATGTAGGTACGTACATACGTACTTATGCATGTCTATGTGTGTATGTAAGAAAGCTTTTGTCGATTGCTTGAAAGAAGTAAGTTCTATCTTTAGAAATTGAGATTTAGTTGGTCTTCCATGTATCAAGGTAGAAATCCCTAATGGAATCGACTTAAATCAATAAAAGCATTTCAAATTACTTTATCTTTATCCTTATAGTCGGTTCAGCAAAGTCTCTGACCGATGTAAATCCACCACTAAGACAATCTCCGTGTTTCCTCTCTGCCACAAGTTGTATGTGTGTATGTGTGTGTGTAATATATATGTGTGAGAGAAAGATCAAACAATAAAATCAATGTTCCTAAAAAGATAAAAAAAATATATATTTTAGTTAAAACCAGTTTAGTTAAAATCTTATTGTTTGTTTGTTGTTTATTGTTTATACCATTTTAAAAATGTTGTTCTTATCTGCTTTTTATTATATGATAGTTTTCTATTTGTTGTTAAATGTGTTTTTTAGGGAAAAAATAAAGCATCCAATGGTTAAATAATACATTATGCGTTTTTATATGTAAACAACGTATTTGTTTATAGTAAAACAACGTATAATCCGCTTTTTTGTTGATAAAATGACACAAAATCTCTCTTTATTGTTAATCTAGTATAGACGTAAGTAGTATCGGTTTTGTTGTACCAACAAACAACAAATTATGTGGTGTTTTATGTAAAAACAACACAATTTTATATAGTGTCATTTTTAAACATATATAACAATATTATACTCAAATTAAAAATAAAACATATTTGATTTGGTGGTATAATTTTTCTTAGACGTTAATATCATATAAAAAATATGAATGTTTAGAAAATATGAGTGAACATGAAAAAGTTAACAAAAAAGGTTATTTTATATATATACTTGTCCATCTTTTTTTCTCCACTTGAATATTATCACTTGATTAGTCTTTTATTAATATCTAAGTAGTGATTCGTGTACTATTATGATTAAATAAAAAATAAAATGTTAAATTAAAAAAATATGTTGATAATGTGATCTAATTCACGGATAGAATAATGTGATGTAACTATATTTCATACTAGGTTATTAGCCCGTGTATCACACGGGTTAAAAGTTATAAATATATAATTTAAATATGTAAACAAAAATATTCAAACTCTACAATTTTTATTTTAAATCGATTATATAAAAATAAAAATTTGTGATCATAAGGTTTAAAGGGTTAAATAAGGTTTGAGATGATTGATATAACGGATTCAAAATCCCCCTGGAAATGGTTGTGTGATTGAGATAGTTAAAAAAATAAAAACTTCACACTTGTCATTCAAAAAAAATTAAAATAAAATAAAAAACTTCAAGTAAAAAATATAACATGATATGTGAAAAATTTGTTAAAAAAAGTTTAGACGGGAAAGTTTTTGTGAGGTAAAATCTAGTGATGATCATTTAATCATTTATTAGTATAGATTAGTGATATGCAAAAACAAACATGAAACATATGTCATGAAATGTTAAATTGTTACGTGCCCACAAGATAAATGATCATTGTTACGAATAATAAAAAAATACCACAAATTACATTAATTTATAAATACTTTTAAAAAATGAAATTTAGGTACAACACAAAACTCCTTACGTCATATATAACGAAAACATGATTATTATAATTTTTAGTTATGCCACTTACTTTCTAGATTATCTCTTAATATAATTTAATCGTTTTTTTTACTTTATGCTCAAAATAATTTAAAAAGTTTTAAATGTTCTGTAAATAGTTTTTTTATAGTGGTGACAATAAACGATTATTCACATTTTAATAAGATTAGATCAATAGACATTAGTGAAACTTTTATTTTCAAATCAATAAAAATTTAAAAATCAATATGAATTTATTAATGTTATGTAACTACATTTTCGCAAATAATAAGTGTTTTATTTTTAAACAGCTAACAACTAATTTTGATATCATGAAAAACCTGATATGAAAAAATTGTTTTCATTAGAAATAATTAAATGAGATTATTTATTTCAATATTGATTAGTCTATAATTAGAATAAAAAATAACCAAAGGATGTTAAATTATAAAAATTCTTACATATTTCACAAAAAAAAATTTCAGTCAATAAATTTTTTTTTTTAACTATTAGAGTATAACACATTTGAGTATTTAACATGTAATTATTGCAGATCAAATGACTTACAATAACTAGACATTGTGACCCGTGAGTTGCCGAGGGTTTCTTTTGTGTTTGATTTTTTTTATTAATTGTGATTCGTACGTTGCTATGGGTAAGAATCTCAGACGAAATGCTTTAAAAAGACAACATAAAAAATAGTTTAACTGATTTGTAGTATTATTAAGAAATTACGTTATATATTTTGAACTCTTATATTTTTATAAACACTCCTCAAATATTTGTTGTTAGTTGATAATAATACTAAAGAATCCAAACTAATATAATGTTAATTTTATATTATATATTTTCTATTTTTTATAAATAAATGAGATTGTAGTTTAAGTGTATATTTAATGCATTAGAGTCCAATTTATTATTTTATATTAAATTGTTTCATATTTTAGCTAAACAGAAAGTGTTAATGTTAACAAAAAAAATGGTAAACGATAAAATTAAATAACTATTTAGAAATTGAAAACTATTATAAAAATTTAAACATGATTAAATACATAAAATCAAACATGTAATTCGTAAAAATAAGTTAATTAAGGCGGAATACTTGTCAGTTTTATTAGTAAGATCATTGTGACTAATGTCAGAAGGTTCATCTGTACGTGAAAAAAAATTTTTTTTGAACTTTTAGACATAATGTTTATTGCTGTAAAAAATGTGATGATAGCATAATATGTGCAATTGAAAAAAATTATGGTGGATCAAATAATCATCCAAATGTATGAAAGTTGATTTCATAATTAAAAATCAAAACATTACACATATTTATGATGTTTAAAGAAAAATATAAACCAGAAATAACATACGTAATATGAGATCGATTAAACTTCATATAAATTTTAATCCGTGCTATTAAGAGTTGTTTGCGAAAGCAAAGAAGATATATAACGTTATAAGGTTTGAATGCGATAATACCATACTTTTATGTGTCATGATATGTACTATGTTAAAATATTAAAAAAAGATCTGATTGACAATAATAAAGAATGATTTATCAATAACAAAGTTACACAAAACCATTATCTTAATGTCTAAAAAATTATTTTCCAAACAAAATATTATCAGAATTGAACTTTAGAAAATCATTATCATATTAAATTATTATATGATAGGTAAATTATAGGAATTAAGTTGTGATTATAAAAAAATAATATTTCAACTATTAGGATGTTGTTATCATATTAAATAAAATTTTATTTATTTCTAAAATGTTAACAAATTTGTAAAGTTTTACTTAAATGAATTTTCATTTATATACTTAAAAATATAAAATAAAATTTAGATTTAAGTTTGAAAAGTATGACATTATTGATTTTTATTTAATATAATAGGTTTATTGTGATGATAACACGTGACAAATCATAAGTGGACACCCTAAGTGAAGACCATGTAACACTCTTGTAATTTTTTAATTAATATTTATAGATTTCAATGATCTAAATTGTTTTTTAGACAAAATAAACTTCTTACTAGAAGCACCATGTGTGTGTATGTATATAACAAATATACATATAAATTAATTTAAAAATCTTTTTAAAAGTAGTAAAATAAGTTTCATTAAATAAATTGTTAATAATATAGAAGCTTTCAACCACAAAACAATTTTTGTCGGTTATAAGTTTCTTAACCCACACATATTACTAATTCAATGGTCGTATTTTTCTTAGAATAATGAAGGAAAACACCTGACAAATCATAACTGGATAAAAGGACTTACTTGTAGCGTAGCATTATTTTGTGTACGGGTGATGAGAATTATACAAAAGATATATACCTCTATGGTGTGATTTCAGGTTGCGATCCTAGAGAGGGTGGGGCGGTGTTCCCGCTCGACCCACACATTCTTTGAACATTGCTTCTCCATCCAGCATGGTATGATCTAGAACACTACCTTAGCTTCTTCATATCCCGCCCTAAGCTATATCGCATCGATTCTCTCCCCTCAAAAGGTATTTTATTTTCAAGTGGTTGACGGTTCTCGTCCCACGACTTATAAGAATAGATATGGAGCGTGTGCGAGTTAGGTATTTTAAAAAAAGTTATTCTTTTGTTTTTCTATATTGGTATTTTCTCTTGTAATTCGGAATTTACCATGACATAATAAACTTGCAAATTAAGTATAACAATGAATTATTATATATCACAGCTTAAAGCCAGAAAAGTAAACGATGACCAGTTGATGAAACACATCTGTCCCACGAACATGTAACGATTCGTTCAAAAGAATAAAAAATAAAACGAATATGTCACGACTGCAACTAAAAGTATTATAAAATTCATGTTTGATCATCCTTAAAAGGAATCAGTCAAGATTGATGGCTTTCATGTCAACTCCTTCAGTCTATAAATGCCTTCAAGTTTACTAGCATTTCATCACAAACAAACCAACTCTCTACTTAACTATATACATTCTTTCACATCAGTATATCATGACAACAGTTACTAACGAGATTGAAGTTGCTTCTCCTTTTCCGGCTGAAAAGGTTTTCAAGGTTTTTAAGGACTTTGAAACGATCGCACCAAAGGTCAACCCTGCGGTTTTCAAGGCTGTTGAGACAATCGAAGGCGATGGTGGTGTTGGAACCATAAAGCTTTTCACATTCGGTGATGGTAAGCGTTTTGTGAACTTATTTGAACGTGGTTAGTTGTTATTATATATCATTTGTCCGTTTCTCTAAATGATTTTTGGTTTAACACAGCTGTCCCATTCACGAGTGCAAAGTACAAGGTTGATTCTTTTGATGAGAGTAGCTTTAGCTATACCTACACATTCTTTGAAGGTGACAACTTGATGGGTATATTAAACTCCATCACCCAACATGTTAAGGTCATACCTTCCGGTGAAGGAAGCATATTCAAGCAGACAGTTATTTATAACTGTAAAGGTGATGAGAAGCCGTCTGAGGAGACTCTTAAGGCAGAAAAGGAATTGTACGAACAAACCTATAAGGCTATCGAGGCTTATGCTGTTGCCCATCCCGAACTGTATTGATTGATTATTCAATCTTTTGAAGTGTGATGTTCGCCTGTTTGTCGTATTTTTCTTTTCTTATGGTTTGAAATAATGGACAATGTTCCATGTTGTTTAATTGTTGTGTTCTTTTGAATGAGTAATGTCCTCTAATATATTGCAAAGATTTCTTTGTTTACTCAAATCCACTTTGTCAATGATGAGGTGAACATCAACGAGTTTTACATCAAAGTATGGTAAAATATCATTCTAGGAGAAAATACACTTTCTAATTAAATAAAACTTCATCACTACAAAAGATCATATATGGCTATCAAATATAACTGACTACAAAATATGGATTTAATGTAAGTTTTGACAATCAAATTAATAAAAATAAAAGACTCCATTTAGACTCTCAAAATAACAAAAGCCTTATAGCAAACTGATAGAACCATTAAAGGGTATTTAATCTGGTGGATCAAATTGATTGTGAAATGTTTAATTTCTGAAAACAATAGTAGAGTTCAAATCTAATAATAAACGAAGATATAAATTTGACGTATGATTAGTAGGGTGTGATTTAGCCGCAAATAAAAACTACTAGAACCATCAACTTTTTCACAAAAATTCACTTACTATGAACATGACGAAAAAATATTTTGGTCGTTGTATACAATTTTCATATTTTATCAAATCATCAGCATGATCAAATTCCGACTCAACTATTAAAATGCCCATCTTTCTTGTCCTCATAACTAAATTTATTTCTTTCCTGTCTTCTTCGTTGCACAAATTAACATGTTTAATACAATTCGTAAATGGATTGACATATTAGCATCTTTAAATAAATGTGTTGACAAGCTGAAACGTTTAGTTAATAGAGTTAAATAGATTAAGCTAGATAAAGATCAATTAACTACACAAACCAAACATTATTTGTATAATAAACAAGTTAGATAGAACATCCTCAAATCTGATTATTTTTATAGTGCAGGTGAAAGATTATTGGTATGCTTACAACCAACATCTTGGCTTTGTGACACATTGCAATTTAACATCATCACAAGACCCACCTTATTGCAGTCTTTCAAAAGTTAGCTTCCTTTCAACATCATTTTGACCAACTGACCAATAATCATGTGACAATATTCTTACATTTTCCAATTGTATCATACCTTACTTCGATTTTCCTACAATGGTCTTTATATATAATCCAAAAAAGTTTCTAGTATTACAAAGAAAATTAATTTAAAAAAGATTTGAAATATCAAAATCCATCAAATCATGGTGTTTAAACTGATAAAAATGAAATACTTAGAAGTGAAATAAAAAAAAAATGATAGATTATGTTAATCTAATTCCCTTGTGTGCTCTCAACTTCTAGGATTACCGCTAACCATAAACAAGATACCACACAATAGCATCGCCAGGTTGTCACCGCGAACATAAACATTTTATAATAACTAGCATTGATCCAAATGTAATAAAAAATGTTATAATTATACATAGGGTGCTTAAATTTTCAACAACCGAAGATTATAGGTAGCTAAATGATTTGATTTAGTGGAGCCGGATGTTTTCATATTGTGGCATTCACACTAATTAAGCAATTAAATTAACGAAGGTGCTTGACTTTAAACCCACCAAAAACAAGATGAAGATTAGTTGGTACAAAACCACTTTCTAAGTTCAACTACTTGGTGTATTTGCTCATGTGAGTGAACATTTAGAACAAAGTTAACAAACCATTATTTTCAAATTTTTTAACTCATATATATTCTAAAACTATATCAATGTTTATCATATATGTAGAACTATACTACGCACAAGTGAAACGTTAGGCAATAAGCCCTTTGATAGCATCATAGCAAACGAATTCTATTAGCTGGAGAGAGATGTTGCAAGTTGTCTTCATGTATTCCTTAGCTCAAAGTCGATTCTAATGTGGCCATATGAAAGCTTCAGCCAAAAGAGAACAAAAGATGGCCTAAGTGTTGCAAAACACAAATTTTTTAAATAGGTTAATAATAAAGCATTAAATGGTTTTTAGGTAGATTTTTAAGAGTTTGTTGTTTTAAGAGTTCCGCAATCCCAACCAGCGGAACACCTAATGTGGCTCTCAAGGCTGGCTTTGGGGTAGGCATGGCAGGCGACCACCCAGGACACGGTCACTCAAAGAGCCCGGATTTTAAAAAAAAAAAATTATATATTATATATAATAAAATAGTAATATATATGTAATATAATATAATATATATGCCTAAAAACACTAAGAGAGGCTCTCGATTCGTTTAAGTAAATTAAATTATTTGCTACAATACTTTTGTTTTGTTTATTGTTATAACAATTATTATCGTATAATAAATTTTTTATATGCATTTTATTAGGTTTAGACTTTTATTATATGTCGTACTAAAGAGGTTCATTTTTGGTTCTCGCCCCGGCCCAGGGTCTCTTGGAAATTCTCAGGGCGGACTCGGGTGACACTCGATGAGGTGATTTACATCCAAGTCAAGCAAATCCATTTTGTTTACTAAGAAATGGTCTTTCATGTACGACTCTTTCTTGTACCAATACGACTTTTTGGTATGTTATAAATATAGCTGTTGACAAGTTGTAAAAAAAAATAGTGATCGCAAACATTCCCCAAAAATAGACCACTTTTGATACAAATAAAAATATATGAAGTGTTGTGATACGTAACTTAGATGCATTTCTAGATGTAATTTTGATACTTAATTTGCTATTTGTTGAAATCGTAATCTTGTCATCAATGGATTGTACCATATACGTGTAATAGACACGTAAAAATAAATTATATGTATATATGAGTTGAATTTAAGATTGTTAAGTCAAGTGCTCGGTTAATGACGGTTATTGGCATCAAACTTAACTTCCAAATTAACTGTCCATAACCGTCATAGGAGGGTATAAATAATATGTATCTGTTACAATCCAGATAACAAACAGTGTGCTGTGCATAATGTATATTGAGTGTTTGTGACAAACCGAGTAGGTGACTTATGAGAGATCCCTTAATTGGTATAAGATAGTGTTTTACTCTAGGGAAGAAACCAATGGTAAATTATTTTTGTTGGGATTAAATAATGGAGGATCAATATGTTGTTGGAGGTGTTTATGGCGTAGATGTTTTTGTGGTGAATCCAACGCTTAGATTCGGTTAGGAAGACTAGGGTGAATCAAGCAGTTGCAGTCATGGGGACACCAGGGACTCAAGTGTGGAAACTTTATGTATCAAAGTGAGAGACTTCACTATTGATCATTCGGATCTAATTGAAGACAGATTCAATTGGACATCAAGACAAATTAGAAACATGGCGAAGAGGTGACGTGCAAAGAGATCATTCAAGAATCATATATGTCCCTACTGTAATTGACTAGCTAAGTGTAAGGAAATATGCAAAAACAAAATTCATTCATCTGAAGTCTTGGTAAGAGGAACTAAAGGAGGAAATTAGAATGAAATTTGGTATGTTGGTATGCATCGTATTAAACATGCAACCGGAAACACAAAACATTTTCAAAAACCTAAGGAAATCCTTTGAAATTGGAGCTTACCTTCCAAATTTCACAAAAGCATACTTATAGGGTAAAGGGCGAGTTGATTTTAATTCAAATGCAATGTCATGGATTATAGAATCTATTTACTACATCTATGTGGAATAATTGGCCCTACAGGGTTTCGAAGTTACTTATGAAGAAACTATGTGTTATATCACAAAAACCTTCAAAGACAAATAATTTGGAAGTTTGACGATGATAATTAAGATCATATGAATGAAGAAAAGAAATCTGACGCTACTGTGAATAGGAAGATGTTGACCACCTGGATGAAACTAAAAAGATGCTAGAACACTTTGATAATGTAGATCTTGAAAAGATCTAAAATGATGAGAGAAATGATAAAAGGTAAGGACCTGGTTGTGGAATAAGAAAGTGAACTAGAAAATATGAAAGACATGATCATTTTTCTAGACCTTTTAAAAAACAATAAACTTGGGTAATACAAAAAAGTAAATATTAGAGAAAAATTCAAGAAGATGGTAAAATGGTTTGTGAAGTATGCAATAAAGCAACAAAGTATTTTCCCAACCAAAATAGATGGTCAAATCATGGATCTCTACAATTTTTATATGGGAGTATATCTTAATAAAGGAAAGGCCATGCTTATCAAGAAGAGATTTTGGCCTTTAATAGCAGCAGGTTTTGGCATAAACACTTAAAATTATATGAAGCTAGTGATTGTGTATAATGAATAGTTGGATCTAATGGAATGGTATTATCACATGTCAAGAAAATGACAAAAGGAGGCTTTTAATATGACATTTTAAGAAGAAGAAAGCAGCAGTGATAAAAGGGTTATGAACTTAAAGAAACAATTAAGGGGTAACTTTAAAAAATAGTAACAAACTTTTAAAAATGTTTCAATGAGGTGAACTCAAGTGTAAAAAATGTTTCAATTTAATCATTCAGCCATTATGTTTTATTTAAATTATGGGTTTTAACATGTTTTTAAAATCTTCTTTTTGTTTAAATTAGGAAATACTTCTTTCTTTTTCTTATGTTGATGTGGAATCGTGATGTGGATTTTAGATATTTTTTATAATTTAATATGATTAACATGTTTTATAAGTTTTTTATAATATAATTACATATATTAGAAATCCCGAGCCTCACACTTCTTACCCATTTCACAAAAAAATCCAATGATAACTCGATTTAATAGTTTATTGATATAATATGGGGAAAATATGCATTATTAACCTAATTGGAATAGTTTTGAAACTAAATTACTATTTTTAGATATTTTTCCTAAATTTTATTGATTGAGGAGATGCTAGTCAAAAGGAGGAGAAAGAATGAGGTCCAAAATTGGTGACCATATTGTGGTCCAGCCAAGTGAAGCAATCAAACATTTGACCTCAAGCTTAAGGGGGACATTGTTGGAGTCGTAATTTTGACATCAATAGATTAAGCTACATATGTGTAAATAGATAGATGGGACAAAATAATTGAGATGTATGTATGGGTCGAACTTAAATTTGGTTGGGTTAAGTAATCGGTTAGTGATGTTTATTGGCGCCAAACTTAACCGCCAAATTAACTATCAGTAACCATCATTTAGGAGGTATACATACCTTACGTACTCGAAAATTTTAAGACGACATATCTTTTTTGTTATACTGTTTCCTGATAACAAATAGTGTGCATTGTGTGTATTGCGTGTTTCTAAAAAATCAACTAAGTGCTCTGTAAAAGATCCATCACTCTTTTATAGCATTTATGTTAGGGATATGAATATATGATTAAACAAGTCAAATAGAAATAAAAAAAGACATAGTCTAGGTTGAACATACTTTACATGAATTATACTTATGTTTCCTTGAAACAACATTGTACGGTTGGTGGACAAGATGATGTCTTAAAGCTGCTAGCATGAGTGTGGACAACTTTGATTATATGGGTCAAACCATGATTTAATTGAATGTATATCATGACAAGGTAAGTACTTTTCTAAAAAGTTGTTTTAAATAGCATGTAATCAGTCTTCTTTTAATAACCAATCAACGCTCTAAGAAATAATACATAGCTATAGTACTATCATTGTAGTTCATCCTAGCAAAATCAAATTTTTAGGCCCACCATGTTGTGTCTCTTATTAATAAGTCCGACTCAAAGCCCAAATGGGCTTGGCCCACTAGGATCGTAGTTCGTCACTTCTATTAAGGCAAGTGTAACGAACTCTTTTAGTAAATCGTAAAGAATGAAAATAGCCTCCATCTATCTCTCTCTCTCTCTCTCTTTTTCTTTCTCTCTCTATATCACACATTCTGCCTCTCACATAAACACACACCTTCTATCTTGCATACTCCCTAGACATGGATAAAGGGAACACCATGGATGGCAATAATGAGAACTTGATTTGAGCCTGAGGAGTTCTCCGCTATCACCCCACCGAATCCACTATCTGTCACTATCGCAAATCTTAGAATAAACAATGGCACCATCCGTGGGATCGAAGAAAGCAAATTCGAGTTCCACACCCGCATTACTCCGGCTCAATAGATTCATTTTTCATCATATTTGTAGCAAACCCACATTCTCTCGTTAAGATTCAAAGCTATATTGCATTTTTTAAGAAAATATGGAGCGAACCTTTTAATTATACGTGTCCCTCTCCATCAAATCTAGTTTATTTCAAGACTGCTAAACCGCCTTTAATGTGGTTGAAGCCCCGTCTCTAACAGATCTAAAATATTTAAAGGTTATGTAACTTCTTCCAAGGTGGACGAAGTTCTTTCTTCAACGGATTTGATTTACTTTGATGGTTATGAAACCCCTATTAAGCAATTCGAACCCCCTCTTAGGAGGGGAATCCTCTCCAACTGCTGACTCCCTTGTTAAAGCCATGAATCCCATCTATAATAGTAAATGTCTTTCTCAACCAACTCAAACATATTTTTTTCGTATTTTCTATAAGATATCTAGTTCCTTTATAAAACCAAGTCATTTTATGTTTATATCCAAAAGTTAATGACATAGAAATGTATACTTGTGTATGTTTATACCCACTAGTTAATGACATAGATGTACTTGTGTAGTATAAATCACCAACCATGCAGCTTTATTGAATTTGAGTAGAAGTAGCTCCCTATTTTTCTGAAAAGACTATACATACTTTGGTTGATATATTACCTTTCCGAAAAACTTAAAAGATAGTAGGGGTCGCTCCCTACTTCCTACAAAAAATAAATCATGTTAATAATTATTTAAAAAGTAATCATAAAAAAAAAAAGAAATAATCAAACCCTATACCTCATACTCAAAATAAATGCATTTTTCCTCCTTATCCTAAGATGGTGTAATTATATAGGAGCTTAATCTTATTAGAGCATTCACATCCCATCCTTCATCTCCATCTCTATAATTACACTAAAAAACACTATTTTTCTCTCTCCTTTTCAATAAAATAATATTTTTTTATACTTTTATCATTACATTTTCTCTCTCCTTCACTCACAACCACTTTCAACAAATACTAAAAAATTAATAGAGATGAACAGTGTTTTATCAAATATAGAGATGAACAGTAACATATTCTCTATCCTCCACTCACAACCACTAATAACCATTCTCTATAATATAGAGAACACACTCACAGATTTATGGAGAGCCTGCTGTGAATGCTCTTATATTATGAAAAACTTTCACACAAGAGTAAACTGTTGTTAGATGGACGTCACCTACCCTATGTCAAAAGGTCCCTCACATAGTAAGTGTACAGCTCACATTATATATATATATATATATTAGGCCATGAAAGCATTTCTCGAAACCCTCTCACAGCAATTTGGGGTCCCTCTTTAGTAGAACGAGTTCACTCCTTAGTAGTTCAGGCTCTCTATTCAATAAAACAATATCCCTCTTCATTAGTTCTGGCTTTATCATTAGTAGAATGGGTCCCCTCTTTAGCAACCCGATGCCCCTTTTTAGTAGAACGGGCCCCTCCTTAACAGTTCAGTCCCTTCTATAAGAAAGTAGGGCTGTAAAACTCACCTTGAATGCACAGCTACAAATACAGCAAGTATTGAACTTTAAGGTTTCCCGACAACTTGAATTTATGTATTTAATTAGATTATACTAACTCTAATGGATTAGATTGTATAATTTTGCATTCTCAACACGATTCCATGCTAAACATCAATATTTATACATACTCACATAAGCATATAAATATATGAACCAACCCACTAACCATTATCCAAATCCATTATATATATAGGGTTAGATTCAAATGAGAACTCTACTTTTATTGATAACTCTAAAAACTAATCTGGACCATTCATTTTTATTTAATTATAAAAAGTAAAAATTAAATGCAAAGGACATAATGGTAATCAATCAAAAAATTTCTCTTTGCAATTAATTAATTATATTAATATTTTCATCTTTAATTAATTATTTTTCTCTCTCCTCTCTCAATTAGTTAAGCATGTTTTCTTTATTATATTTAGAAATTAAGCATCTATGTATATGTTTATAGTTTAAAAATATTTTTGTGTAATATTTATGTAATTATACATATCTATGTATATTATTTATTATTAATAATTTGTGGATTTTTAGATATGTAATTGTTAATTGTTCATTGGGATATTTATTTTTTTTTAGAAATTAAAGAACTCATATATCACTTATTGTTTTTAATCTTGATAATTTAAAAATAAAAAAATATATATGTAATAGTAAACTATTGAATAGTCAATTATGCGTATGTGAAAACAATTAGATATACATAAATAGTTTGATTTACACATATGTAAAAAAAGTTTGTAAATCTTTAAACTCGTAATCCATTTTCCAAATTAATTGCCTATTTACATATTTGTAAATATTACTGGTCATCTAATTTTTAAATTAATCGTCTATTTACATATATGTAAATCTTATTGGCCATCCAAGAAAGATTTTTATACAATAAAGGATTTTACATTCCTTCACACTACTCTAGCTTTTTTTAAATATATTATTTTTCACCATATATGTTTATACATCTACATACAACAAAAGTTACATGTAGAATTTTGATCTACATTACTATGTGCACATTCAAAACTATTTAAAAATATATTTTTTTCCATCTTAAACACATGCCTTTTTACTTATCTATTTCTTTTCCATTTGTAGAAATTTCAAAGCAATACTAAAGCTCGTCACAATTGGATCAAAGCCTGAAATAACAATCACAAAATTGTTATGATACAAAAGTCAACCACTAAGGAATATATAGAGTAATTTAGAACGTCCATTTTTTAACTAAAACATGTATCACGATTAGTACATGTTAAGTCAAATTAAAATCAAATAAAAGGTTCTAAATAAAGTAAACTAAAAACAAACTTAAACTAAAATAAGGACTAATTCTTCGTGTTACGTTATTATACATATGTGTAAGTTAACAATTTTCGTATATGTAATCCTATTTTACATATGTATAACCTTCTTTTACATATATGTAAGTTGACTATTTACATATATGTAACATTATCCAAACGAAGGCTCGCATGACTAGTTTGACGTGCTTGGTTTATCACTCTATTTACGTATATGTAATCATGTTCTACATATGTACCGGTGACTTCAACCCACTCAGTAAATTTTCATAATCTTAAATTACTCAAATATGGTCATATAAAATCTTAGAAATAACTTTTAGCAAAAATACACAAAATCTTAGAAATAACTTTAAGCAAGAATTACAAAATCTAGTGGAATAGCTAATAATTTAACTAAAAAGTTACAAAAATGGAAGTCCTATGCTGTGAAGTTCAACTATGTTGTAAATTGATAATCTAATAATTGTAAAAAACTACTAAAACTATGCTATGATTTTTAGAAAAAATATATATAATAAAAAAGTCTGTACAAAAAAATATTTGTCAAAAAAAAATTATTAAACTAATGAAGAAAAGCAGTAGTTTTGTTATTAGATGGAGACAATGGGTTGTTACAACAGGTTTCTTTACAAAAGCATGAAGTAAAAAACTTATTAGTCATATAATCTCATAATGTTAAATAAGCATCAAGTTTCATGAATCATGCTTTTACATTTTAGTATATATATTTTGGTCCGTATGATTTAGGGTCTTATATCAACAATTTTATTTTAGGATTAAATTATACATTAATTATTACTATACATGCATATACATAGCATAAACATAAATCAAAACAAGATCTTGCAGACAATCAAAACAAAACTTTGCAAACAGATACACACAATTGATGTACATACGCATTTGTTTGAATGATTAATTTAATTAGAAAAAACTCACCTTTCAAGCTTGTTTTCTTTCTTGGAAAACACAAACCTATAACTGATTTGGAAGGGCTGTTGTACCATATAACCATCAAAGCAATCTTCGAAACGATAAACATCACTTATTCTAAACGTATCACCATGGTTTTCTTTGTTTGCGCATAAGTTTAGTAATGATTTTGTTTGATTTTTCAATTTGGGTGGCAAGAGGTATTAGGGTAAGGAATTGGGGAAGAAGAAAGAAACCATAATTATATATTAAATTAATTAAGTCAAATGTTTCGTTTTGTGTAGTAAGTTTGTTATGGAAAGATTGTTAATTTTAAATTTTTATTTATTTGATTTTCCTAGATTACCCTTTCTTCAAATTAAATTATCTTTAAATGTCTGAGAATATTACAAAAATGCCATAACATATATAAGCCATTGATTTGATGATCTAAGGATTTAGATTAGTTCTCGTAGTTCTGAAGTTTTTTGTAAGTTTTGTAATGATCCTAACCCTATATATATATATATATATATATATATATATATATATATATATATATATATATAAAATCATATTCATATATAAACCCATCATCACATGCACTAACAACATAATATGTATACACACTCTTGCATATACGAGCACATACACACACTTGCACATGCCTATGTACACTTGTACATATACCCGAACACACATACGCACAATATATTCGTGTGTGTGTGTGTGTGTGTGTGTGTGTGTGTGTATATATATATATTTGCATACATGCACCCACATCCCATGCACGTGCACATACACCTCCCATGCACATGCACACACACAACCCATGCACATGCACACACACTCGATCACGCACATAATTGGAAACACCACACACACCCACACCCATGCAACACCCTCGGTCCCAACGGAAAATACCCAAGGGTCTAACCCTAATCGAGTTACCCATTTCATACCCGAACATACATCACAAACACACATAACGCACACCCATTATTATTGGCCAAAACACTCGAACACACACACACCCCCCCTAGCACGCATGCATACCCAAGAACACACACACATCACATGCACCAGCGAATCATACAAACCCACTCACACTCTAGGCCAAACCCTAGAACACGCACACACACCCACGTTTGTCCGAACTCTAGAATACTTGCATAACATTGAAATCAAATCTCATAAATATATTAACCAAGTATGGAAACCGTAACCATAACATAGCATAATGAAAACTAATAATAGCACACTAACCTAGCAGATAAGAAGAGAGTTCCTAGGGAGATTAATGGTTTTCGATTGAGACTATAGCGAGGGAGAGAGATCCGAGAAGGAAAGAGTGATGATTGTGTTTGCGGTGGGGGAGGCTATCGAGGGGGAAGGGGAGACGAGAGATGGGATCAAAGGTGACGGAGAGGGAATTAGGGTTTGGAGGTGGAGATGGGGTTAAGAGAGAAATCGAGCGATAGAGAGAGGGGTCAAGATAGAGAGAGGGGCGGGTGGGGGTTAGGGTTATTATGTAGGTTAAATTTTATTCATTTACAAACTAGGCCCTCTCAATTTATTGTTTACAACCTGATCCTAGGTCTAAATAATTAATCCAGATTATACAACCATAATTAGATAAATTCTACAAAAACATATAAAATGACAGAAACTATGTTAATGGCATTAACCTAGAATTACGGGCTGTCATTGTGTACGAAGATAACAAGGGGGCATGATCACGACTTAGGGAGGCACGACTCAAGGTCTCGGTTTGGTATTGGGTTCTCATATGTGGGTCACGAGTTTCATAACGTGGCAAACACAAAGGTGGGTGGCGGCGGTGTAGTGTTAGCGAGTGGCCGACCAAAGGCGCGTATCGTGGTGGCTGGTTCAAGGTGGTAGTCAGTCAAAGTGAGGGTTGCCCTCTTTCTCTTGGCCGTTAGTGAGGTGGGGAAAATGTTATTAGGGTTTTTCCATAAACACCCTATTAACCTTAATTAATCCCTTGTGGGCCTCAGATCTAATTAATTTTTAGCCCTTTAGATAAATCGAGACCCGAATCTTTAATGTTTAATAAATAAATGTTTACTAATAATTTATAACTAGTATAAATTATTACATACCCGATAATAGAAAGAGTTAAGTTTATTTTTGCTCCCTAAGGTTTGATAAAAATAACCATTTCCCTCCAAAAGATTGAAAACATCAATTTACCTCCAAATGTTTCATAATTTGTTTCAGTTTTAATCCAAAAGTTTCATCATTGTTTCAACTTGAATCCAAAGTAATAGAACTTTTGGACTAAAATTGAAACAACTTATGAAACTTTTGGAGGTAAATTGATGTTTTTAATCTTTTGGATGAAAATAGTTATTTTTGTCAAACCTTAGGGAGTAAAATTGAAATTAACTCTTATAATTATACAATATAATTATATCCTGTAATAAGTTCGTAATTAGCACTTAATCATATCAAATGACTTTGATGTTTGTTAAGCCCAAGGTGTAACTCTTATGAGTTATAGCTCAATTGGTACCGTTAACTAATCGAACCCGTTAATCTAAATCCAACGGATATAAGTAGAAGCGAAACACCAGGAACACATAATAATTAAGGGTTTCAGATCTAAAAAATCTAGATCAAGCTAAGAGAAAACGAATCTTCATAGATCGATGAATTAAACTAGACAAATAATCACAGCCCTATGGTTAAGATGCGATGTTAGAATTGTATAGTCCTCAAGAAATACCCAAACCAATAGTATATAATCCCAAATAACAATATCTGAGTAATACAAAGTAAACTATAAACAATAAGACGATAATGTACATAAACTAGACTAGAGGCGGATCCTTAATATGATGATCTGTAGAAATAAGAACTTGAAGTAAATCAACTCAAACCCTAACCTGGTGAAAAAGGCAGTGAGCATTTCATAGAGATTTTCAAAGAAAATGAGCTCAAAACTTCGCCAAACAACAATGCTCCCACCAATATATAAATCCACCTTTGATAAATGGAACCCCATGAGTATGAGAGACCCAAAACGAGTCTCTCAAGGTTTTCTCTAGATTCACAACAAAAGCCCACGAACCACAACAGCAGCCAATGTTCACATAGCTCAAAACTCAGCAAAGCCCATATGCAAAATAAAAAACAATAAATATCTATAAAAAAAAACAAGGATTATATATTTGATAGGAAACCATATAATTTCACCATAATTTTAACAAATACCACACCAAGAGCTTATAAGATTCATCATAACCACTCTATGTAAACTATCTTTGCTAGTCTACTACATCAATACTAGGACATGAACATGGTTCCAAAATGTTAAGGTCTTATAGTGTGTGTATTCATCCAAAAATGATAATCCTGCCAAATCCACAATTTTCAAGGGCCAAAAGTAACTAACTAATTTCACTTGAACTAAACGAGATTTACCATGAATCTAGAAAAGAAAAGTCTTCTTCCCAATTGTTAGTTTTCCATCTCGACGGCCGCTTCCGTAGCCACCGTACGCCACCGTTCAATTCAGGTAAGCCACCGTCGTCTCTCAAATCATCAACACCCATTTGAATCATTCAATACCCACATCAAATCTCACATTTTTCCTCAATTTCATGTCAATATCACAATTGTTCTTGCTAGTTTCATCATGCTTTCTTATAAACATCTTTGTGTTCACCAAATCCGATCCACTTTCTACTCAAAATTGCCCCCGATCCAACTCTTCTTTACTTAATTTCACTTCCCAATTCGTTATGGTTCAGCATCAATTGAGGGGATCTTTTAGTGTGATCGATGATTGTTCCTTTAGGGTTAGCGAATTTGATATGCTTCCTGGGAGTTCTCATGTTCATTGGTGGGGTGCTATTGGTGATGATTATGAGAATTTGACATCTGGGTTTGTTATATCTGATGATCAATTGAATAGCACCACTTATAAAAATGATAGCTTTACTGTTAGTTTGATGAAGAATGTTACTTGGGATCAAATTAGGGTTGTTTCTGTTTGGGATACTTCATTGGCTTCCGATTTCGGGCATGTTGCATTACCAAATTCGGAATCGAAGTCTAGTGTTGAGATTGATGTTCAGCCAACTATGTTTGAAAACTGTAAGGTGTTATCAGATACATATAGGTTAAGATGGACTTTGAATGAAAAAGATAATGTGATTGATATTGGTTTAGAGGGTGCGATCGTGATTCAAAACTATATGGCGTTTGGGTGGACTGAACCGAATAGGGAGCATGATCATATGCTTAATGCTGATGTGGCGGTGACGGGGTTTACTGAAGAAGGTGTCCCGTTTGCTGATGATTATTACATTACTAAGTATAGTGAATGTATCAAGAACGATGATGGTACTGTCGAGGGTGTGTGTCCCGACACTATGTATAATGCTTCGAATTCTGTTGAGTCAGTTAACAATACACGGCTAGTTTACGGGCATAGGAAAGATGGGGTGTCGTTTATTCGTTTTCAGAGGCCGTTAAAGTCTGTAGACAAGAAGTATGATTGGGATATTGATGTCACAAGCATAAGAACATGCATTTGGGCTTTAGGGTTAATAAAACCACCCGATTCCCTTCGGCCTTTATACCTTCCACAAAACCATGGAAAGACTTACGGGCATGTTCATGTTAACGTTTCTGAGAGGGTTAATGATTGTGTCGGGCCGCTTGATGCTGAAGATAAGGAGGATCAAGAGTTAGTGATTGCAGATAAGAAAGAACCTATTGTTGTTACTTCGGGTCCTGCTTTGCATTACCCGAACCCTCCAAATCCTTCAAAGGTTTTGTATCTTAACAAGAAAGAGTCACCAGTTCTGAGAGTTGAAAGAGGTGTTCCAGTTATGTTCTCAATACAAGCGGGTCATGATGTCGCGTTTTACATCACTTCTGACCCGCTTGGCGGGAATGCTACTTCTAGAAATGTATCGGAAACGGTTTACATCGGTGGACCAGAAGCACAAGGGGTGCAGTCCAGTCCTAAAGAGTTGTTGTGGGCTCCTGACCGAAACACACCTGATCAAGTCTATTATCAGTCACTTTTCACACAAAAGATGGGTTGGAAGGTTCAAGTGGTCGATGGGGGTTTAACCGATATGTATAAAAACAGCGTTTTGTTAGATGATCAGCAGGTTAATTTCTTTTGGACACTCTCAGAGAAGTCTATATCTATAGCAGCTCGTGGCGAGAAGAAAAGCGGGTATCTTGCAATTGGGTTCGGGTCAGAAATGGAGAATAGTTTCGCGTATGTTGGATGGGTGGACCTCAACGGTACAGGTCGGGTCAATACTTATTGGATAGATGGAATGGACGCCCAAAGTCTCCATCCGACCAATGAAAATCTGACATATGTCAGATGCAAGTCGGAAAACGGTGTCATCACTCTTGAATTCACCCGCCCATTGGATCCCAACTGTAACCGCAAGGAACGAAAAGAGTGTAACAACATTATTGAACCCACAACTCCTCTCAAAGTCATCTGGGCCATGGGAGCGAAATGGTCATCAGACCATTTAACCCAAAGTAATATGCATTCGGTTAAAAGCAACAAACCTGTTCGGGTTTCACTCATTCGTGGTTCAGCCGAAGCCGAGGAGGATTTAAGACCTGTGTTAGCCGTGCATGGGTTCATGATGTTTCTTGCTTGGGGCATGTTCCTTCCAGCAGGAATTCTAGCCGCCCGGTTCACAAAACATCTACCTGGTGACATATGGTTCAAGATTCACGTCTACTCACAGTACTCAGGCTTAGCAATTACATTTCTAGGGATCCTTTTCGCCATTGCTGAGCTTCGTGGGTTCCATCTAGGCTCGTCGCATGTCAAATTTGGGACCTTGACAATTCTCATGGGTTGCATACAACCCATTAACGCGTACTTCAGACCTAAAAAGCCCGATAATGAAAACCCGTCAACCAAAAGAATCTATTGGGAATACATCCACACTTATGTAGGAAGATGTTCTATTCTAGTCGGGGTTGCGGCTCTTATCACTGGAATGAAACATTTAGGAGAAAGATACAATGATGAAAACACCCTCGGGTTAACCTGGGCTTTGATAGTATGGGTATCATTAGGTGCACTCACCTTTGTATACTTAGAACTTAAAAGAAGGCGTGAGCAGGAGACGATATCGAGGAGCAATTGGGTTTTGGGTAACGGGGAAGAAGAGGATGCTGATCTCTTAAACTCAAACGGGAATCATGGTGAAAATTCATCGGGTATGTCTGAAAGAATGGAAGTTCAGTTGGAACCAGTATCCGGGAAGAGGTACACTGTCATATAAAACTCGGGTTTTTGGGATCCGTGACCTGTTATCTCGGGTGTCGCCTTTTTTATATGAACTGACCTGATTGCCAGTTTTGATACGACGGGTTCGTGTGTGTAATCGACATATTTGCAGGCTTTAGAGAGGGAAAATTATATCTTGTGTACTCTTTCTACAGTTAATACATTTGTTATATTCATCAACAATCAATATATTTGCAGGTTCTATCTTTAAATCTTACAGAATGTGTTGTTACTTTTGTATTTTTAATATATCTCCTCATTCAAATTTTTCATAGATATTGTTATGTACATATATCAAGACTCAAGTTAACCATGTCTGTGAAGCTGTTCTTGAAACAGCCCAATCCAAATCCTGGCCCAAGGCCCAAAAGAAATACCCACCAAGGGCCCGAGTCCGCGCATAATGGACCTTGGATTTGATCGACCCAATATCATCATATGAGACCCATGAATCTCCTGCATAAGAATAGTAGGAAATTCTTGTGTTATCGAACACAATTGTTGCGTTGTTCGCCTTGTTGAAATCAACGACTTGAGAGTAGACCAATAGGCCGCTTCCGGGGCCCGTGCCAGTGGCGGGTGCTCCAACCGTGTTGTTATTCGGGTTCTCGAGTGACCATGTTGGCCCATAGAGCGGTAGGCCCATGACGATTTTCTTCGGAGGAACGCCTGCTTGGATCCATGACCCGATGCCAAAATCCGTGCTAAGATTAGTGTAGGGGTCATACAACGCGGAATGCAACCCTGTGAAGTTTGCCCAAGAGCCGTGGTAATCGAAACACATTGGACTAATCCAGTCAACATATTGACTTATTGCTTGGATCGGGTATGATCGAGGTCCACCATCGAAAGAGATGGTGGACGCATAATACACTGCTGATGTCAACAACAGATGGGTCCGTTTGGTGATATTAGCCTCGTATTCAAGCGCTTCATGCCATTCCTTAAACAACAAACCTAGGTTCAACATATCAGATTCATTCGATGGAAACTCCCAATCAAGGTCAACCCATCAAAACCATACTCTCGTGCCACTTTGATTGTAGAATTGATAAAGCTGGCACGAGAGTAAACCTGACTGACCATCTGAGAGAATATACCAGGCAAAGCACCACCTCCACCACCCCCGATGGATAAAACGGTCTTTGCATGCGGATTCCAACCACTCGTCGCATTTGCAAACTCAAGTAGCTTCTCTACATCATCCGATGTGATGTTGAGTGCATACGTTGTAGGAGAAGGTAGGACAAAGGCATAGTAAATGTGTGAGAAGTACGATGTGTCAATGGATGAAGCGGGATATCCTGTGAACGAGGGCCAATAAGCCGCCCGAACTCCTTGATCTTGAAGCCACCCGTTAACTGATGAGGGTACCAAAACATGAGGTTTTGATGCACGTGTTAAAGCGATCGTCTCGCCATGAGCAAAGGAAAAGTTTAAGATAGTGAAAAGAAAGAGGAAGGTGATAGCCATGGGTAGCTTTTATCTCTTGTGTTGTAATGGATTCGAACATGAATTATCTATTTATAGACTTGTTAAATTTGTTTTTGTTTTAATGGTTGTAGTCAACGTACGACGTCGTAGCATGCATGTAATGGACAACATTTTCCATATGGACAAAAGAGAAGAGAGATTCCAATGGCTCCTTACTTCATTTGTGTTCAAGAATAGGTATGATTGTATGCAAACTTTGAACATTAAAGTAAAGTTATCTAGTTGTATCTATACACTACAAATGACTGAATTAGTGGTCAAGTATATGGCTGTTTGCTAGTATTGCCCCTACTTTTATATTTTCTAGAGTAAATTACACGGATGCTCCCTGTGCTATGTCCAAATTGCGGTTTTGGTCCTCATGTTTGGAAAACTACAAGGTCAGTCCAAAAGTATGCATAAACGTAACAGGTTTGGTCCCTGAAATGGATGGACAGTTAACTTTTCCAGTTAAATTAAATAAAATAACCAAAATACCCTTTCGTTGTTGTGATCCTCCACTACACCTGACACCACCGTCGCCTTCGTCCCAACACCACCGTCGCCTTCGTCCCAACACCACCATCACCTACAACCGCCTTATTTCTCTCCCCTTACCTCTTATTAGTTTCATTTCAGATCTGGGCATGATGATGGTCGCCTGAAATGGTGATGGCGATGGTGCCCGGCCGGTGATGGTGATGGTGTTCTTCGCGATATTGTTCTTTAGAATGTGATAGGAGATGGTTTGTTGGTCATCCAGAGATGGTGATGGTGCTCGGACAGTGATGACGATGGTGATGGTGGTCGCCTAAGACAGTGATAACAACCAGCCGGAGATGATGGAGGTGGCTGGTCATAGATATGTATATATATATATATATATATATATATATATATACATATATATATATAGTCACACACACGCACAGTGATGGTGATGGTGATGATGGTCGCCTGAGACGATGATAAAGACCGACTGGAGATGGTGATGGTGGCTGGTCGGAGGTACACACAAACATATATATATATATATACTTTTTCTGAAAATGACAAAAATACCCTGTATATATATATATATATATATATATATATATATATATATATATATATATATATATATATATATATATATATATATATACATACATACAGGGGTATTTTTGTCATTTTCAGAAAAAGTTAACAAAAAGTTAACTGTCCATCCATGTCAGGGACCAAACCTGTTACGTTTATACATACTTTTGGACTGACCTTGTAGTTTTTCAAACTTGGGGACCAAAACCGCAATTTAGACATAACACAGAAAGCATCCGTGTAATTTACTCTATTTTCTATATTCATTTTCTTACATCTTAATTCCTGCGTTTTCAATGTAATCGAGTGAATTACATTTTCGATCTCTAGGGGAAATTAGGATTATCGTTATTAACACTATTCCAAGAGCCGTTAATTGTTGTTTTAAATGACTATATTACTCTTTTAAAAACTACACTTTGATCCCTTGAATTTATAAACATTTATATTTTTTTGCGCATGGGTCATTTGAGGAAATACCAAAAAGCAAAAATAAACTTTTCATTAGCGTAAACAATACATGGCAACGAATGGTTTAAGAATGTTGTTAAGGATTCATGTTCAACAAGAGTCTTTTAAAAACAAATTTTGAGTCTCCTACCAGAATTCGTATATTTCCTAGAATACAATAGTCGAAATGGTTAAAACTACCGAGTATGGCTCAAGAACGCGAATTGTACATCAAAGAAAAAAGAAGATGAACAAAGAATTATTGAGAATTTAGAGAGAAGGCAAGAGAGAGTTCTAGAGATTTGTGTTGATTGTTGCATTTTTCAACCAAGTCTTGGTAATTATAGTTGAGAATGAGATGAAACATCTTATTACTGCTCTATATAAAAAAAGACTCTTAGCTACAAGAAGTTTTTCATTGTAACCACAAAGGTTTGCTTTTTTACATTGTACCTCATCTATAGAGTAAATAGTTTGAACTCATGCATATGGTACAGGTATTAGATACGTGTCACTGGGAACAAGAACTACTATACCAATGCCAGTCTCTTTCTTCTTGCACAACACCATCATCAACCATCGTCGCCTTCTTGCATTATCGTTCCTTCTCTTCGTTTTTCATCACCTCGACGGAATTGATGGGAATTCATGTCTGAGCTGAATGGTATCATTATAACAATGATAGATTAATTATTGCACGGGTTGTTGATTTATCGTCTAATTGGAGCATAATGCAAAGAAACTTTTGGTAAATATTTATTCTAAACTTACTTGCATGACCTGCTAAACATTAACTCCAATTGGTATAAATTGTTGTTGAAATAAAGTTGAACTTAAAATGTGCCTTCATCTTTAATGCTCACTTGAAATGTAATTCCTATAGAGTTAGTTTATCTTTCTCCCTTAACCAAGAAACGTGGCAGGGTAAAGCAGTAAAGCAAGATCTTATATGGTTTCAATTTTGTCACTGACAGAAAGCATTTGTTTGAAATTAAGAGGCCATATGTTAGATTATAGAGTCAAAAAGTTCTTTATTGGTAGAGTAGTTTGTAGGATATTCAATTACCAAATGCAAGTTATTGCGACCACAAGTCATCTCCCTATCGTTTATGGGCTTAGGTTTATTATTATTACTAGCGTTAGTAAACCCGTGTGTTACACGGGTTGAACAAATAAAATATTAAATATAATAAAATTTTATTATTAAGTGAGTAATAATTGTTTCTCTAGATTGACAGTTGCATATAGTTTAGATATATTTGTTATTCGAAAACATCCCATCTGAGCATCATGGTGGATGATAATTTGTATGCGATTTGATAAATAATATGTCACTGGTTTCAAATGCTTTGCATAACCAACTAGGAATTGTGATATTAGCAAGGATTCATTTTTATATGCATACAAGGGGCTAGATTACTATTACATCCAAGTTGCAATAGAAATACTAATGTTATAATTGCATTTTGAATTGTTGTTTGATCCTTTTCTTTAGGTGTTTCTATTTATTTTAGCATTTAAAGCAGTAACCAAATCTAAGAAAAGACTTGGAATTTTTTAGAAACTAACACCACGTTTTATTTTTATCATTCGAATTTCAACGGCATATATTTTAAGTACTTGTAATCATGAAAATTCTGCTATTAGGGCTTCCTCATACTAAAAACACCAAATGCCTATGCTCTTTGTTATTTGATTCTTTAACAATTCGTAATAAGTTGTACTGCAAAGTTAAGTCATGATCCCTACTTTGTTGGAGTTTCATATATTGTAAGGTCTTATGGGTTGATGTTCAATTTGATCATTGTGCAAAACCTACAAAGCATGGGCGTTATTGTGTTCTAATGCAATTTTATATAATTCTAGTGGGCGTTAAGTTGTCCGTAGGCGTTAGGATTGGTAAGTTCTTAACCATTTTACCTGATGTGTGAATTTGTTTTCTAATGATGTGGTGATGGGAATTTTTGCTGATTCGATTTAGGAAGCAGCTGAGATAGCTTGAAATGGGAGGATGAACATGTATTGAATTTATTTATAAAAGAAAAGGTGTCAGGGGAGAGGAAGCAAGAAGATCTGATGAAAGGTAAGGATGTTGCTCAGGTGATAATATTGTTAGTCAAAATCACATTGTTGTAATTTAATTGTTTCTGCCAATGTTTTTGAGACTGGATTGGACCGGCCGGTCCAACCGGTCCAACCGGGGATCGGCTCGTTTTGATTCAACCGGCCGGCTCGTCCCGAATCGGTGGTCAGACCGGAAAAACAAACCGTTTGAACCGGATTTTCTTTTTTTTTTTATTTTAATGAAAACGGGTTGTTGAACCATAAATTAGTATGCTGGATATAAAAATATAACTAAGTTTTATATATAACTATAAAATACATATATAAATTACTTATATTTAATTATATATATATATATATATTATGACGTTATCCGGTTCTTAAATCCGGTCCGACCACCAAACCAGTAAGGCGTCCGGTTAACGTCCGATCCGGTTCTGAAAACATTGGTTTCTGCAATTAGATACTTTCAAAAGTTAATATTCATATAATGGCATTGCTGTAATACTTCGCTTCTATTAGATAATTTTAGCATCTTTGTATGTAGTCTGATGCTAAATGGGTAAACAAGTATTTTTGCCCGTGGTGGCAATGTTGTAGTGCAAATGGGTAGATAAGTAATTTTAACTTCTTTAAGTTTAGTTCGGTTGTGTGGTGCTAAAACTTCACAAAATGAATATTTCATTAGATAAATCTGCTTTTCTCCTGTGCTGTCAATTAACAATGCTAAGAAGTTGTCAATAATACGGAGTAAAACCCCGGGCGCGAAGCGCCGGAGTAAGTTACTAGTTTTTTTTTATAAATCATGAGATGAAAGATCCATCATAAACTATGAGTTGAACATTTAACATTATTGTTTTCTAATTTTGGTGTTTCAACTAGATTTATTTTTAGATTTTTTTTATTTTATGATAACTTAACACTCAACTTCGAACATTAATATCTCATTCGTCTTTACTATGTTTCAGACGCTATTTAGTTCTTGTGCGTTCTCATATAATAGAGCGCAAATGTAATAAATAACATATATATTAACAATAGTTAAGTATATTTCTTTATGGACCATAACTTCCCCGGCCTTACGGTCCGTTGCATCGGCTAGAACATCCTATAAATAGAAGTGTTAACCCTCGCCTTTCTTTTTCAAACTCTGAGCTCTATACTCATCTTAGGGGCTGTTTGAAATTCAAGTCTCAGTCAGAAATTGGTGACCGAGTAAGAGGCTGTTCAAAAACTGACCAGGTAGGGGGAAAAATATGCATGGGTCAGTGGTGTCGAACTGGATCAGACGCGAAATAGTAAGAATCAAACATGCTGACAGGCCAAAATGTCTGACTAGGTCAGTGGGTCAGACATTTTGACCGGATCAGAAGCAAATCAAACAGCCCATTAGTGGATCTTTTGTGGTATTTCCAAAGTTGGGTTGATCTAGAAGCATCATAGAATCTTCTAGGGAATGTTTCCTTTAAGTGTGTTAACATAATTGTTCTAGCCTTAGTTGTTAGGATCAAACTCTCATGTCAAATATATTCTGATAGGATTTGATATCCTATAGATAATATTGGATTTAAGATATGGAGAAGAAAGTTTCAGATGCAAAAATTTTACAAATCCATGAAGTACTATCCCTCGGCTTTACATGGTCTTACCCCTTTCGATAGAATTTGTAAAACAAACAAAAAAAAAAAAAAAATTTATCCATACATCTTGTACAACCATCCATACCAAATTTCTCACAAAAAATAAACCCCCATTGTGGTTAAATACTGTTTAAATGAAATGAAGACATTATCCCCACAAAGGCAAGTCATTTGGGAATAAATCAAGTACACACCCGGCTTAGAGATGAACAAAAAAATCGGTTCGAATAAAAAAACCGAACCAGTTTTGTGCCCAAACCCGTTTCAACCTGGCCCAACCCGCCGGTTTGTAGTTTTCCCCTTGAAAACCGGTTCCTAACTCAGTCCGGTTTTAAACCGGTTTCAAACCGATTTTCAACCCGGTCCCAAACTGGTCCCCAAACCGGTTTTCAAACCGGTAGCCCCAAACCGGTTTTCAGTCCGGTTTTAATCCTTCCTACGAATAGGAACCGCGAAATATGGTGCAATTACGATTTATGTCAAATGGCTAGCGGTCCGAACAAATCTCGTTGCAAGTTTTGTCATAAGTTTTTTAAAAAAGATAGAAACACAACTTTGAAAAACCACATTGAGCATAAATATTGTAAGACATTGAAAGGTCAACCGTATCAAGGTCAAGTTTAAATGACTAACAAAGGAAATGTTTGGGCTTATAACGTTGATGCGGTTCGGGAGCAAATGGCGCATTTTGTAATTCAATAAAGCTTGCCATTCAAACATTTCGACAACGAACGTTTGACTCGACTCATTCTACGAACTCTCCAACCACGTTACACCAATGTAATTCGTGCTACTTTTCGAAGAGATTGTTTAAAAATATGGAAAAAAGCAAAAAATGAATTAATATCTTATTTTGAAAATTTACAAACCGGTGTTAACTTAACTAGTTATGTTTGGTCGACTTCTCACGGTTCACTAGACTCGTACATTTGTGTCACCTCCCATTGGGTTGAACCCGATTCGTGGCAAATGATGAAACGTACGATTGCATTTGAATTATTTGATTATCCTCACACCGGCCAAAATTTTTTTTATCTTATTGATAAAGTTATTAGAACGTATAAATTAGAAAACAAAATATTTTGTATATCATTTGATAATGCGTCAAATAACACGCTTACTATATAGATCATTTAAAATTAAAATAGAGTTAAATGCGTTTTACGTCCTTGAGGTTTCATAGAAATTGCCATTTGAATCCAAAAGTTTAAAAGGTTGCCATTTGCATCCAAAGGTTTCACAAAAATTGTCATTTGCATCCAAAGGTTTCACTAAAATTGTCATTTGAATCCATTTTGCTACATCTAACTAACACATTTAACTTTTTTCGTTAAGTTTCTAACATGAGAGTTATTTTAATAAAAAAATTAGAAAATAAAACACCAACTCACGTGAGGGTTTTTATATATTTAGCTTCTTTTGATAATTGTAGTTATGTTTGACTTTATAATATTATTTTATTGTTTTGTCTTGTTAATGTATTTTGGTTTAGTAATCGTGTTACTTTTGCCCGTTTTATTAAACATAGATTTATTTTATTTAAAGTTTAATTATGGTTATGATAATTGATATTTTATAATTATTATTCATGGTAGTTAATGTCATATTATTAATTGTTTTTTATACTTTTATGATAATCTGTCTTTTATGGTTATAATTCAAATAATTTATGTTATTTGACTTGTTTGTTTATTTATATATTTTTTTGTTTTGTATGTTTTATAAAGTTGGAAATGAATCACTTTTAGTTAGTTAAACTTATATTTTATTTTATCTAATAGGACGTCTAGAGATAAATTTCTTGATAAAATAAAATAACTGTTGACCTATCATTTCTCGTAAATTAAAATTGCAATGATGATTACCAAAATACACTGAACGCCTAAAACTTATCACGTAGATCTTATTTTATTATTTTGTAATTGTTTTGACTTAAATACCTCTAATGTAGAAAACTTAACGGAAAAACTTAACGGCGTTAACTAGGAGTAGTTAAGTGGATTCAAATGGCAATTTTTGTGAAACCTTTGGATGCAAATGGCAACCTTTTAAACTTTTGGATTCAAATGGCAATTTATATGAAACCTCAGGGACGTAAAACGCATTTAACTCATTAAAATATAAACCAATGTGTGACGGTGTGTTTTTCCATAGTCGATGTGTTGCGCACATCATAAACTTAGCCGTTCAAGACGGCTTAAGAACCATTGAAACGATGAAAGATAGTTTCAAAAAAATGTTACGTGACATTTTTAGCAATAACCAAAGATATAGTAGATATCGCAAGTTTTGTAAATACGCAAATTCCAAATGTTTAGGTCCGAATTGGGACGTACCTACACGATGGAATTCCACTTGTAACATGTTTGAAAAGGCTTGAACAAAAAGAAAATTTAATAGACTTTCATAATAGTTTGGTAAGTCGTGAAAAGGTAAATACTTACCATCCATCGGGTTGGTCCGTTATTGAAGAAATAAGCAAAATGTTTCAAATATTTAAAAATGCAACTACTTGTCTTTCTAGAATTTATTATCCAACAATTCTCTTAGTAAATTTATTTAATGTCTTCAAAATTAAATGAGAAGTCGTTTAGGGGTAGACCATATTCGGATATGATACCCCTAATAAAAGAAAAACGTAAAAAGTATTTTAAAGAAATGTCTCCGATTATTACATGTGTCGCTGCATTAAACCCTTGTTTAAATTTATTAGGGGTTGAAACTTTACTTGATAAAATTACTTCTAATTTGGATTTAGAAGATGAAAACTTATTTTATGGTCAAACTTTAAAAGCTACTTTTAATCAACAATTAGAAAAAATATTTGATGTTTATTTATTAAAATATGGTAAAACATCACATATCCATGAGTCATTGAGGCATGCGGCACATGTCGAAAGTTCAAATTATCCAATGTTTGCTTTATATAATACTTAAGGGATGAATGTAATAAACGTTAACATGGTAACAATCCGAGTAGTGAACTCGGGAGGTATGGTGGAACAAACTTTTTATCCACTATGAGTCCACAAGATTTTAAAAATTTTAATTTGTTGGCTTGGTGGAAAGATAAGGATGATCAATTTCCCATCCTATCCAGCATCTCCCGAGATTTACTAACCGTCCAAGCTTCCACGGTAGCTTCGAAATCTGCTTTTACTGTTAGTCGCAGGGTTATATCGATAAGACGAACTCGACTCACTCCTCAAACGGTTGAAATGTCAATTTGCTTGAAGGATTTTTTGGATGCCGTGGAAATAGTACAAGACAAATGCTCACTTAAAGCAGAATTGGAATACGAACCAGAATTATACGAGGACGAGGTAGAGAGCGGATTGACACCCGGAATGACCGATGATGAAGCAGCATATGATAATTGCCTTCGTAACAGCTCCGGTTCTGATGGCGAAGAATAAACGTACAAGTATGCAACGAACGAACGGAGAACGACTAAGCCAAATGTTTAGTTTTTAAAAAACTATTATTTACACTTCTATGTTGTTTAAATTATTTATATGTTTTATATATTATATATTTCACTTTCATTATTGATTAACAAGTAACTTATGATATAATAATTTAAATTAACAAAATAATAATAAATAACAATAATAATCAGAATATTAATAACAATATAATAATAAAATATTAGTATAAATATGATTTAACTAATATAAATATGATTTAATTAATAAAAATATGATTGTATATTTTAACAAAAATTTTAAATTTTCTTTAATTAATATGAATATGATTATATATTTAATAAAAATTAATATAAATATGATTATATATCTTTAACTTAGAACCGATTTATAACCCGAATCGGTTTGGGACCAAACCGGTTTTGACTTTGGTTGACCAAACAGGTTTCGATATGGACAAGAACATCTCTAAAGAAGTCATATATGTAATCGAAGACCAAGCCCTAAAAATTGATCCCCTTTGAATTATAAACCTTTCACAATTATAACTCTTAAAACCATGAGTTGTTTATGGAACGACTTATGTTCCACCCAGATTACCCCTTCATGAGTATTTCCATAAAAGTGTCCTGTACCATCTGCCAAAAAAACCTTATATTTTTTCTAGTATCTTTTCTAATCTTATACCATTGTCACGTCTTTCAACTTTGCTTAAGCTGCCTCAATACTTGATTGACTGTCAATTTGGAGACATGCCCAAAGAAAAGAAGAATACCCTAAAGTTAGTGCAACTGTTCCTTCTGGTCCACCAATCAACATGACAAATGGTTTTTGTTTCCAAAAAGTATTGTGTTATCATGTCAGATGACTTGGGTGCTTCATAACAGTAGCACCCATCTAACAAGGACCATCAACCATCTTCCACTCTTATTTCCGTTTCATCTATGCTTGGTCACATGTAAAGCCCTCAAAACTCTATTATAAAGTCTAACATACAAAAGAATGAATGACTATCCGCAAGTGCTTGGCTTGTGAAAATGGAAGAAAACTAAAAGAAATACCCGCCAACATTCTAGATGGAAAAGATGTGTGACAACCCATATTCAAAAAAGTGGAATGATGCTCGAAAAATACATCAAAACTCATCTCCTTCAAACAACCTGTAATCTCACTAATGATGAACTTGGAAGATGGGATGTTAATTGACAAAACACCTCGAACGCCAAATATGATGACATAGATTCTGAAGACGAAGAGATCAAGTATGTTTAAAAAGGTTCTGAAGTATTGAAATAATTATATGTGTTTAAGTATTGTTTAAGTGTGGTTTAAATTATATTTAAGTGTGTGATGTAAGAATAATGTAAGCATCAATTCACCCTTAGTGATGTAAACGTTTACCTCATAGTCTAGAATTACCGATGGCTAAAGTCATGCTTATGTAATACTTGTTTAACAATGCTTTTTTCCTTTCCTATAAAAAGGATACCCCGTTATTTGTAAACCATCTTTGAAAAGAAATAAAACCTTCTTCATATACCACTCTCTCTAGTTTCTCTCTCTAGTCTTTTGAGTCTTTTCTTAGCTTTAAAGAGTCTTTCTTCATCTATCCTTCCCTTGAGTCTTACTAGACGTTTGTAGATTAGTCACATAAGAGCATTTAGCATATTTTCAATCAAAAAATGATAAATATGAAGCAAAGTAAAAGGATGGAACTATTGAATAATTATGACCGTGATATACAATATCATCCGAGAAAGGCAAACGGAGTGGTTGATGCACTTAGCCGTAAGGAAACTACTAGACCACTAAGAATAAGGCAATGTGAATAGATATTAAGAGCAATTTACCGGATGAAGTTAAGAAAGTACACCAAGTAGCATTAAAAGAAGATAAAACAAAAGATGAACAAATAAATGGAAAGGAAAGATTGTTAGTCACTGATAAAAAAAAGTCTTAAGACTCAACAACCAAATTTAGATTCCAAAGCATGAAAATTTTAAGAATATGATATTAAGTGAGATTTGTAAGTCAAAATACTTCATTCATCTTGATTGTGATAAGATGTACCAAAATCTAAGAAATTAATACCGGTAGCAGGGTTGAAGAAATCAATTGCCAATTTAACAGAGAAATGTTTGACTTGTGAAGAAATCAATTACCCATTTTACAGAGAAATGTTTGACTTGTTCACAAATAAAGATAGAACATCAAAGACCATTAGTTTACCTTCGAAACTTAGATATACTAGTCTGGAAAAGGGAAATGAGCATAATGGATTTCATAGTAAAGCTTCCCAGAATTAGGCTTAAACATGATGCAATATGGGTGATTATAGATAGATTAACCAAATCTTCTTATTTGCTTCTAAATCGGAGAAGATTACAAATTAAAAAAGTTTGCTAAGATATGCATTACGAAAATTACATCAAGACATGGAGTAATTATCTCCATTGTATTTCATAAAGATAGCTGATTTACATCAAAATTCTTGTAAATTTTTCGAAATGAAATGGGAACTCAATTATAGTTAAATATGGCTTACCATCCGCCAATAGATGGAAAAAGTGAGCACACAATTCAAACCATGAAAGACATGTTAAGAGCCCGTATCATTGACTTTGGAGTGAACTAGGATGAAATTTACCTTTGATAGAATTTTCATATAACAATAGTTATCACTCTAGTATTAAGATGATACTATTTATGATTCTATACAGAAGGAAATATAGAAATACCGTATGTTTGATGGAGATTGGAAAAAACCAAATTGCTAGTTCTAAATTGATTCAAGAAATGATTAGTAAGATAGTTCAGATTAGAGAACGAATAAAGACTGCTTAAGACGGGAAAAGGAGCTAAGAAGTTAAAAAAAAGAAGAATAAGGTTGTTAGAATTCATAGTGGGAGATAAGATCATGCTAAAGGTATCTCCCTAGAAGAGAGTTATCCAATTTAGAAAATAAGGGAATTCAATGAAATGTACATAGGACTGATTTAAATAGTATCTCAAGCTGGATAAGTGGCTTATTGTTTAAAATTGTCTAACAAATTAAGTGGAATTCATGGTATGTTCAATGTATCCAAGGATGATCTTACGGTCTGTAACATAGTGGCAATGGGTGCCACATATGAAGCATGACAAGGATGATCTTACGCACCGTATAGTCCTTACGGTTCGTAAGATTGTGGCAACCTAGGTAATCATCTGAAGCTTGAGACATGGTAGTGACTCACCTACTAGCCTCACGGTTCGTAGGATCAGCTGGAACAATCTATAAATAGAAATGTTAACCATGGCTTTTCTTATTCAAACTCAAAGCTCTATACTCGTCTTAGTGGTTTATTTAAGGTATTTTCAAAGTCTCATTTGATATAGAAGCATCAAAGAATCATTAGGTAAGGTTTCATTTAAGTTTAAGCGCATTTAAATAATTGCTCCAGCCTTAGTGTTAGTGATAATCTAGGCTTGTTACACTATATAGGATAAACTATGGTAAACAATGAATATTAAGGAAATACACTACACAAATATACTACTCATTCAAGATGAGTTATAATGTTACCAATACAATTGTAGTTAGTAAGACCTAATGAGTGTGGAGCCTTCGTCGCGTGATGCGTAAGGCCTTAACACAATTAGCCCTGGAAATAAAAAAACGTAAAACTAGGATATTTATAAATTTTCAAATGTGTATATGAAAATAAGCTCATGCTAACCAGAATAAAGTTTGAGATAAATATTTTGAAAGTTATACTAGCTCACCGCATTTCCCACTATTTTTTTTTGTTTTAAATAAATGTATCTCAAGTGAAACCTAAGTAGGTAAGCAGGTGTAAGCTTAAGCGGGTATGTAGTGTTTTATATTTTATAAATTGTACAAATTTAGTTTGAATGTAATGACAATGATACGTTAATCAAAAGTCCTTCCGTTATTTTGTTTTTATTGTTAAGTAGTTATCAATCAGTCACGAGATAGACTTCATACTGGGTGGAGTGTGATAACTTGCCACAGGTTAATCAAAATTTTAATAATATTATAACTTTAAACATATTTAGCTTTTTATAATAATTTTTAAAATATAATGATTTATGAAATTCCGTATATAATGGTGTGACAAGATTGTATTTATCTATGTTTCGAAATAATTTTTATTTATGTTTTAGTATATTTTTTTTAAAACCACGTCAAATATAGTTAATATTTTACTTCTTTGTTTTAGCACAATTACATTTTTCCTTTATAACTTTTCATGAATAATACTTTTCAAAATTCTAATATAAGTATGGGTTTTTATTTGTATCTATGTTTTGATATATATTTTTATTTAAAGTTGGTTATTTTTCAAACTTATATACAAGACATTACTAATCAAGTCTCTACCAACACATTTTCTCTCTTTTATAAGTCATTTAAGTCATGAACGTATTTAAAACGCATAACTTTATTTAGGTGCAGTCTTTTTTTAAATAAGTAAAATGTCGGCAGTCTGCGAAATAAATCTACAAACATCTGTAATAGAAGATGTGGACTAAACCTTTGCAGTTTATAAAAAAAAAACTGTTTGGTTTTTAACATTTGCAACATTCTCTCTCTCTCTATCTCTCTCTCTCTCTAATGGCTTCAACTGACGACTGAAACAGAAGCTCCGACGACTCATAATAACTCCAATGACTGGAACAAAAGCTCCGACGGTAGATTCATTGAAAGCTAGCGATTCCGTCGCCCGAGGAGGTGGGCCGGTAATGGTGGTCGGAAAGTGGCGGTGGAGGTGAAAACCAAAGACAGGAACCCGGAGATGGAAGCTCCGGCGGCTAACAAAGCTTCTCCGGCGACGGTGGAAAAGAAGGAACAACAAACGGAAAGGGTCGTCGATGGACGATGGCGAACGGTGGACGGTAGCAGACGGTGGACGATGGCAAACGGTGACGGAAGGCGGGGGACGATGGCAGACAGTGACAGACGGAGGTGGTGGTCGTGAACGGTGGTGGTGGTGGTAGGCAGTGGATGTTGGTAGGTGGTGGATTAAACTATTCGCAGATCTTAAAAGTGATTGTGCCAAGTCTGCACAAGAAGAACTCGCGTAAACGTTTTTCATTTAAACATTTACGGAAAAACAAACAGTTTGCAGATAGCAATGTCTGCGCGTAGCCTGCGCGGCACAGACAGAAAAAACTGCAAAACATTTTTCAAAAAAAAAAAAAAAAAAAAAAAAAAAAACCACCACCTTAATGTAAGCTCTAATTACATAATCCCACGACACCACACAAGTAGACCCCTTGTTCAGTTTAAAAAATAATAAAATTACGAAACCAAATAATATGAAATACAATTAATCTTCTAACAATTTTGTATAAATCATCCACCTTACAATCAAAGAAAAAGCATTGCCAATTGCCAAATCACTCTTAAACATATAAAACCCTCCATTTCTCATTTAATTAAAATTTACATGTGGAGTCTTTTTTACCGAGTACAACTTTTCATCTTCACCGATCAAACAAAAATATATAAAAAAAATCTATTTCTAAACAAAACCCATTTACTGCCCTTTTTCATCTTTAAAAACAAAACCCACACTATAAAAATAAAATAAAAATAAGAAAACAAACGAAAAAAAAAAAAAGAGCACATATCAATCATGAATGAGTTAATAACATAAAAGTACATAACATATTTTCAAAATTTTGTACATTAAGCTCCCTTAACCTTATTTTAATGTATAGTACTGTTCTTAAAATTATTTAATACCCGTATTTGTAAAATTTTTAAAAAATGTCATCATCGGTTCTTGCCCATTAAACCAGAAAACTTTGATTATATAACAAGACGTTAAGGGGTCAAAAATTACATGCATCCATGTAAGAAAATATTAATTTCATTAACATATGTATTTTAAATAAGTTTAGAGTTTTTAATAAGTTAAAAATAAATTAAGGGATCTTTTGAACAAACTAAGAAAACATATTATTCTTTATGATATTAACAGATCCAATAGGAATTGAGTGGAAATCATGGGTCAATGGTTACAGAAGATCTTGTATGTGGAACTCTTAGAGTCCCTCCAAGCTCCACAGGAACAAGAGGGATAAGTGAGTGCAGAACATCGGTTATCAACGGTCGGTAGCTTGGTTCTGGTTGTACACACAGCACTGCTACAGCAGCAACCTGCAGATCAAATCACAAATCTTGAGTTTGTATATTATATATATGTTATATATTAATTTATAGAGATTTGATCGAAAAGGCGATTGCGGTTTAAGTACTTGGTACAAGTGTTTGAGATCCATTGTGTATCTGATTACAGGATCTACAATGTTTGGAAGCTTTGATCTGTCTGTTAGCTGTGGCATTGCCTGAAATTAAGAATTTGGTATTGTGAAACAATCAAGAACAAGTTAATACTCAGAGATTTGTGTGATGAAGAGTTAGAAAGTAGTTTTACCCAAGTGACAATGGATTGGCACTGAGATGCTGCTAGTTTTTCTACAGGTCGTCTTCCGAGTAGAAGCTCTAAAAGTACAACTCCAAACGCGTACACATCACTTTTATCTGTCAGTTTTCCTGTACACAAACCGAATTCAGCATTAAATTGTTCATAAGTTGTTCAAATGTCCAAATGGAAGCAATCCACCAATTTGATCAATAGTTTACAGTTTGAAAACCGAGTTTGATGGTTCGGACAATAATTTATTTCATTGAATGGACCATGTAAACAGGAATGACTTAGTTACATTTCTTGTATATTTATGTTTTTAATTTTCAAGCATGTAAATGTAAAATATTTATGACCCATCTTATAACTTTAAAAGATTTAATAAAAAGTAAAAACTAGTGATTCTTATATAAAAACTGGTTGAAACTACCAAACTGTTTTTGGACGGTTTGGTCAGTCCAACCAACCCAGCCAGTTTGGTTTGCCGTTTTTTAGCAGCATAACCTTATATTTTAGTCAATAACTATCAAAACCGGAATAGCTGCAAGTTGCAACTCATCATCAAATAAAAACACAAAAGAAAAGTTTGGCTTTTGCTTTTAAAAAGTTGAAAAAGAAACATTTGCTATTTGCTTTACAGATATAATAAATAGTTAAAAGAAAAGACTATATATATGGTTATACCATCTAGTAGATACTCTGGAGCTACATAGCCTAATGTCCCTGAAAGCTTGATGTTGTTCTTGTTCTGGGCTCCATCCATTACAGCAAGACCAAAATCTGAAAGCTTTATAGAACAATCAAAAGGGGACATGATTAGCATATTTCAACAGCAATACAATAGTCCTTGAGTAGGCCCCACACAGAATCATCCAACCAAACAGAGTGACTCATTTGTAGGTCCCACAAGCCCAGGCAAACTCAAACTTTGAGAGTAGGTTTGAGATGCATTATTATGACACTGACAGATAATTAATTGTTGTACAAATGTTTAAAAACTTGGTGGGTGATGTCCAAAGTACCTTAGCATTGAAGCTGGAATCTAGAAGGATATTAGATGATTTCAGATCTCTATGAATCACAGATGGTTTGCAGTTCTCATGTAAGTATTCTAATCCTCTGGTCAGACACTTCAAATATGTTAATTATTTTATTTTTCCCATAAAAAATAACAATAATTGATGATATTGAATAAATTATCTGCTTTAGAACAAGTCCCACCTTGCTGTATCTAGAGCAATCTTCATCCTGCAATGCCATGTTAAATTGGATCCACTGGAAGGCCCTGTGTGGACATAATATTAAACTCTGTTATCTAATCAATTTTCAATTAAAATTAATTTTATAAATACACATAGATTTCCATTTTGGGTGTCTGTATTGATTGCAACATAACCCCTTTTCACATTTTGTCCACATTTTCAAGGGAAAATGACCCATCTTTCAATTACAGTTATTACAAATCATCAAGACTAATATTTTCAACCAAGTGTTTGAAGAAAGTTGCATAAGAAAGGCCCATTAGCATCATGACAAACTACTAATCATATAAAGTTTGCTTCTTCAATTTGAAGGTGTTTTAGACATGTGACTATTACTATTACTATATCACCAGTTATAGCGCTTCCAAGGATGAATGCGATAACAGCCAAAGATTCTCATATACGTCCAACCCATTGACCCGTTTCATCCTTGATGAAAATCCTTGAAATATCAATATAAAAAACAGCTCACCATGTAATTGAGTTTCCAAAGATCCATTATGCATCAATTCATAAACAAGCAGCCTGGTTTCCTCATGAACACAATATCCCAACAAAGTAATTATGTTTGGATGCTGAATTTTACTCAATAGATCTACTTCTGTCTGCGAAATCAGAATATCACAAATGTTCAAGAACATGACATCAAAACTCATATCATCAAATTAAAAGATTAGTAAATGGAAACAAACCACCACCTGAAATTCTTTGATGGCATCTTGGCTACCACCATCCAATCTTTTAACAGCAACACACAGATTCTCATCGATTCGAGCTCTATACACGCACCCAAATCCACCCTCACCTAATATCTCACCTTCCCCAAAGTTATCTGTTGCTGATTCTAACAAGCTATAATCCATAACAGCAACTGATCCCTTTTCAGTAACTGTCTTTAAAGAACCACTACTTCTGCTAATGAATGAACTCAATGCAAGCCCCCTCAATGAATCTGCAAATCACACCACAAGTTTGTTTAGAATCTCAAGAAAGTTAATCTCCTCAAACAAATAATCAAAAATGATCAAAACCCATGATTTTTTATCAGCTTACCTGATCTTTTAGTACTCGGTTTGCTTAATTTGTGTATTTTCTTTCTGTGGCATATCCACAAACAGATGATGGACAATATAAAGATACCCATCACCGAAGAAGCTGCGATGAGCCCAATTAGAAGCTTTCGACTCGATTTCATTCCGTGGTGATCCGGGATAGTAGCTGCAGCTCCTGAATCAAAGGAAGTTGATGAAATCAAGCCTGTAAAGAAAACACAGATATGATCACAGGATTGTGACAGTACCTGAAGAGATGTCAGCCATTGATGATGGAATTGAAGGAATTGGAGCAGAAGATGGTGAAGATTCAGGAACAGAAATTGCAGAAACAACAATGGATATACTTGTAGGTGATGCATCAATGGAGGTAATTTCAAAATCCCAAATCAAAACAAACAAAAACCCAACAAGAATTTTCATTCTGTATACCCTCTTTTGAAGTTTGTCTAGTGTAAACAAAACATGAGATTTCTTTTAAGGAAATCTGAGTTGAATTGAGGTTCTATTGTGTAGTGTATCCTAATGAAGACAGAGACAGAGTGAGATCTCAAATATTAATAATTTTGAAATGAATCTTGATGGGTGTTTTTCTCTTTCTCTCTCCTCTGTCTGCCCACTCTCGTTGGTTGTTTCTCTCTCTGTCTCACGCAGTAAATCAATCAAAGAGGGGTGAATTGGGGGTCAATGGTGATGCCAAAGGTTTCAACTTTCAAGTGAGAGTAACAACGGCGGACGGTGATGAAGGAGAGTGAAGGAGATCGAATTATGGAAGATGGAGACGATAGACTGTGAAATGTTTACTTTTCTTGAAATCATAAATAAAGAAAAAGGAGGGAACTTTCATAGATCAAGAATCCAAATTCCTTTTACTCCGCTGTTATTCACAAATTTTTTTTTTTTTTTTTTTGTCAATTTTGCATAAAATTTAATAGGGTCTCTTCAGCTTGAGATCGTCTTTTACAAAAACTTACAAAAATTTGAGTTGTGATGTAAGAAAATAATCAGTGGATGTAAGGATAATCCTCAATTTAACGTTTTCTTTCAAAGTTTTTTAAAAATTTAACGGGATAATCTTATAAAATGGTGACCAAATTTTAAGATTATTTCAATTAAGTATCTCAAGTTTAAAAGATATTATAATTAGGTCATTAATTTTATGTTTTATTTAATTTATAAGTTTAATATGTTTTTTAACATGTTGTTCTCTTTGTTTAATTAGAAAATATTTTTTTTTTTTATTTTACGTTGATGTGAAATGATTGCGTGAAATTTAGGTATTTTTTTATTTTTCAATATAATTAACTTGGTTTTTTTAATTTTAAATATAATTTCATATATTAAAAATTCTAACACCCGTGTCTTCTTTTTCACTACTTTCTTGACATAAAAAAAATTGAATACAATTCAATTTGATGGTTTAATGGTCCAATTTGGAAAAAATATGCGTGAATAACTAAATTAAAATAATTTTAAAACTTAATTACTATTCTGTGATATTTTCACAAATTGAGTTTAGTGAAGAATAGTGTTTTAGTTTATTTAGAGGGTACGAGGGCTATTGCTCAAATGCAACTAGTAATGCCAAATCTGGTCGTAGGGAGCACAAGTAGTACATGGTCTACTACGATAAATACATCATTAGTCTCAACATAGAAAAGGATTTCTAGCCGTCAGCACGAAACGAACCAATAAGTGATTCTCAAAAGACAAGCAAGAAAAGTAAGGTAGAGAGGAAAAGAGTTAGAATGAGAAGTTTGTTCTATATTCTCAAGATGTGTATGTGTCACCTTTAGCAATCATACGGGGAATTTACAATGGTCGAGGCCTTGGCTTCTTTCCTAGGAGGATCTCTAGGAGATCTTCCTTTTAATTTCATGGGGAAGAAGGCTTAATGATGTTCGTTGTTACCTTTCCTAGGTCTCTTTAGGCTTTTCGTGGAGTTTGACCTACCTTCCTAGTTTTATTGCTAGTACCTATATTTCTTTGATTCTCAAGTGATCCTCTAATGTTTATCCCTTTAATCCCCAGCCACTTCTCTTGCAAGGCATGAGATAGTTGACTTTGACTCCTTCATTTCCTTCTTGTTGTAAATACCTTGAGTGTCGTCTTGTTATAATAGCGGGCATGTATTATACCTTACCCATGTCATCATACCCTTAGTCTTGTGTGAGTATGGGCTTCCTTATGTTCGGGTCAGACTCAACCTCCTATCCCTTCTAGATTCTCCAACATTAGACCAAAGCTTTTAGGGAGATTCAACCTCCTAGCCCTTCTTGTTGTAAATACCTTGAGTGTCGTCTTCATTCAACATGATAGGTTTCTTTTTTTCATATTTTTCTTCTTTTGTTCGTAATTCATTTGGTAAGGATGCCATGGATAACTAACTCTCGAAACTAGATGAAGTGTCCTCACGATTTGTCTGTTTGAAGTATTCCAATGGAGAGGAATACACACCTTGACTCCCAAAATCCAAAAAATTGATAAACAAACTTCCTCCCAGTTATGTTGGTTTTGGATCCCAGCTTACTTCTTTTCGTCTGAGCAAGATGACCCATGATCATATTGGTGTGTAGGGCTCTCGGGCAAGTCCTGTTTGTTAGTTTATTCCATCAATGTTTTCACTTGACCCATAATGATAAACAATTAACCAAATAAAAGTTAAAGAAAGATAAATCTTGGTATATTTATTAATCAGATCCTTCCATAAACACTAGTAAGATCACTTTTCTTGGGTTTCTAGATCAACCATCCCCTTTGAAATGTCTTGGAGATATCCAAGTGGCATCTTGATATATTGTCCACTCGAGATTCTTCTTATGATCTTGAAACCTCTATCATGTTTAAGGGAAACATGACCCATGTTCCCCTTTATTATTTATCTGCCTTAGTTTTAGTTGGCCTTAGATGTGCTTAGGAAGTCTCTTGATTTGAAACTTGCTTTTTCAAGTCAAGGGAAGGTAATGTGTGTTCTTTTCCTTTCCTTCAATCCTTGATTATTTTATTTCTTTAAAAATATGCCTTGTTTCTATTAATAGAGATGTGTCTTCTGAGTTTGATGTCAGATGAGAACATTATCAATATGGAGTATTCGTCTAAGCTCTTAGTTGACGTAGAAAAAAATGTTTTGGCGTTAGTTAGGAAATCTTTGTATAATGAGTTTGAGTATTCTAGTGTGCTTTCCGATATGTGCCTTGATGACACACGTCGTTCTCTTGGTATTGCTACTACTAAGAAACTAAAGAAGAGGAAAAGGGAAAAATTCATCGATGTTGGTCCATCCCTCACGAGCACTGGATCCTCTATTCAAGTTCACATTTTCTTCGCTTCTGATAATAGCAACCTAAAAGTTCCTAGCACCGTTAAGCTTGTGCTAAATGAGGAGAGAAAACACTTTGATTCTAAGAAGGGGTCCAACTCTTGGTCCAATTCTCGGAGGATTGAAATGTTATCCGAGCATTGGGGAATGCCAAACTTTTCTGAGCCTTGGGCGAACATTGTTGTCTCATTGGGGAAGGCTTTACTAATGTACTCAATTACTAATGTCGTAGTAATTAGTACATGTGACCCTTTGCAATTGTCCTATCAGGTTTTCACAAGCTAGGTATTTAAGAAGAAATCAAGATATGTTATTTTGCATGTTTGTAGCATGTTCATAATACGTCCGTAAAAAGGAAATATAAAATCTGAAGGTCAAACATAGGTTCCCGACTAATGCCACAACTTCTGAAGGTATGTCTTTTCCTTACCTTGTCGGTATTGGTAATTGTGTGAACAAGTCGTTAAATTGCAACGTCTTAACTTGTATGGTAATAATAAATAAACTAGTATGTAAAGAATAAGAATGATGTGATAGAAGCTAAGCTTAATTTTCTTCTTTTGCTCTTAAACTTCGATGTTAATCTTGAATCTTGTGCTTTCCTCAAAGATGATATAAATATATCAATGCATGATAGAGAAGTTTTTTTTATTTTAATTTTAAAATTTAAGTTAGCAAAAAGGTGAGTGTGAAGGTGGACAAGATTGTAATTATTTATGTTCAAAAGTTCAGCAAAAGGGAGATTGTGGCATGTCCAAGTTTGTTGTTTCATCTTTTGGTTTGTTTCGGTCAACCAACAAGTTTAGTATCTTTTGATTAGTTTAATATATAAAATAGTCATAGTCATTGTAAAATACCAACGTCTCTTTTATTACTCTTGCTTAAACTAATATCTTACTCCCTCCCTCTCTAAAACTATAAATCGCATACTTTATGAAGTCATGTGACGGGATCTATTCAAAGAAATATTCATTAATTTCTTATTTGAGGATGAAGATGAAAAAGCCAAAGTTGATAATTAGAGAAATTATAATGTATTATTTTTTTAATAATAAAAAACAGTACGTAAAAGACCATTGTGTGTTGCATGCAAGACATATGGAGCAATTTAATTTATTTAACCGGCTATAACGTGCCCAACCTTGGAAACAAAACTTAAACCTGTAATTTTTAAAACAGAAAACAAAATTCGTACCTTCTTTATATGTAATTAACTTTTATAATAATTAGTACTAGAATTACAAAAAAATACCTGAAAATATAAACTTAATCGTTAGATGATATGCAAATACACACCTTTTATTGTAGATTAATGGACTATATAAGCTGGAGCCTTGAACGATTCAAATAATTGCTATTATTCCAAGATATATTAAAGCGGGGGACATTTTTTTTCGTATGCAAGAGGAATCTCATTCATATTGGTTATCAAGATATATTTTGAGCATTATAAAATCTATTAAGTTAGTCACATGAAAACATTCTAGTGGTTAACTGGTGTGTATCATAACTAAAAGGCTGTAATCTATAATTTTATAAAATCCAAAAATTGATGTCATAGAAATTGAAGTGTATTTAATTTTTTTAACGGTTAACTAGATCACTGACGGATCACTTGTCCAACTGATCATCTCCATTACTCAAGTACGAAATTTGAAATCAACCTTAGTAGGAAACTGACATTATATGAGAAAACTCACTGACCCACCTGAAACTCTACTTAATTTTTGTCACAGATGATACTTGAACTCAAAATCTTCATATATTTTTATAAGATTTTGGGGTTCCTCACCTTAATCATTTGGAGTTATTTAACTTGCCCACTTTCAATTTAAATCTTGTAAATTAGTTATTGTTATAAACATGATGATTGCTACGAACCAAGTACACAAGCAACCTCTAGTAGTTTAGTTTGTTACCTCAGCATCCATGCCTTTGGTCCTACGACAAAAGTTCAATTATTACTAAATATAGATAAATTGTTATGCAAGTGACTGCACTTTCCTGAAATTGGAAAATATACGAAATCCATATTAAAATTTGAAAATAAAGTCGGATATTCAGTTAAGGGTAGTAATTATACTGGATTTGCATATTGATAAGTTAAGTTATTGAAGCCAAACACGAAGTATGCATTTGTTTGTGTCAAACATATCAATGCTAACAAAACAAAGTCAGAATTGTATACCGAAGTCCGAAGAGAACCCTTGTTACTATCTTATTAATTCTAAACAAAATAAATGGGTTGAAGGGTTTGTAAAAGGGTTGACGGGTTGTAAATCTCACCCCTCCAGACCTCACATTTTAAGTGAGATCTTACTGGGTATGTTTATTTATCTTATAGGGTTAAGTCAAAACCTATGAAAAACAACAAACCAAATTGACATCCGTCTTTTTCAATTGACCTAACCACCTTGAATCATTATGAAATCACCTTTAGTGATCAACACATCCTTTTTGAGAATCAAGAGCTAGATGATCGATTTTCTTCCATGTTGTTCGATAACCTAATTCCTAACAACCAACCTAGCAATTTTTAAAACCCCTATTAAGAAGTTTTGGACAAATGCCAAGATTGAAGTAACAAAGGCCACACACCTAAACAAGAAGCAATCACAACCATCAATGCTCAAAAAATTAACATGTACGCCATTAAACTTCAATGATGAAAAAGGTATAACTTATTTTCATTCAAAAGGTACCAAAACAATCTTCTAGGATATGAGGTATAATGGATGTATGAACAATATTAACATATTCCAAAAACATTTTGGACCTAAGAGGAAATTTTTATTTGAAGTTATTTTTAAAAGTTTAATTAAGAAACGTACGGACTAGGATCAAATTCTTGAAAGGGTTCAAGCCTTTATCTATGCTCTTATGAGAGGTGAAAATTTTAGCTTTTCAAGATATTTACTTGAAAATTTTTAATTTTTCAAGTTCCATTGTTTAATGCTGCAAAAATAAAAAATAAAAAATAAAAAAACTGCATTTGAACTTTAATTATAGAGTAGGTCTTTAGTGTGTCTACAAATGAGCAGACGCATAAGCTGTACAAACATTTGACATTAATTAGTATGCTGCATACACTAGTTGTAGCCTCATGACATCTAAATGTCACGGACTGATTTGTTCAGCTCTCGTGCGGCACTTAGATTGGTTCTAAGTCAGCCTTCTTGGTCTCGTGTGGATGGTTTATGCAGCGGAAGTCTTTGTAAGGGAACGTTAGAGTTGTAGTATGCAAGTAAGATGTTGTGGTGTGCGATTACAACACAAGTAGATTGCTTGTATTACTAGAACACAAGTACAATGATTTTGAGTTACAAATAACTTGGGTGGTGCAAATGAAGCACCATCATCCTATTTATACTAGTTGTCCATAATCTAGATTTTTCTATATCTAGATTAATCAATACATAATATCTAAGACTAGATATTTTGATGGAACTCTCTAGTTGGTCCAAGACATTTCAAGATATTTTTCAAGGGTGAACTATGTAGCTCTATCTAGATTCTTCCATGATCTTTCATGGCTGTTTAGTTAGTTCTTCTTAGTAGCCTTTGAGCTACGTTTTCTAGTGCCTTGCGGGACGTTCTAGAGCCTTCCGACATTGCCATGTTGCTGCAGAATTGTGTGGGCTGTTCCGGAGTCTTCCGGGCAACCTTGGTTGCTTCAAAAGTGCCCCTAATCGATAAAAATTAGGGTGTTGCGATCTGCGTTTTGGCGGGTCGTGACATAAAGCTGTTAACCAGTGTTAATAATAACTGGTGTTCAAAACCTTTTTCAATAATATTCGCCTGATGTGAGCTTCAAATATGATCAGCTCGGGCTAACATACGATCCCTTTGGAGGTAGAGACTTCATGAAACTTTGCTAAACTTTGCGTTTTAAATATAGATGCGTTCAAGTCAAACAAACAGTACCAGATTCGGAGTGTGGAGCATCGACTAATTTGATAGTCAAAGCGACATCCTAGTTCAGCAAAACAATTTAGTAACCATGTAACAGTGATAAGCCCATAATTATAAGTCTTGTTGTATACTGACATCAGCAAGCTAATTGATACGCTGAGGTCAGATCGAACAGGAGATAAGACGCTTGATGCTACAGAATAATCCAAAGATGTAATTAAGTGATTCATGTTGGAAATTTGGACACAAAATAATTATATTTATTTATTTATTTATTTATTGGTTTAAGTTCTCGTTTTGTAACGAACTATATAATGTCCAAATTGAAGCTAAGATGAATTAGATATCGATGCTCGAAGTTGAGTGGTCGAAATGAAGAAAGTGAACTTCACTTGGGTGATTATAGTAAGAATTGTTGAAATTTCTTGCATAATGTTAATAAAGCCATGTATTGACTAAAATGGATGTTTTATGTTTTGACCAAGTCTTTTAATAAATATTATGAATGTTTATTATGTTTTCAAAATAGGCATTAAACATGTCATGAATGAAATAAGAGTCTTACTTTGGTCTCATAAAACATTTCATAAATCAAATGGAAGTTTTAGTTGTGAGTCATAAAACTCATATTAATGTGAATTTTTTTGCATAATATATAAGAAATTTATTTTCTTTGGTGTTTATAGAAATTTAGAGATGAGCATTCTCTAAATTGTTCTTCCTACACCATCATCTTTAACTTTTTTTTTCCATATAACATCATAACACATATATTACCCGGTGATCTCTCGGGCCCGAGGCACTCTCCAGCAGTACATACTGCTTTTGCTGTTGTACCCTGGGAGACAGACGCATTGTCAAGAGTAGAGACGCGAAATCTGTTTTAAGGGACCCGTGTCTAACACGATCCTCAGCCACAACCGTCAATCTTTTGTTTGTTAATTGTTGCAGTCAAGGGGTATAGTTGAAGATTCGAACGCGATGAATACTTATGTCAAGAATACTATATGAAGACTCGTTGGAGTATTTACTGAAGATAGATGTTCGTATCAAGTTTGGTACGTAAATATTGTTATATTCATTTTTCTAGTCGTATTTGTAAACGGTATTGTACTAAATTATTTCCTATGGCTAACGAGAGTATCGTTAGAATTATAATCTTTTAATATAAAAGTGAACCTATTTCTTACAATTCATACATGTGAAAGATGTAAAAAATAATCTAGTGTGGAAAATGAAGTGGAACCGAAGCTAAACTGAGCAGAATAATTCAAAGATGTACTGAAGAATGACCCAACACTAAAAATGAAGAGGTTCCCAAGCTAAACTGCACATTGGGTTGAAAAAACATAATTATGAAGTTGCTATAACTTCTACTTTAATAGTTTTTTGTTAGAGATATTAAGTATTTTATACTCTTCATTGGTTCTGTATTTATCATCCATTTATATTAGTTTAAGTCCTTTTGCATACTATACTCATCATGCTATATCTTCTTTGATATTGATCAAAATATATAATACAAAAGACACATATTTTAATCATCTGGTATACACCTTTTATGGCATCATTAGTAGAGTACAATTTTCTTTTGTGTTATTAACAACTTGATTAATGCAATTGATGGTCTGCATATCTGCAAGGATTCAACAATAAATAGGTCAAAAACCAAAGAGAGGAAGCTTTTACTAAAGGAGAACTAATATAATTATCGAACAATGCAGTCAAAAAAAAGTGAAGACTAGAACTAATCAAGCAGAGGACTTATTTGACTTGATTCTAACCAAATTTTATTCAAAGATTATGGCAGCAAAAAGTTGTAAAAGACACCGGAACATCAGTTACTTTCAGATGAACATTGTGATAATTGTTTTGTTTAGTTTGTCTCCATTGATGCCGATCGACTTCTACTAGATAATAGTGGCTTCTCTACTAATGGACCTTTATGCACTGGTATTTCCAATATGTCACACGTCTACTAGATAATAGCGGTTATCCTATCACTAACAAAAATGGAGATCGGAACGGTACCGCGAAAGCTTGAAGGGTTAGTTAATCACACCTCTTAACAGCTAGGATTGGAAATTATCATTTATTTTCTTTCCGCTAGGCTAAAATATTAAACATTTTCAAAACTTTTAGGAGTTATACTAGATAAAAAATTCATTCCAGTATAATTCCTGAGCTTGCTACTTGTGGTATTACTCTTTTGTAGTTTAGTATTTTTATTATTTAAAATATTATATATATTAAGCATCGAGTTCCTACTTGAGATACTTGAACCTGAAGTCGTTGATGTGTGGACGTTTGATTTTGTACCTTATTTAAAAGATAAACATCAAACATATTTTGAAAATATATGTGACATTGTTGTTTTGTATTAGTTGTAAAATTTAGGATTTTATGCCTAAATCCGGCCAAATCATAAGTTATATCATCAATTAAAGTTTCAACCCAGGTAACATTTAAACACAGGTATAAAATGGCAGCATAAGTAAAAACATGAGGTAGCTCGGTAATATATTTTATAAAATTTTCTTTCATAGGGAGCACCACGGCCTCAAACATATCATTTTTATTTTGAATTCACGTAATTCATTAGTCACTATTATATATAATTGATTAAGGACTAAATAACTTGTTAGACAATAAACCTTAACATTTTGTAGTTGCAGTTTTGAAGACCTCTAAGAATTAAGTTATATCTTTAATATATTTCCAACCATCAAACAGTAATGGACTAACTCGACTAGGCGAGGAAAGATGATTATGAAAATTTTGTAGTGTTACTCTTTGTCGAAAAGTGCTATAAAACATTTTTCAAGTTAAATTCCACCTAGTCGATACATCACAATTTGGATCTAAGCAAATAGAACATGTATCGTGACACATTTTCTTATAAGATATATTTTTCTACTAGTTTAATATATCATGTTACATAATTTTAAAATTTATTTTAAAATCATCAACTTCTTGAACGTCGAGTCCATTTAGCACAATCAAAGTAATAACATGTGCAACATATAGGATATGGAAGATATGCAAACACAAATTTATTTGTATCAATATGCTAGTTTTTCAACCCCATTTGTGTTAAACTGTGTTGTTTAAGGGTATAATCAAAGGGCAATAGAAACACTTTGTTTTCAAATTTACAAGTTTTTATAATATAATCTAAAATATGAAATAAGTTTTCACTTGTTATACATATATGCAAACAACTCAAACATAATTGTATGTTTCATCATTTGTCATGTATTTTAATCTAGCCAATGGGTGGTGATGGCAAGCTCTTTGATAATGACCTCTTATGGGGCGACAAAAGGCTACCAAAATCTAGAAAAAAGTCTTAAATGTATGATTCCAATAAACCTTGAAGGCGACCAAACATCGGGCGTTAACTGCACAATGGTTTGTAAACTATCAAAAAATATTTTTAAATCGTTATGTGCATGTTAATAATTTAAATAATCGTATCTAAGGGTATTACAACTTATGTGCGTGTAGTAATCAAGTTTCAGTATTGTTTTAACTAGGTTATTTATAAAGTTTTTTGTCTTAACTAGGTCATTTATAAAGTTTTTTGTCCCAATCAGGTCACTCGTAAAAATTTTTGTCCTAATCAGATAACTAAAGTTTCAAGATTGTTTTAATTATGTCATTCATAAGTTGCAAAAAATTTTAAAAAATTTGAAATGTTTAAAAATATTAACAATATTTATAATACAAAAAATGAATTATTTTAAAAAAGTTATAAATTTTTTTTCAAAAATTGAAAAAACATGAGTGACTTAATTGAAACACTTCTAAAACTGTAGTGACGTGATTGCAATAAATAAAACTATTAGTGACCTAATTGGAATACTTTTAAAATTTTAGTGACTTGATTGGAACAAATAAAAATATAAATAAATTAATTGAAACACTACTAAAACTTGCTTATTATTTTATGAAGTTTTCCTTTTCTTAAATCAATCTTGTTAACCGAGGGTTGTCAAAGTGGTCGAATGGCAAGCCTTGTTATTATACGAACTTTGCCATTCGTTTCTGAACTGTATTTACATCACTACTAGAAAAACTACAATAGATGACGCGCAATGCGCGTCATATTTGGGGTCAGATGACGCGCATATGCATGTCAAGGAAGGGGTAGTCATAAATAAAAGATGACACGCATATGCGTGTCATATATTTATGACGAGCAAAAGATGACGCGCATTGTAATATTGTATGACGATCGGTAGATGACGCGCAATGCGTATCAAGGAAGGGGTAGTCATAAATGACAAATGACGAGCATGCGCGCGTCATCTTTGTGAATTTTATGACGCGTTAAACATGATACGCAATGCCCGTCATAAATTTAGGTGTTTTATAAAATATATATGTATTATTATAAATTTACCTGCTTTTTTATAAAATTATAAATCAATAATCATCAAATAACAGCAAAACCAAATTCAATTAATTAAATACTAGCAAAAATATTAAGTTGTTCCAGCTTCACTTAAAAATACATAAAGTTCTAAATTCATTTAATTGTCTAATAATGTACCCCTACACATAAATAAAATTTGAAACATAACAAGACCAATCTTCGAATTGCATACAAATCAACGTCAGGGTATTCAGCTTTACCTCCTCCAACCTAGAAAAAAAAACCAATATCATCAAATTAAACTTGTGAATTTGGACAATCCAAATTAAAAGCTAACAACCTCTATTTCACAATTTCTAACAAAATCATCAAAATTTCCATGTCCCACATATTAAACAAAATTCAACTACTTAGTCACCAAAGCAATTAAAAAGCATATATCAACATAGACAGTCATATATGCATATATATATATATATCAATTAGACAGTCATATATGCATATAGTGAGGAGCCCGCGCGATGCGACGGGACAAACAATTTATTACTGAGTCATACAATCGGTTTGTGCATATAATGAAATGTGTAATGAGAGAATTCTCTATTAAGTACTCTCTAAGTTTTTGAAATTATCTATTTCAAGAATACCAACAATGTCATCCTCTTTCGGTATAACATGCTTTGATCCATTTGGCAATTAATTATTCTTTGTACGTGTCTTCTATGAAGCAAGCTTTTTGATGAGATCTTTTGCTACTCGAATCTAATTTTGATTTTAAAATTGCTATGATATTTTGCGAGAAATGGAAAATATTTCAAAGATATGCAATGCAAAATACCCTTGCCATTATTCTATATGTCTGTCTTTCAACTCTTTCCCAAAAGCAAGTATAGAACTTGCAAATAAACAATTAAAGCTAAACAATTGCATCTAAAAACCAAAATCAAATCTAACCAAAACACCTTCTGAGGCTAATTGGAGTTAACACCTTCCGGATGCTTAGCCCAAACTGGTCCATATGACGTCGTGGTATCACTGCCATTGAATTGGAATACTAGCATCCTTTTGATATAACAAATGGTATAACATCAAATATAATACAATAAATGAAATAAAACGGCTTAGCAGTTATAAATCTGAACTAAAAAAAGATTTGATGTTGATATAACAACATTAAATAACAATATGAGCGACTTTGCTTCTGCATATGAGATTGTACTATAACCAATTTTGCACACCAAAACACATTGTTTAGCAATAAAACCAATGCCAACCTAGGATGAAGAACGCGGGGGTCAAACAATGAGTTATCTGAGAAAGTAAAGAAAAATGCACTTTACAAAGTAAACTAATAGTAACCAACAAGTAAAACATGTAGGAATCAGGCAATGTGTACAATCAGGAAAACCTAAACCATATGGAAACCATATAACTACATAGGAGGAGCAATTAAGAAGAACAAACAATCCAAAAATGCATCAAGTACGGGATGTGGACAATGATTATGAACCACAACAAAATTACAGCAATCCAAAGGTAGCAATGTGATTTACGAAATCTACATAGCAAACCAATCACCTAATGAAGCATTCCAAAGACCCAAAACCGGAGAAAACCATATATGTCGTACCTGTAAACCACAGATCAAAAGCAACGTGGATGATAATGTTCTGCTTCCCTGGTTTGAAAAACAAAAGACAAGATATATAAGGGGAAAACAAAACATCAAAGATTCATACACACACGAAATCAAATAGTTACCGGACTACATTTGTTTATTTACATTCATAACTTTAACTTCACATAACAAAAACATATCAGTACACGAGAAGATAAATAGACTTACAAGAACAATCACAACATCTCTACCTTTACCCTTAGTTTCCTCATAAACCTGCATTAAAAATCATTAGTAGTAAGTTGGTCGTCATGATTTGTTATCCAATATTCATTTGCCGCAAATTATGATTAAGATCCGATTTTTAACAATCACCCATGTAAGTTTGCTAGAGATCTCAAGCATAGGCATATTTTATATCTTAATTTTCTTATCAATGTATAATATCTACTAATATTTCTCTTAACTTTTGAAGCTACCATAAGAATGAGGTCAGCTACTCCAACTACTGAAACGTATAGATTAAGAGAAACCATGACAACATCAAATTAAAAATATGGAACTCAGCAACCTAATGGAAATTTTATACAAATCACCCAAATGGAAACGGATAGAACGGGTTGATGCTTAAAACTCAAAACAGATTGAACCAATAGAAAAGGTCAATGCTCTTTAAAAAACTAACCACAAATCACATCACAATGGAGAAATTCTCAAATAAAGTGCTAGTAATAAAAATACCTTATGATTAAAATACTCATGAAACTTGTTCAGACTACCCTGAAAAAAATAAATGCATTTAAATCATGTACAAATCAATACTCCAGATCATAAAGAAGCTGCAGTATACATAAAAACTACACCCAAATGTTATCTTTTATCCGTTGATTTTGACCCAGCAGTATACATAATAGATTACCATATTGTAAGCTTACCTTTAAGCTTTAACATCAGCTAATCTTTGAATTTCTTCTAAAGTCAGCTGTATTCCAGGTACTTTTGCTGAAATAATAAATCTATTTTTAAGAATTTTGTATCTCCTTCATGTCTATTTTAAGTTTCAAGTCAACAAAGTTTAAATAAAAGATGCATGCTAACATTTTCACTTCAGTAACTTTATATGAAACATCCATTTATTATGTGGATTCAATAAAAGAAAGATAAAAAAATCAAAGGAATACAACTTCTGTATGAAAAATCAGATAACAAAGCATAGATCATTGCATGGTATCACAATAAGAATTTGCATAACAATCAGTTTATATGCATACAGAAAATGTGCTTTAACAATAAGTTGAAAAACATACCATACCGCCTCTGTAATGTCACCTTATCCAAAATCTCAAAAAGGGCACTAAACATAATACAAAGTCCCTTAACTTTGTCCCTGGTTCACTAAATATAATACAAAGTCCTTTAACTTTGTCCCTCGTTCACAGAAGGAACACCATCATTATCTGGAATCAAACATCATCACATGATAAATTAATGATGAATATGGAAATTAGAATGTGTATACCTTATGCTACACCATTGATTACTCCTTTGAGAGCTAGGGACCTCAAGAGCTTCGAAATGGTATGAATCACTCATGAGACCGGTGCGAATCAACTTCTTGTATAAATTATTTTCACACACCAAATCGTTGTGCAACGTAAAATCAAGGCAGAGAGGTGGTGATGGATGGTGGCGATAGGCGGAGAGGCAGTGACGAAGGGCGGCGATAGGCGGCCCAAGACGCTGGGATGGAGGGCTGCAAGTCGTCGTCGTGAAATTAGGGCATGAAATTGAGTAAGGATGCAGGGGGGAATTGAAATACGGGCGCGGGTTTTTAAAACATGACAGAAAAAGATGACACGCAAAAATGCGTGTCATTTCTTCTATAAATTTTTTAAAAAACGACATAATTTTTATGACACGCGAAATTGCGCGTCATCTTTTTTCGCACGTCATCTATTAACAACTTTGCAGTAGTGCATCGGATCTCTATATACCCCCCCCCCATCATTTTGAATTATTGTTTGACCTTAAGCCGGAGTGCTCCACAAGAACTTACAATGTTTATTTACATGATTTCTCTAAGTCGTGTCTGAATCCAGTTTGAAAAGCATACCATAAAATTTACATCGAGCACGGTTTTGATTGTTTGACTTTTCACAAAAATGAATATGTACCAAAACTCCTTGTTTCTCTTTGTTGGTAGAATCCTCATAGTGGAATCTTGGTTAGAACTTTCTAAAGCCAAAACGAGCCGAGCAGGATTCTAAGCGAGCTCAGGCTCAGCTCATTAATTTACACCCCTATTTGTAACCGGGTTTGATACGATGTTGCTTGTTCATGTATATAAGAACGGAAGGTATTGTGTATGTCATTTTAATTATCAAAAGCCTGGAATTGGGAATGCGTGCATGGTCATGGCCATGCATGTGTGTATGTTTTTGATATACTCAAAATCATACATGTTATTTAAGGACTTGACTATGTTTTATATGCATTTACATACATTTTCATGAGGATTTTGGTACTTGATCGTACATTTGATAAATTTGTAGTAAATATCAAAGAAATGAAAGAATGAAACCAAAGACAATCGAGAAACGAATAAATTTGGATCAACACGAAAAAGGACAAAAGAAGTTGTTTTTGAAGACCATCGCAGACCGCCACCAACAACCTTAGCGGTTCACGAGCAATTACAAGAGGAAATGACATTTTAGATTTCATAGTGGACCGCCAACCAAAACCATAACGGTCTGCCACCGCCTCACTTTGACAAGTTTCATGATTGGGAGCATGGATAACAGACTGCTAAATCCTACCTTAGTGGTTCGAAAAAATTCAATTGCGCAAATTTCCCCAAAATTCGTGTTTTACCACTTTAAAGACACATTTTCTTATTGATTCAACTTCATACTTTCTAGAACAACTCAAAGAATGGATCTAAGTGTTTGGATGTCTAGAAGCAAGTGTTGCACGTATTAGAAGTGAAGATCAAGGTTCAAGAGCTTTCGGTTTCACCTCATTCATGTTTCTTGACATTGTTTTTGACTTTTGATACTTATGTTTTTCATGTTTGCTACTAGATTTCTTTGTTTAATGTTTCCATTCACCATGAGTAGCGAAATGTTTCAAACTACTTAAGTTATGGATTGGTTATTGTTTGGTTTGACTATTTTTTTAGTTTGTTGACTCGTATTGTACTATGCTATTGAAGTTTCTATTTGTTATTGATCTTAAATGTTGTTTGATAGTGGTTTATGATTAAAGTTATACGTTTGATGCTCTTGATTGTTTATTAACTTGATTTAATAATAGTTAAATAGGTTTGCGTGACAAAGTCGTTTACTTTGTGTTTGTGATTAATGTACGGCCAAGTTAGGAATAATTACTCATAGGATTGAGTGTGTAACAATAATTTACCTTTATATTAACTCATCAATGAGTTGAACAATTATTTTTTATCATTTTCTGTGCACACCTGCTAAGCATCATGGTACAACAAGCTAATGCATATATTGCCATCAAAAGGAGAGACGGATTGAGATGCAGAGGTTTGTTGGGTTGTGTTTCGGTGGTGTGCTTGGGTATTTTAGAGAAAGAGAAAGGGTCATGGTTGTGGATGTTTCCGGCGGTTTATCCTCCGCGAAGGTTGCCATTGCCATCGATTGGCCACATCCATGTAGCTCCGACCAGTTAGACGGCAGTTGTAACTCTAGGATTTGCACCCCGCCTGCGTCTCCCATCAAAACAACTTTTCCCAGATCCTCACCGCAATGGTCCGGCAGGTGGTGGTGGCCTGCCTCAGCCTGGCGCCTCCGGCGTGCCTGTTGGCCGGTGGTGTAGTGGACGGTGGTGCTAGCGATGGTGGTGAAGGCGGTTAGGTCGGCTAGGGTTTGGTTCCCTATTTTGGTTTGTCATGGTGGTGTGTGTCGTCATGGGTGGCGGCAATGTTGGTACAACCCATTCTGGGTTTTTAGATCTGGGTTTGATGATGGTTTTTGTTAGGTGCTTGATGTTGATGATGGTGATTCTCCGGTCGGTGAGTCACATGCAGTGTAGGTGTCTAGTTGTATCGGTTACATTTTCATTTTTATGTTATCGGTTAACCTATGAACAGTTATTTCTTGAGGTGTGATGTCGATGATGATGAATGTTTACTCATCTGAGACAATTTGTGGTTTGCTGCATTGTTGACGTTTTAGTTTTAAGGATGTCGATGACGGTGAGCTATTGCTCATCTGATACGAGGGTTGTTGTATTAGTTTCGATGTTTACTTGCAGGAAACACTGTGGGATGTGATAATACAACCAAATCGTGTCCGTTGCTTAGGTGCGGCTGCCATTTACGGCTAGCGGCCGCAACCGGACGTCGGTTCTGAGCCCCGTCATGGCGGTTATAGTGATATGTCATCCGATATTGTTGGGTTTCATTTAGTTGGTGATGATGATGACAAAAGATTATTAATATGTTGTTATGGTGTGGTAAACTGAAAAGTTTGTAGCCACGATGAACGGCATCGGTTATCTGAGCCAACGCGTTCAACCAATGAACGCGCGCAATAGACATACTAGTAAAAATCAATGTTTTAACCAACTGGAGACCAAAAGGTAAAAGTTGTCAACTTTACGTAGATTTATTTTTTGATTAGGTTAGAGTTACGGGGAAGTGAATTTCTTCTAATGAGCTTCATGTCTTGTAATTTTGTGTTTTTGATTATAATAGATTAAATTGTCTCGTATCTTGAAAGTCATTAGTGGTTTTTGAGTTTATTGTTGTTAGGATCGGGGGTGAGATCATTTTTAGGTACCTTAGTAAATGCTAACTAGAAAAACCGGAAGGTAATCTAGTTTATTAAACTGATGAGCTTTTACATGACTATTAAAAATTGATTAGGTGGGTTAGGGAGTCTGGTAGAAGATCTAACATATTTGGTTATTTCCAAACTAGTTGTATTTTTTAAAAATAATTGAATCGATAACAGGATTTCCTAACCTTAGTAGTTGTCTTTTTATATTTGCCTTAGTTTGTTTTACTTTAATTTTTGATTTACTATGATTAAAATAAGGTTTGCCTTTTTAGTGAGTAAATTATATTCTTAATAAAAAAACCTTTGCTTTCATAATTAGGTTAGAACTTGATAGCTGTTTACTATTAGAGCCACCAATCGTGTCCACGGATTTTATATCTAGACTTACCGACGCTTTACTATTTCACAAACAGTACACTTGTCGATTATGTGATGTTTAGTTAGGTTATGCATATTTAAAACTATATTGTGAAATAGTTTTCTTAAAGAAAATCATATATGCATTTTCACACATTAGTGTTGTATGTGGGGGTGGTTTGTATGCATGAGGATATAGGGGTGGTTTGTATGCATGAGGATATACGCATGTGTGAGTGAGTTTGTAAAATTAGAAGTGTAGTATGATTCCATGAAAAATGTGTGTGTTATGAGTGTATGTCGGTGGCGTAAAGTGTGTGTGTGCGCATGAGTGGTTATTGAGTGTGTGCACAAATAGATAGTGGGTATGTATAAGTGTGCGTTTGTTTAGTAGCACATAAGTATGCATGAGTATGTATGATAAGTGTGTATTTATATGTGCATAAGTATATAATAATCATATATTCACAAGTAATGGGTCTGTGGGTGTGAGTCATAGTCCTACTTGATGGAGGTCTAGCTCTATGGCATTATAGTTTATCTGTGTGGTAGAGGTCTAGCATTTCATGGGCTATAGGCCTATAGTGTACCCATGTAATGAAGGTCTAGCACAATGTTGCTAAGTTTATACATGTGGTAATGGTCTAGCAAAAGCAAAGGATTATACCAATTTATTTGGAATTAAAAGGGATTGATCAATTTATGGTTAGCGGTTTATGTATATTGCTAACAAGTATATATGTTATGTGCTTTATGATCAATTTGAGCTATGGTAATTAATAGAAGGTGTATAATATGATATGCATATATGTTATGTGCCGGAAGATTAGTTTGGACTATGTTATATGTATGTTAAACATTAAGCTATTTATATAAATGAATAATTGTTTATATGTAAACGAACATTTTCTTAAACATATAGCTCACTCTCCTTTGTTGATTTTTAGTTTATATGATATATTGATGTACAGTGGACCATATGGCATGGATTAACAGGCTACCCGACATCAAGACTTTGCTTATCCTAATACATTTTAATCCTTGTAACTTTTGAGATAACATCTCTTAGGATAACTTCACTGCACTAATGTTCAACTATTAACTTAAGATCTATCCTAGTTTATTCATCATGGCAGCCGAGCACAGAATGGTTTGGATCTTTGGACAATTGAAAACAAGGGCTAGGTTTAATTAATGTGGTTGTCACACCCCGGCTAAAGCGGAAACGCCAGGGTGCAACAAAATTGATTATAGTCATCACACATGGTATGAGAAAAATACTAAGGCTATAAATATACTTAACCAATATAAAGATTACATCATTGTTCAAAAATCACAAATAAAAAAACAAGATAAATGTTTTATGAAAACAAGTCCAAGCATCCTAAGTGAGCAAGTCTTGAAATCCTAGTCTAGTTACATGAAAACATATAAACATAATGAGTCGATATATAATTCAAAAGCAAACCATTTACGATAAAGATAAACAACACAAGAGTCCACAACCAACCCTAATAATGTGTATCCCCATGAATGACTGAGATTTCGATCACCCAAATCCCTAATCTGGACTTGAACGGGTTTGTCACACCAATAGACCCACTACCGTACTAGTGTTGGCTCAAAATAAGTTAATGATGGTGTATGATAAAACGAGAGGGCTTTTAGGATGAATGAATAAGAAACTTGTGTTCTTGATTTAAAGTTTCCAAGTACAATGAGTTTGTGGTGATTTGGGTTGTAAAAATGAGTTTAAGTACGATAGGATACATGTTTTCCCCAAAAAGTTGTATAATGGGCTATGAATCTCACCTTAGAATATTTGAGTAACGACATAAACCGATCAATGAATGTGCGATGCCGTATTAATTAAGGTTTTAAATAATTTATGAAGTTAATGATGATGCTAGAAAAGACTTTAAATTAATTTTTTGATATGCAAGACTTTAAAAACATAACAAAAGATCAAAAGAAAAAGGTTTATAAAAAAAACCCTAAAATTTTGGATTCGATTATAATTTTTATAAGATACTTTCTGATGTGAACGAAAACTTATTAGAGGCTAGAAATTTCCAGATCTTTAATTCAGTATCTTAATTCAATCATATCCAAAAATTATACTTTAATGATGCTTCTAACTCCTTCAACACCATGACACAAAACAAGCTGTCTAGAAGCCGACCAGTTCTACACACTTAACTTCTGTGTAATTTTTTGGGGTTCAAACTATTTTGAAAAAGTTATAGTTGTTTAAAGTTGACCTATGTATCTAGACAAAATCTGAAATTTGCATAGATGTAAACTAACTAGGGTTTTGCTCATGGTTTTGATAAAGGCGGGACAGGTTTTGGTCAATGAATAGGGATACAATTATTATTAATTAAGTTATATATCATCATATTATACTATGATATTGATATATGAGTGAAGAATAAGAACAAGCATGAAAACCTTAAACACGATCAATCTCTTTCGTTCATTTGATCTTTTTGTGTTGAGGTCCAATTGATCATCTTTGCTATTATACTAAGGTGTATGGGTAACAAAAAATAATCTTAAATTAAAAGGATAAGAAGAAGCAGTAAGAAAATGTATAGACATAATGCGTTAAAACTACAAAAAATCAAAACTCACCTTTGAATCAAGCTCTTGAACACCTTGGTGTTTTTGATGCTAGAAGAATTAGGGAGCAAGAGTTTGTTTTTGTTTTGATTTTGGTTTAAAAATTTGATAGGAGGTCTTGTATTTATAGTTGAGGATAAGGGGGTTTAATTATGGTATATGAAGTGGGAAGAAAGTTTCATAAATAAATTAAATAAAATGAGGAAAAAAATCACACGGAACCTAAAAGGGATGGAGGGATGAATTAGGGTTTAAGGAGGGGGCTTTTTGCTTGGTGATTAAGTTCAGTAATCAATTAGTGTAAAATCTACTTGTTACACATGTGTAATATTTTTATGTCTTGTATTTACAAGCATTTTTACCTTAGAACCCTTCTAGAAAGTTGTTTGTTTTGTGTAAACTCAATCATTGGGAATTCATATTGGATATAAGTCTCACTTTAAAGGTATATGATCATGGTCTAACGGCTACGGCTCAAGTGACGCAAAAGCAGAAGTGCCAAATGTTATAAACAATGCATTAAATGAGAATGTTAAGTATATATGTTTTTGAATGAAATCATAATGAATTTACACTTTCATTAAGTTATAACTAAAGATAAACGTATAAATATGAAAAACATGAAATGGTACAGTGGTGCAAGGTAAGTTCAATGACCACATATTTATGGATTCTACATGCCTTTTTAGGGTTGAACACATGCTCTGGCATAAATTTTTTTATAAAGTAATAAACCAACTATGTTCCATGATTTTTATGTAAATGAGGTTGTGTGATGACATATGTGTTATGGTTATATATTTTTTTATGAATAATGACACTTTTATATGTAAAAAAGGATATGAGGTTATGGTAATTGATCATGCGGGAATATTATACACATGTAAATATAAGAGTTAAATGCGTTTTACGTCCCTGAGGTTTCATAAAAATTGTCATTTGAATCCAAAAGTTTAAAAGGTTGCCATTTGCATCCAAAGGTTTCACAAAAATTGTCATTTGCATCCAAAGGTTTCACTAAAATTGTCATTTGAATCCATTTGCTACATCTGACTAACACATTAACTTTTTTCGTTAAGTTTCTAACATGAGAGTTATTTTAATAAAAAAATTAGAAAATAAAACACCAACTCACGTGAGGGTTTTTATATATTTAGCTTCTTTTGATAATTGTAGTTATGTTTGACTTTATAATATTATTTTATTGTTTTGTCTTGTTAATGTATTTTGGTTTAGTAATCGTGTTACTTTTGCCCGTTTTATTAAACATAGATTTATTTTATTTAAAGTTAATTATGGTTATGATAATTGATATTTTATAATTATTATTCATGGTAGTTAATGTCATATTATTAATTGTTTTTATACTTTTATGATAATCTGTCTTTTATGGTTATAATTCAAATAATTTATGTTATTTGACTTGTTTGTTTATTTATATATTTTTTTGTTTTGTATGTTTTATAAAGTTGGAAATGAATCACTTTTAGTTAGTTAAACTTATATTTTATTTTTCTAATAGGACGTCTAGAGATAAATTTCTTGATAAAATAAAATAACTGTTGACCTATCATTTCTCGTAAATTAAAATTGCAATGATGATTACCAAAATACACTGAACGCCTAAAACTTATCACGTAGATCTTATTTTTATTATTTTGTAATTGTTTTGACTTAAATACCTCTAATGTAGGAAACTTAACGGAAAAACTTAACGGCGTTAACTAGGAGTAGTTAAGTGGATTCAAATGGCAATTTTTGTGAAACCTTTGGATGCAAATGGCAACCTTTTAAACTTTTGGATTCAAATGGCAATTTATATGAAACCTCAGGGACGTAAAACGCATTTAACTCTAAATATAATGATATGTAATAGTCTTTGTTGCTGTGATTTTATGTGGATGATGTTATAATCTTATGTGATTCATGAGGCTTTATGTGTAAAAAGGATATGGAATAACAGATAGAAAAACATGTCTATTTACTTATATACTTATTACATGAAATTCATACATGAATCTTGTTTTGAGAATGGATACAAGAATGGATTTACGGGGATGGTCATATTTGAATTAACGTTTATTGGATTTTAAACTAAACAATATGTGAAAAAAAATAGATTACCATTTCAGATCACTTAAGAAAAAAACTGAGAAGATGTTTCTATTCAAACTAAAACCTAGTTGTCATCTAAACTTATCAAACTAGCTGTTGTAATTTTCAATCATGTCTCTATCTTCCTAATCAAGTGAAGTTACAATAAAAAAGTTAATTTGAAATCAATCAATCATGATGTAACCAAAATTACGATCCTAGAAACATTGCAAACATAAATTGACCCCAAAAGAAGACCCACTGGAAGCATAAAGAGTTGGGGCCTACTGACTAGTTCAAGACCAACGGAGTCGAACAAGGACTAACAATCTGTGATTGTGTGAGTCGAATTAAGTAATTAATTGTTGAATAATGTTACACTATGGTACTTGAGGGATTATTGATAGTCTTAGACACTAGTTAAGCCCGACTAACGTAATTTGAAGATCTTGCTTTGCAGTGTCCCCTTCCAAAAAGTAGCAACTAGTGAATTTTAGGTCATTCATCTTACGGTCCAATCTAGTTCTTGAAACTGTTTTTAGTTGAAATTCTGAACAAACCAAATAGTACGGTTTTGGATATTTGTAGCTCAACCAATCAAAATATTTTTAAAATTTTATAATAAAACAATCAAAAACCAAACCCATGACTAATTCAACAATAAAAATGAACAAAGTATTGATCAAGTTATTAATTTCTAAAGCCCAACCCTAGGCTTAGGAAAGTAATTCTTCAAATTAACCTTTTGAATATGGACCATAAGGCCCCCAGTCTAACTCACGTCTACCTTTCCCTATAAATCATCCTTACAACCCCTTCATCTCCTTCACACATTCACAATTTCTCCTCTATCTATCGTCTCCTCTTTCAAACCCTAATCTAACAGGCTCACTTTCCCCTTAACCTCTGAATCACTCACTTTTCTAGATCATCTATACATGGGTGGCGTTGCTGTTCTTCATCCTCAAGATTGTCTCAACGATAATCGCGATAATCTTTTCCTTACGCCGGTGAAATCCCGGCGTACCCCCAAATCTAAACCTAATTTCCCCACTTCTAGCCCTAATTTAACCAGATCTGAAGGCCGTAAACGGAGTCCGCCCACCGGTGTTCGGAAGAACAAATCGACGGCGACGATGGTCGCAGATCCGCCCGCTGTCGCCGTCGCGAAGACGCTGGTCATGGGACAGGTGAAGATTCTCAAACGCGGTGAAGCGTTGGATGAATCATCGGCCGTTTTGAAGGATTTCACCGATCGGAAGGCGACAAACGCCACGGCGACGACGGCGGCGGCGACGACGAAGGCACCGGCAAAAGACGTCGCCGGTGATCGGAAGGCGTGTAGAGATTCCGGTAGTCCTCCGAAGGCGAAGAAGAAATCGGAAAAGGCGAGAAGAAGCTTCTCGAATTCGAACCCTAGAACCGGCAATTGGAAGGTTGACGATTTCGCCCTTTCGTCGACGAACCGGTTGGGACCCGACCCGGAGATGGTACCGAAACAGATGAAAAACAACATGGCGGATTTCTTCTTTGCGGGATCTGCTTTTGTTGATTCACCACCACCAAGTTCGCTTCCGTTACCTGGTTTTTTCACCAAGAGTTTTGTTGCAGACGTGAAGGTTGAAGATCCCACCTCAGATCTCCGGCGATTACTCGGTTTAAGCAGTTCTTGAGTTTAATCAATGGTTTCAGGTTCAAGATTTACTTTTGAAGATTGATCGATGAAGAAGAACATGAATACATGATATACTTGCTTTGAATTCGGTTAATTTCCCTAATTTTTTGCTGGGAGTTGTTGAATTTGTAAGCAAGATTTCCGCTTTCGATTAGATGCTCTGCTGCTGCTTTAGTAGGTTAATCAAACTTTAATTATCAAGAATTAGTGTTAGGGTTGTTGAATGTAATGAAGTTGTTCGTGTTTTTTTTCGTGTAATTGAAGTATAATAATAATAATAATATTGTTTATGTTTGATGTGATTTGGGCTGTTTTTGTTCATCAGTAGTTGTTTATAATCATAATTAGAGTTTGGTGATCATGAAAACATTTGGGATCAGTCATCAGTGTGCTTTATGCTATCTTTTGAGACCTTATGGCTTTATTACGAGCGAGATATTATTAGGTATGTGTGTTTTTGTAGCCGTGGGACGTATGAGACATGTATTGCATTTGTTTCGAGTGGTTATGGTTCTAACGAGACCTGTATTGCATTTGTTTCGAGTGGTTATGGTTCTAAAGAGACCTGTATTGCATTTGTTTCGAGTGGTTATGGTTCTACCTTTTGTCTTGTTCATTCAAGTTTATGGTATACATTTATAACTTGCCTCTCTTGGCCGGCATTATTAGATCAACTTATTATTCTGTGGTTTGGATTTCATGTGATTTTGTATGGTCTCATGACTCATTGCGTGTGTTTGGGGAGGGGTATGGATTATAATTCAGATTCATAAGAAAGATATCTAACGATGGAAACATGCCCTCTTAAGAATGCTTCTCTTTTTTTTATTTTTTAATAATAATAAGCATACCCTTTTAAGAGTGCAATATATGATGTAAGTTTCTTGCAACCGATTTTCATAAATTATGAGTCAAAGGTTGGATCGGTTGAACTAGAGGAAATGGTTTAGTTTAGCGTTTAGCGCTATTCTTTTTTCATGTTTTCTATGTCGTTAGTTTGTATTGAACTCTTAGAACTCATAAACATAGATTATGGATATCTTGCAATATGTAATGGTTGTTTTATTTTCCACAATTGCTATCAAGTTTCAAACCACGAACTGGTCCGTATAAGTTTCCATCTATAGAACCGAGTGATTTGCGTTGGTTTTGCTGTTTGGGGATCTCGTGCGGTGCCAAAGTTGTATTATGATCGATGATGCTTTAGATCGATTTGAACTATGGGTTGAAAATTGGTAACATGTGTTCTTATTTATGTCTAACATACGTGTTGTAATTGATGAGGAAGCAGCCAAGAAAGGGTATTTGGGTTAGGTTAGACACCAACATAGACTAAATCAAAGTAAAGGTATCTTTTTTCTTTTTCTCTTTCCAGAATATGATGGTATTATTAGCTTGCAATGAAGTGGAAATGGCACCTTTATCCTTTTCTTTTCTTTATTATAAAGCTACAGCTTGACACAAGTTGGAATTATTTTTTGTCGTCATATCATAACTTTGTTTTTAAAACGCACTAGTGGAAAAGGATTTTAGGTAAAGGAAGACGTCATTAAAACAAATCAAGGAAACAAAAGTAAAGGAAGATGTCATCAATCATCATACCGTATTAACATGAAATTTCAGGGGGAAGGTTCAAAAGGGACCAGTAAAAAAAGAAGGAACTGAGAAGAATCCATTCAAACAGACTCGAATTGAACTCAATCCAACGCTTATGAACCGGCTCGTCAAACTGTAAATCGGAAAACCTAAACTTTTAAGCTAAACCCTAAATCTAAAGTTGAACCTAAAGTTAAACATAAGCTAAACCGTAAACCTTAGTACTAAACCTTAAAGCTAAAAGCTAAATTAAAGTGAAACCCTAAACCTTAAAAGCTAAAGCCTAAATATACATAATTAAGTCTATAAGCTGGTTTCAACATTGCTAGTGCGAGTTCAATCAAAGTTCGTTTGATCTTGTACCCACTTAGTTCTTTCTTTTTCTAATGCTCCTCCCTTTTGCATGTACCTATAAAATATTATATAAGAGCACTCACATCCTGTTCCTTATATTTATGTGAGTGTAGTCATCTATATTTATGTCTATATCTATATCTATACATATAATAAATAAAAAGGGTTCGGCCACGTGGCATTATTTTAAGCATTGTATTGCCATATGGCATCTTGATAGCATACGCTTGCCAGGTGGCGTTTTATTAGCAATGTGATTTTAAAAGAAAACTCGTGAATCCTATTTAAAGAGTATTAAATCTTTAATTAAATAGCATTCTAAAATTACAATTTAGAATTTAATGATTGAAATGGAAATTAAGAACTTAAATCTTTAAATTTAATCTATAATTTAATCCAAGATTTTATCTAATAATAATTAATTAAATTAGGTGAAATTTGAAATTTAAAACTATAATTTGAATATTAAAACAAAGCATATGTAATTCACAAATTTTAATTTCCAATAATAACAATCAATCCGAGATTTATTGTTAAATTATCAAATTATATTGCTCAACAGGAAATTATCAGTATTAGAAATAACTTTTTAAAGTAACTAGACATATCATGTCTTAATTATACAATCAAGATTCGTGTGATTCGTTTATGGAGACAATCAATGCATAACAATCCGGTTGAAACTTACTTTATTAAGTTTATTATGGTTGAGAAGTATGTGTTGTTCAATTAATTGAATTGTTATCTTATTTTTTAATATTTATCTTATAAAACATATCTTATATATATATATATATATATATATATATATATATATCTTTATTTTATATTTTTAACTATAAGACACTATGATACAAGAGAACTTTCTAAAAAATATGATTTCTTAAGTTTGACAAATTGTTGACTGGATCTGATTAAAATTTTATATACAAAAAAGTTTTTTAGAAAAATTTAAGCATTAAATATTATTTTATTTACTTAATTCTTTCATGTAATTTATATGTATACACGTTTATTTAATCTATCTTCACATGTACATATATGACAAATTTATTAATAGTAATTGGTAATTTATATTTATTTTTACTTTAATTTTTTCAACCCGTGTGTTATACGGGTAGTTAAGCTAGTTATATTATATAGAATGGTTGTGAGTGGTTGTGAGAGGTTGTGAGTAGAGCAGAGAGAATTGTTACTGTTCAATCTGTAATTCTAAGAAGATATTGTTCAAAACTTTAATTTTTTTTAATATTTTTAAAAATGATTGTTAGAGGATGAGAGAGAAAAAGTAATGATAAAAGTATAAAAAAGTATTATTTAATTAAAAAGTTAAGAGAAAAAGTAATAATTTTAATGTAATTATATGAATAAAAATAAATAATAGGTTGTGAATGCTCTAATGGTTATATAGATATAGATAGAACTTTAAATGATAACTCTTTGTTCAGATTGTGACATGAAGATTAACCGAAAAATACAAATAAAGAGCGATACATAAAACGCGATGATTGATCCTAGGCTTGTAGTGCTTCAAACAAGAGAGTACAAATTTGGATTGCATTCTATCTTGAAAACTATAAATATAAAACAGGATTTATTAAACTTCAAACTAGGATAATAACAAGTTTTTAAAATATATATATATATATATATATCATTTTCATCCCTGATTTGAATGGCTTTTGCCATTTTCACTCCCTATAGATTAATTTTATCGTCTTTTTCTATTCCTGAATTTGCAAAGCTTTTCCATTCTAGTCCCTATCCCCAACGACATTACAATTTTCCATTAACTAATCCTCACATGCTATGCATTTGAGGGAAATTTTGTCATTTCCAATTAAATTACATGTAGAATTAAAGGGTTATATTAAACCCTAAAAATCACATTGTTCAAGAGCAACTAATATTATTCGTGGATTGCTAGAACTAGTGAACAGGCACTAGACATTGGCTGAAAGAACGGTTATTGTAAATAGAAGATTGAAATGTGTCTTAGTTCTTAGCTGTGTGTTCTTTATATTCTATTTAATCTTAAAGTGATATATAATGAAATATGTTTTGGTGTTTCTTTGATGAAGTATTTGTTTATATTTTGGCAGAATCTTGAACTATTGTGTATATTTTGGGCTTTGTACGTACTATATCCTGTTGAAATGAATGAATATGTCAAGTGATTGTGATTTATAATGAATGTCTTCAATGGTTGTGATATGTAATTCATATAGATCAATTGCAGTTTTGTGTAAACAAGAATGCATAAAAAACTTTTAACCAAAATGGGTCACGGGTTTGACATCTATCATATTAGTAATAGTCAAACAGTTACAAATATTATTCAAGTTTGTTCATAATCAACCAAAATACATAGAGTAAAATAAGATATTGTGCATAATCAACCAAATCATGCAAGGAGAGTCCTCAGGATTGGAAGTTTGTTTAAGAGTTGCATGACTTTGATTTTTAGGAATGTAGCAACGACGTTCCCTTTTACTTTTTCTCTGCAATTTTTATTTTTAGACATTCCTGTCATGATAAAATTTTCCTTAAAATTAAATAACATGTACATAAAGTAATTTAATTTGTCGTTACTAATGATAATATCAAAACCCTAAATAAGATTTGATTGTATCTTGTCAAATTAGTTCAAATTTCTTAATAGATTGAGTGAAACTAATTTTATCCGGTAATTAGTAATTGAAGGCGTGAAACATTCATTAGCGTAGTTTAGTTAACTTTCCTAGTTAACTATTTCTATTTCCTTAGAACTTCTCTTATCATCCTAACTCATTTATATTTTTCCTTTGTTCTATTTAGAAAATAAGTGATTTTCTTATCTAACTTTTCTAAAAGCGTAACCAAAACTAAAATTTTATTTATTAATCGGAAAGGGTAAAGCACAATAATTTTAAGAAACACATTAAAAATAAATAAATACTACTTTATTTCTTAAATTTTCTAGATAGGTGTTCTATTTTCTACATGTATTTCCTTTGGGTTGTAGTATGAGGTGTTGTGATTTGAATTACTATCACTAAATAACTCAATTGACGCATATTTAGCATCGAGTTCATAGTCCTCTTGCGTTGGTGATAGTAAAGAAGTGGGCACATAGTAGTAGGATTGTTGGGGGTGAGGGGTAAGTCACCAAGGCTTTCATGTGTCAAAGAATCCTAGTCTTGTGCCTTCAAGGCTTCAACATTCACCTTATTGCAAACACCAGCCATAGCTTTCCGCAAAAAAGTAATATATATATATATATATATATATATATATATATATATATATATATATATATATATATTAGTAGAGGTTCAAATAAAAAATATACCTTACCTAAGAAAGCTAATATGAAAAGAGATGGTGACATGTGGCCTAATATAAAAACAAATAAAAGAATGACACTTTCGTCAAAAATCATTGCTCCTCCTTATTTCTCTCCTTCCTTTTTCTTTTACTAAAATCCATCACATGTTCTCACAAAATATAAATTTAAAATCACACCACTTGGTCCACAAACCTCTGATACCATGGGCTGAGCAAAATGGGTAAACCAATCAAACTGAAATCGGTTTCAACATTAAAGTAGGACTGAAAACCGGACTTGTGAGGTACTTTCGAGCACCGGTGTATATTGGGTTCGATGATTTGATTTCATGGTTAAAGTAAGACCGATCAATTGTCATACCATCATTGATAATCTCAGGTAATTCAACATGAATCTTTTTATTTATGTTCATACAAATTTAGTTCACAAACCTTTGAGGAACTTCACTCACAAAGATTTAGTTTCCGGCTTGTAAGCTATTAGATTCAGGTCTAAACCGATAACCATAGGTATGTTAGCATGAACCTTTTAAAATTTTGATTTAGAATTAATTACTTTCCAAGTTAGCTTGAATACCGCTTATATCTTGGCTAATTTCACCAATTTAAGTTCATTTTGTTTGCAAGAATCACTAATGAACTTCACTTATTAAATGAAATGTCTTAATGAAATTTGATGCAATTTTGTACTTGTTTTTCTTCTCAATTCTTGCTGAAAATCAATTAGTTAACAAACTAACCTATTAATTGTGTTGGATTTTTGTTATTTAAAATTAGTTTCAGCATTAAAGTAGGACGGAATACCGGACTTGTGATGGACTTTCGAGCACCGGTGTATATTGGGTATGATTTGATTTCATGGTTAAACTAGGATCGATCAATTGTCATACTATCATCGATAATCTCACATCGATAATCTCACATCGATAATCTCACATCGATAATCTCACATCGATAATCTCAGGTAATTCAACATGAATCTTTTTATTTTTGTTCATACAAATTTAGTTCACAAAACTTTGAGGAACTTCACTCACAAAGAATCAGTTTCCGGCTTGTAAGCTATTAGATTCAGGTCTAAATCGATAACCTTAGGTATGTTACCATGAACCTTTTAGACTTTTGATTTGAATTAATTACTTTCCAAGTTAGCTTGAATACCGCTTATATCTTGGTTAATTTCACCAATTTAAGTTCATTTTGTTTGCAAGATTCAATAATGAATTTCCCTTATTAAATGAAATGTCTTAATGAAATTTGATGCAATTTTGTACTTGTTTTTCTTCTTAATTCTTGCTGAAAATCAATTAGTTAACAAACTAACCTATTAATTGTGTTGGATTTTTGTTATCTGAATATGTTGTAATTTTATTCTTTCTAAATGTGATAGATTTTATAATGTGTTGGATTGTGATGAATTTTTTTAAATGTAATGAATTATGATGGTTTACACTCAGTATTGCTACACTTATGTAAGAATAATCCTACTATAACACTTCAAGTTATTTAGTTTATTAGATTCCACCTTTTAAACTGAAAAATCATTTGAAATCTTCATAGATAATCTTTGTTTTCTTGAAAATCTTATGAAGCCATCAAAATACTTTAAATTCTTTGTTTTTTTAAGATTCCCTAACAATAACAATAAATAATGACAGTTCTTGTGATCACAATCGATGATTGAATGATAAGGTTCACATACCTGTGTTGTTAATTAATTGAGGTTGTTTTCACATAATTAGGGCTTTCTAATGTATTTCATTGGTAGAGGGTGTTAAGCTGGAACAGAATTGAAAGTGGGCGGCGATAATAAAATCGAGACCGAAAAGGTAGGCGAGTATGTATTCATCAACTAATGTTAACGTCTAAATTTTAACAATTTGTGATACATTGTTTAGTCATATTTACATGACTTGGGACTATACAAAAATATGCCAATTCATCCTTTATTTAATAAGTTTGTTTGTAACATCGATGCCATTTTGAATAAAATTCTTTTGTAACAACGATTGTGGATAGATTATTCATGATATATGTTTCACGAACCTTGAGTGTACCAAACATATTCATTCACTAAAACAAAGAATTATCAACATTAATTTTATAAAGAGAATAGAATCTAATACGAATGTTTAAAGTGGAATCAAATGTTGTGAAAATATATACTATTTAATTTTCTTAAAGAATCCACATGTAGGTGTAGAGTAAAATACCAAAAATACCGCTTATAATTTTTATACATTTTTATAAAATAAAAAAAGAGAAAAATAAAAACATATGGTTAGAAATGGTTCTTTTGGGTCTTTACGGAAAAATAGTTCACTTTAAAAACTAAAAATAAAAATATATGGTTAAAAATGGTTCTTTTGGGTTTTTATAAATTTTTTGTTCTCAATTGAATGTCTATATATATAGGATAAGGTTCAAATGAGAAGCCTTTCTTATTGTGAGAACGCTTTAACTTATTTTGATTCATTGATTTAATTTTTAAAAAACAAGATCATACCATATGGCATTACTTCTTTTATATAGAAAAAGATGTATTAGACATTTTGCATACTATATCAAAAAGTCAAATGCACAGATTTAATATGGTGGTAACAAATGCCACCACCTACTATCTTTTAATTCACCCTATTTTTTTATTTTTTTGAAAAAAAATTTACCCCCTTTATTTTTATATCTTCTATAACTTTTTATAGATTTCTATATTTTTATAATAATTACATCATTAATTTTGTCTCATTTTTCTCTTTAATTCCAATATAGTCTCGAAAATTTTTAAACTTTTGTTTCGGACGTTACGTATTACATTACTATAACTTGTAGATAATATATGGTATGGATGTAATTTTAATGTTATAGTAATGTAACACATTACAACATACTTTGTTACAATTAATTTATTATGTTTATTTGAATGTATGATGAATTACATTATAGTATAATTCCTTATAGTGAATTACATAAAAGAAACATATATAAAAAACAACAAAAATAAAACTTTATAAAATGGGTTCAAATCTCTTTTCAAATAAATGCAAATTTTAATACCTACAGCGAATTACATTATAAAATGGGTTCATCCCAACCAAATCATGAACCAACAAACAATGAATTATATTATGTTCATATAAATGCAAATTTTAATACCTACAGCGAATTACATCATATTGTAATTTCTTACTGTGAACTACATCAAAGAAACATGATGTATTAACAACAAAAAACCTTAAATCAAACATAAAACCATACCTAATATAGTGAATTACATTAAATAACAGTTAATTACATCATATTGAATTACAGTCAATAAACTAACAAAAATATATATACAAACCAATAAAAATAAAACCTAACAAAATGAGTTCAAATCCTTTTTCAAATACGAATCCAAACTTTAAATAAATCTTGACATGATGCACCATCGTTACCATCCCCCTTCACGCAAAAAATACATTGCATAAACCCAAAAATAATCTAAATTTTAAGATTATAATGATAAAAATTATGTGTCTTAACAACAAAAATACCCAAAATTAAACATAAAAATACACATAAATCTATAAACATCATATGCACAATAACTTGTTACAATAAAGTTCATGCAATGGAACACTAACTTTCAAATGAATTACCTTATGTTACTTTAAGAAATATATACATAAACATACACATCTGTAAGTTGAAATCATGTTGATCGACTCGCAGGGTGCTGGTAGTGATCGACCGGTGACGAACACTCTTGTTGTTACTTTAAGATGAAACCTTCATACTATGAGATTCATAAACGGATCTCACGTGCGAAAGGGTTAAACAACCAAGATCGAAGCATTCAACATAACCGAACAAAAGTCAAACAGATGTGACGATGGAGGTGATAAAAGTTGAAGATTTTCATCAAAGATTCTTCATCTTTGATTCATTGTTGATTCGTTGTTCATCATCTTTAATTTGTTATTTAATCTTTATTTTGGGATAAAAGTTGAAGATGTTCATAGAGAGAGAAAGAATTAAAGAGAGAGAGAGATAGATAATATGGGTTTGTGCTTTTGAGGATAAAAGTTAAAGGTACTTTGATGATGTTGATTTGTTGCAGAAAGGAAAAGAACAAAAAGTAGGAAAAAGAAAAAGACTATTATACCATTTAGTTCATCTCAACCATTCATCTTAAATTTGATTAATTTATATTAAATCAATGGTTGTGATAGAGTTATTGGGTTCTTAAAAATATTAAGAGTTCTCACATGAACTCATTCATATATATATATATATAGGGTGGTTCCTAAGAAAACCATGATTTACGAGAAAACTATAAAAATCAAATCTAAATCATTGATCTATTTGATCAATGGTTGATATACATAATAGCATTTTAGTAAATAATTCAAAATTTAAGTAGATTATATTAATGATATAAGGGCAAATCTGAAACAATATTTTTTTTTAGTTTTGAAAACAAACACCAAAATTCCTACTTTCATTCTTCTCTCTCAACCCTCATAAATTACATTTAAAAAGAATCCAAGAGTTGACTTCAGTTTCGTTTCTTCTATGCATCAACAATTGACTTCATCCCCATTGTTTTTTTAAATAATCCAACAGTGAGCTTATGTAACCTTATTTGAATCTGCTTACGTATACGTAAACACATAAGTTGTTTGCTTAATTAAATCTAATCTCAAATCTTCAGACAAAGTAAACCACGTTAATACATCTTGTTACATATATGCAACAATTATCAGTTAGGTACATGTAACTATAATATATTACTAGTACAAAATAATTTATTAAAGTCATTAGTTTACATATATGTAGATGTGGTTCTGTGTATGTAACCTGATTACGTATACACAACAATCACAAAAACCTAGAACTTAAGTTTTATAAAAAAAAATTAACAGATATGTAAGTAGCAATATATGTTACATATACGTAAGTTGATGGAACTCTAATGAGTTACAAACATGTAACCCATAATATTACATATATAACTCTTACTTACATATACGTAACTAAACAATAGGATGAAGTCATCTTCTGTCATAATCATCTATATTTTTAGAAAACAACTCCTGCTTTAATTAAGTAGTTATCTATACGTAACAATATACATAAATCATCATCATCTCAATTTCTTGTACTAAAATAAATGGTGGAGATGTGATTACATACTCTAGCAATGAGTCATGATCGTCTCTTTCCTCCAATGCTCTAGCGGTGGTTGCGAGTGGGGGTTCCATCAAACCTAACACTCCAACTGATTATCACCTCTTTTTTTCTTTTTCTTATTAGTCGATTGCTTTTGTAGATACTCAAAACCTTGACCGCAACAATCAAATAACTAAGAGAAGATTTCACAAAATCACGCATCCAATCTATCGCCATCATAATCCATGGTTGGCATCGTGTTTTTTGTTTTCCTCATTTTGCTCGTTAAGAGGTTGTTATCTGCAAGTTAAAAATTAGGATTGCAATGAAAGTAGAGAAGAAAGTAGTCAGGAGAGAGATTAAGGGTTAGTCAAGAGTGAAATAATGAAATCAAAATTAAAATATATAATTACCTAAAATAGTGGGGTGAAATTTTACATTAATACCCTTTTAATAAAAAATAAAAAAAATATTAGAATTTATGTGATTGGTTAAAATTGGTTTTCTTGGTTTTGACATAATTTAGTGGTTTTCTTATGATCCCTCCCGTATATATATATATATATATATATATATATATATATATATATATATATATATATATATATATATATATATATGATTGGGTTCAAATGAAAACCAAGAGAAATTGTGTAAACCAATAAACCAAATCTTCATCTTTGATTTATGAAGATCAATGGCTCCTATTTTTTTTAAATAAAATAATAAAAAGTGGTACTTTTATTGGAACACGTGTACAAAAAGTCAAGCAAATATGAGTCATTGATCTCATAAATCAAATGTGAAGATTTGGTTTATTGGTTTACACAATTTCTCTTGGTTTACATTTGAACCCTCCCATGTATATATATATATATATATATATATATATATATATATATATATATATATATATATATATATATATATATACATATATATAGGGCCGGTTACTATACAAAGTGTAATATTTGTGCGAAGCGTACGAAGTCACTAGAGTGTGACACTTGTTTTTTAGCGGAGGGGTAGTTTCGTACGCGCTACAATTACGCATAAAAGTTACATAATTACGCAAGTTATATTTATAATTGTGCAAGTTATATCTATTATTACGCAAAAAAAATTAGTCGGTTATAAAAAATAATCACGCAAGTTATATTGATAATTACGCAAGTTATGTTGATAATTACGCAGTGAAAAATCACGCAAGTTATACCCACACCACATACACGTTTTCTTAAAAAAATGTTGTTTATAGCAATAATAGATGGTTAACATTTGACTCTTCTCACACACATATATATATATACATATATATATGTATATAGGAAAAGGTTCAAATGAGAACCCTCTTTTATTGCGAGAACTTGCGAAAACCCATCAAGATCAATGAATATCATTACAATTTTATGTAAATAACATTATTACACATATAGAATATTATAATTTTTTATGTATATGTGTAAATTCACAAGTATAAAAGTATACACTCGTGTAAGTATTATAAAAAAACACATATATTTAAAGTTGTAGGTAATACTTACACCAATGTAAACTTTTTTACACTTACAAATTTACACATATTCATAAAATATCATAATCTTGTATATGTGCAATGATGTTATTACAACAAAAAAAATCTTAATTTTGATTGATCTTGACGGGACTTCGCAAGTTCTCGTAATAATATAGGGTTTTCATTTGAACCTTACCCTATATATATATATGTATATATATATATATATATATATATATAGGGTTAGGATAATTATAGAACCACTTTTTATTTTCAGAACTACAGAACCATTGATTTACATAAACGTAAATTAAGTCTAATATTACTTGAGTTGTTTTACATATGTCTATATCCGACATGAACAATTAACTATGTAAAACACTAAATATCACCGGTTTTAACTTACATACATGTAAATCAGTGGTTCGTAATTTACATTTATGTAAACCAATGGTTCTTTTGGCGTGTGTGTGTGTGTTTGTGTGTGTGTTTGTGTGTGTGTGTGTGTGTGTGTGTGTGTGTGTGTATAGGGAAATGAACGATTGATAACCCATCTTTATTGCGAAAACCCGTTAACACTAATATAACAAACAATTACACCATGATTGTGTAGTGTAACTAACTTTTACAACACATTATACCACTTATATAACAATTTTCCCTCCATTTTTTAAAAAATTCACCCTTTTTAAAAAATCATCTTAACTTTTATGTATGATGTTATTTTTTTATACAAATTATACCATTATATAGATTATTTTAATATCTTTAATTCTAGTATAGTCTTGCTATATTTTTTTTAAAAAAAATTAAAGTTCATTGTGTACCACTAGTTTAACATTGTAACCAATGTTTTTACAGCCAGATCGGACCGGCCGATCCGAGATTCGGTGAGGTGAGTGGTCCGATCTACACTGATTCGTTTAGTACAAATAAACCCGGCCAGTTGGAAGCGAGTAGCCGGTCGGAACGGAAAAACCGGTCGGTCGGCCGGTTGGAGTTGTGTTGATTTATTTCAACGTTAAGCCTCTTCTTCGCCGGATCTTCATTAGAATCGACGAACTCATTCTTCTTGTGTGTCAGATCTATATTACAATTGGTAAAATTAGTCTTGTTTTTGTCAGCGAGAATTTACGAATCTAGAAGAAAGATTGAGCATCGAGAATGTTAGTGTTTGGTTGGAGAGACTAATTCATGGTGAGAATCTTTGTGGTTGTTCACCGAAGAGATTGAAAAGTGAGGAGGAGATGCTTTAATATTCAGAGACATGATAAAAACGTAATTTTGAAGAGTGAGAGGAGATGCTTTAATAAAAGATAATAACTGTAAAAAAATAATTTTGAAGAAAAAAGTCCACTTTTACTACCATAACAAGTTGACAACGACATGCTTATTTTCAATATTTATTATATTTAATATTTAACCATTATCTTTTTATTTTATGATTTGTAACTATTTTTACCTTAAATATTATTATTCTATTTTTATACTTATACTTTTAAATTAATTATAAAATCCAGTTTTTAAATCCGGTCCGACCAGTGAACCAGTAAGCTTTCTGATTTGACGTCCGATCCAATTCTAAAAACATTGATTGTAACTCTAACCTACAGTGATGACGTGGGGTGCTGTGGAACACTAGTTTGGTTAACGGGTTATCGTAATAAACAAGGGTTAACATTCGTTCTCTATCCTATATATATACATATATATATGAGAAAACTAGAGAAACCAATAAAACCGGTCACATAATTTTAAAAGTGTTTGTCAATACCCTCTATATATATGTGTGAGTATATATAAATAAGGGTATGGATCAAATAAAAACCGTAGCATGGTTTTACATATGCATCACACATAGGTAACGTATACGTAACCATTTTTCATTCGACATAATGTTACGTATACGTAAGACTTTTCATTCTCGTATGTATTCTCAACATATATGTACCAAATACTTAAATAACATTTTAACAAATAAAATAACAAAAAAGTTATAAATTATTTATTGGTTTTCTTTGGTTTTCATGTAACTATTGGTTTTCAAATATATATATATATATATATATATATATATATGTGTGTGTGTGTGTGTGTGTGTGTGTATGTATGTATATATATAGGGTGAGATTCAATTATAAACTCTTAGAAATTATATAAACCAATAAAACATTTTCACCACTCATGTTTTATTAAAAAAAATCTAATGTTGAGGGCATTTTAGTCCTTTCATTTTTTCCCTCGTTTTCATTTTTACTATTTTTAAATATTAAATTAACACAATAATCTATGTGTTAGTGATTTGACGTTTTTGTACTATTTTTAATATTATATTAAATAACTCATGCGTTAGTGATTTGATGTTTATCAGCATTTTAACACATGTGTAGAAAATATTTATGAATATTTTAACACATGCATGTATAAAGAAATTAAATAAACACTTTAACACATATATAAAAATTGTTCTAAAATAGTTCTGAATAATTTAACACATGTTTTTTAATACTTTAACACATGCAAAAAAGATAGTTCTAATTACTTTAAGATAGTTATGAATACTTTAACAAATGTAATAATTAATTAAATATTAGTAGAAGACATTTACACAAATCAGAAATAATCTATATCTAAGATCCAAAAAAATATTTACAAAGTCAGAAAAAAAAATCCGCATGCCACTTTGTTGATTACGCCTTGTTCACATCTTAGATATGAACTATTCAACATGTATTGAAAATGAAAACCAATACATAGCATGAATCAGTAAGTATTTAAATTATAGTATAAATTTGAATAAGAAAACGAGAAGTTTACATATGTGTATATTCAATTTACACATTTATAAAACTCACTTTACACATATGTAAAACGCAGTTTACACATGTGTAAAATTCACTCTACACATGTTTACATATAAAAACCCAGTAAAAGTAGATCTGATAAAAAAATATAAAATTAAATATCCCACATACACAAGTGTAATAATTGATATACACACTTTAAACTAATATATTTAACAATAATACTTGAGTAGTTCCTTAGAAAATATCACCAACTACATGTGTAAAAATAGATTTTACCAATATAAAAAAATATACACATTTTGTAACCTTATAGACCGTCAGAGTTGCCGTCACCACCATTGCAGTCGCCGTCACCGTCATCGCTTCCGTATATGGTGGTCAGTCACCGTCTTCATCGTTACCATCTTCTTACCATGAATGGCAACAATAAAGCACATGTAACCCAGATCTAAAAAAATCCTTACCAACAAAAAAACATAGATCTTAACTTGAACACCGACATAAAGTTCTTAAAACAACAAAAAAAACTCAGATCTAACCATGAACACCAATGAAAAAACATCAGTTCGTCGTCACCGCCATCGCCGTCGTCGCCATCGTCGTCGTTACCGCTTTTGTAGATGGTGGTAAGCCGTCGTCGCCATCATTGGCATCTTCTTACCTTGTATAGCAACAACAAAGCACATAGAACCCAGATCTAAAATATCATCACCAACAAAAAAAAACATAGATCCAAAACACCTATATAAAGTTCTTAATACAATAAAAAAAAACTCAGATCTAACCATGAACACCAATAAAAAACCATCAGTTTGTCGTCACCGTCGTCGCCACCCCCATTGCTACTATCGCCACCGTCACCATCGCCCGCTTCGATAGATGGTCGTATAGAGATAGAGAGAGAGATGTGAGATACATTTAGAGAGAGTGTGTGTGAGTGAGTGTGGTAGAAATTATGAGGTAGATTGGTTGTTGTAAGATTCAAATTGTAAGAAAATGACCAATATATCCTTTTTTGTTTTTTCGTATGCAGATCTCAACAAAATGATCAAATTGTATTATTATATTTCAAAAATTTTGGACAATTGATCTTAATTTAATCAATTGTTGAAATTTGTTTTATTGGTTTATATAATTTTTAAAGGTTTACAATTGAACTCAACCATATATATATATATATATATATATATATATATATATATATATATATATATATCGGGATCATTACAACACTATTTAAGCAAATATTGTTCCCCGACTTGAACGAATTTTGTGCGCAGTAAAAACTTCTGATATCCAACTCCTTAAACAGTTGTAACATTTAAGTGAGATTAAAAGATTAGCAATAGAGGAAATCTCTAAGTGTTCTTATTGTCTTATTCTTTCAAACAATTAAGTGTATGCTGTGAGTGATAATCCTTGCTAAGATTAGTGAGAATTTGTAAATGTGACATTTATATTGACCAATGAGTAGTAGTTGATGATCCTTACCAAATAATATTTATTAGAATCCATTAGTAATCAATGTCAAGCTTAAAGAGACGAAAAAATTTCATTACTATCTTATTAAGAAGACATTGTAAGACTGATATTTACCGTATTAGAGAGGAGACTTTTATAAAAATAAACTCCTATGTAAAAACAGATGTGTAGATTTAAGGTGAGTCTGTTAACATCCACATAAGCAACCATAAATCATTAGGATCGTGTGATCATCTACTCTAAACTTTTTACATGTGTTTACAACCTACAAGACTTCACACAAACTACTGTTTTTTAATCAAAATGCGTTCATAAAAGACTTGAACATCAGTTTAATGTAACAAAATTGATTATATCTACCTAATTATAAACAAGCGCAACTTTAGTCAACAAATTAATACCGGCTGTAAATTTATTTCACATAGTTGTATGTTTGCTAGTACAACCCCTCTTTGCCCCTAAACAATTTGTCAATGAAATTGACAATGATGCCAAAAACAATAAAACGTAATGCCATTCTACTCATAATGTTAATAAATGAACATATTTTATGTGTACTCAGGAGTCAAGATTAGAATTTGTTGATCTGTAGCCAGAGGATGTACAAACCCAAAGCCACTTCACACAAAATTAAGATATAATATGAAGGGAAAAAAATAACATCAAGTTTCACTAATGATTGAAGCAAAATTTATCAAACAAAGGAAGGGAGATATCTTGATTGTTACATGAGTATGGATGTTAAAAGATGTTACATAGCATGAAACGAATGGCTGGTAATCTAAGCAGGATGCTTGAGATTTTCTTCAACGAGTTCAATACATCGGTATAATACAAACTCAACGGGGTTGAGATCACATAATGTGTCAAAAGCCAGTTGATTGTTATCTTTCTGGTTTTCAGCTCTAACGCCCGAGACCAGAGCTCTTAAAGGTTCAAGCCATTCCCTGTGGACCTTCTGTAGGTTGTTCTTTGACATCACTTGACTATAGTTTGTATTCCCTGTTTCATACCTTTGTGTTATTCTTAAATAAAACTGAAAAAATTGCAAAATGTGAAGGTAGGTAATGGGTCAAACAAATTCAGGCTGAAACTATGTTCTTTTAGTGTGGGTGAGCCTGCAAACATTTTTGTCATGTATTTATATGATTTACAAAACAATTAGAGTTGTAAGAAAATTAAATTACCATAACAATCATGATGATAATGAATGTTCAAAGAAGCATATTAAGTCAACATTCAGTACACAGTTTAAAGAAACAGACTTTAGGGATGAGTCATGCTGCATGACAAAAGAACCAAGAATAATCAAATCTATATATGAACAGATGCAAGTACCTGAGGACTCGGTGATCAATATAAATCTATAAAGGTTGAGTGCAGATAATACCTGCAGAAATCGAGCAAGTGTCATCTACAAGTAAGCATTAACTATGAGTGGCGGGTGGGTCGGGTTATAAGGGATTGAAACAAGTTTGGGTAAAACTAGGTACCGGTTAAAACGGTTCCTATTAAAAACAAGTCAAATGGGTACGGGTCAAAATGGGTTATATCATAGTGGTGACAACATTAACCTATACTTTCATAATAGTAATAATATGAGAACAGGGAGCGGAGGCCGGAGGTCAAATGCAAGTACCCTCTGTGTTTGTTTTTATGGCCTGAGTGGTGACAACACGGGAGGCCGGAGGTGGCACTGACCCGAATTAATAGTTTAGGCCCATATTGTCATGTATAACATTAACCTATACTTTCATAATAGTAATAATATCTAATATTTTAATCATGCTTGGGTAGCACTGAAAGAAAAACTACTACAAGAAGCTATTAATGTTTATACAGGTTTAGTACCCCGTATCTCTAGAGTAAAAATTCCCAAGAGAATTCCACAATATCATTTTAAAGCATACATATCATCATTTAGCACCTCAAAAAAAAATTAAATAGGAAAAGAACATGATACTAAAAGAGAGACGGAAGCCAGGGTGTTACCGCATCAGTGAATTCAGGAAGAACAGGTGGCCCTCCATTTGCTGGCTTTAAAACAAGCTCTACAAAATCAAGAACTCTAACGGTCCAGAATGGTGATGGATGTTGTAACATGTTGTTCTCTGCTTTTCTAAATTCATTTTGTTTTGAAACCTTTTGGGGATATTCCTTGTGCATTTCTTCTTTAACACAGCCTAGAAGAAGTGCAATCTGTCCAACGATAGCACTTTTCAAATCATATCCATAAAGGACTCAACTCATGTTCATAAATCATGCTGATTTGACTTACCATTGAGGGTAGTTCACTGTTTCTTGTTAAAGACATTAGAATGTCAAATCTTAAAGAAGAAGGAAGATCTGCAAGCACCTGATATCATCCATTTACAAACCAAAAGTAAAAAGGTCAAAGGCCACAATCCAGTAATCCACATTTAAATAAAAGTATACAGTTCTTGACTTCTTGAAATAAACCATACAACAAACAGCATTCTAAAATCATGTAAAAATTATTTTAGCTTTCTTTAAAAAAACTGGCAGATGTAAAAGAGAAGGGGCATATAGCCATATAGGGATGGCTAGAATAAAATTAAAAAGCAAATTATATCATTTACAGAAAAGAAACATGAAGTATCTTACCATCTTGAAAGTATCAAAAGCTTTTTTCCGTAGCAGTGGATCTGAAGCATATACAATCACCAGTTGAATTGCCTGAACATTTAATTTAGAGTTTTAGGCACTGACTAATAATAATGGTAGATGGTTTCATGTAGCAATGAAGATCCATTTACTAATGAATGAGCCAATTCGGTTTATGAATTATCTATAACAGGTCAAATATAAATTATTTGTCTTAAAAGAAAACAAGTCGGACGGGTTAGGTCATCCAAAGTGTAATTTTATTGTACTATATATTTCACATTATATAAAGACATGTTTTCCAAACACGCTAAATGGCCGGTGACAAGCTACCTCGTACCCAAGACACCGGAGGCCACGTGCGCTCGTCAAAGACGAAACGCGCCAGACTCGCGTCGAACATGGTATGATGGGAGACTATGGAATTCAAACCATGGTTATCCCCACACTTGCATAATACTCAGTCGTCCCCACCACCACCACCACTTGCGCTACACGCCCGGAGGTCATAATTCACATTATATGATTCTTGTAATCATATGACTGACTAGTTATAAGAAGCTTAAAACTGTGAACACAAAGTGTTCATAGTTGGCATGTAACAAGAATTACCAGTTTAGACCAGATAATCAACAGGCCCCGCCTGCACATTTTCCAACCTATAGATAATAACAGATTAACAGGTAAAGAAGCAAGTTTACCTGTAAAGAAGCATAGAGACTAGGTGTATACACTGAATAATCCAAGGGTGTGTCATGATCCTTTTGAAAGTCAACGCCTTCCATAACGCAATATAAAAGGTCAATGGCATGTGTCTTGAGCTCCCATGGAAGATTAATGGAAGCAAATATGTGCTTCAACATGCCAACTGCTTCCCATCTTTTTGTTTGATTTTTAGAGAGTTCGTCTTTTACCGCTTCTATATCTTGCTTTGTAGCATCACCGACTTCATTAGAAAGGCCTACCCAAAGTACTGTGTACATATATCACGACTTCAATAATCTCAACAGTAACTACGCATATTGAAAACCACATTTTCAGATATGGCTAATTGCACAAGCGGGCAAGCAACTATGGTTCAATTTCCATTTTGGGTAACAAGCTTATTTTAGGACAGAAAAATTATCAAATTTCTAACTTTTGTTTTAAGATTTATGTGTGAAAAGAGCACAAGTCAGCACAGCATCCGCAAAAAAAAAAAAAAAAAAAAAAAAAAAAAAAAAAAAAAAAAGAAAAAGAGAATTAACAAGGTTATAAGTTACCAACATGCGAGCTGCCAAGTCACCATTTTGACCGGTTATCGAGTCATATAAATATTTTAAAAGTTGGTTACCTTCAATCAAAAATATTGAGACTTAGATGGTTTTTTCCTGACCTAAAATAAATTGGTTATCTAAAGTTGAACTTGGGCCAAAGTTGGTTACCATTTTATCCAACCAAATGCACATGCAAAAAAAAAAAAAAAGGAAAAGAAAAATGTAACAGTAACCTGTAAGGGCTGCTCCACATCTGACATATGAAAAACAACTCATATAATCATCTTCATCACCTAGTCATTGTTATATGAAAAAAAAATCACAGTAATATGAGAAAACCCATTTGTAAATCAACAATCATTCACCATGTTGACCCTCAAAATCCGATAATGGAATAACTTATGGTCAAAGGAACTCAAAACTGAATTCTTACCTTGAGAAAGAAGGTCAATAGCCATGTCCACTTCATGACCGGTTATTAGACCAAGATATGTTAAACCACAGTGATGAAGGAAGGATGATAATTGCAACATCATGGGAAGCCATATTGAAGTCTGTGCTCCCACACTGTTTGAAATAAGAGCCTGCACTTACAAATAAGACAAGATGAATGCCTAACTGAATGAAGATCTGATAATCCACTAAAATCTTAATTTTAACTAAGGTATGAGGACTCTCACTGTGATTTGCAGGACATATAAACCAAATAAAGCAACGAGCTTCCTATCTTTGTGATCCTGTTACATTTTATAAAAAGTAACATTAGAAAGATATAAAGGGGGCATGAAACATAAAACAATACAAAGATATCCAGCACGGTTGTCACTAACTAGTTTTATGCAGATTGCTTTAAGAGAATGGGCAATTAGAATTGATTTGTTGAGCAAATCTACAACAGTTGTATCTTTTTCAACTTCTGGATTTGACAAGATGGCCCCTAAAACCTTAACGACGACAGGAAGGGCTGCTTTGACTTGCTCAAATTGTCTTCTCTGGAGGGCCTCAAAAACTGGGAATTCAGACGATTAAGTAGAAAAAAACTTTGTCAGTCGATCTCCAAATATACATAAACGGTCAAAAACATGACATATGGAAATTAAGTTTAGTAATCAACAAGAAGTATCCAAAAGAAGAAAAAGAAATCGGTAAAACAATACCTTTTGCAAGAGCTCCTATAAGAGGTGTAAAGTAGGAAGGATTGTCAAAGCCATCACTAGAAGAAGTCATTGCCTGTGCTCAAATAAAGCTATTAATATTAACAACTTAATCAAGGGAACATAGATTCAGAGACATTTTAAAAGAAGCACGCTTCACTTTATAACTCAAATTATAATTGCCAATAAGCACGAGGTACATCTCATTTATCACAAAAGATATGATTTGAGATTATAAGCATAAACACAACTGATAAATGTTCATCAAATCCTAACATGGTCAACTTAAAACAATGACAATAAAGGCAGCATACCTCACAAAGAATCGAAACCATATCGCGTGGGCTGCAACTCTTGACAAAATGATTAATACTTCTTTCAGCATTCTCAAAACACCTTGTAGATGCACAAGCCAATTTGGCTACAGCCTTTGGCAGCTCAAATGCTAATGCGTCTGTAACAGCCTAAGAGTGTTTAAAATCAATTCATCATTCATTTGGTGGAAAAATAAAAACCCCAAAATAAGCTCATAAGATATAATCAGATTCTAAAGTAGTCTTCCATTGCATTAGATTATATTTCACAGAGTCTCCAAACAGTAATTGAAGTAACAAACGACCCACCTGGTCAAGTGAAGGTGAAATTAAGTACTGATACACTTGTGAAAGAACTTCAAACACCGAATCTTCTGATTCTTGTTCATCTTTCGTCCCAGATGAGACCAAATCGGAAATTGAATCAAGAAAAAGAACAAGCATCGATATGGATTCCTGGGATTTCTTGAAGTCCCCATCAGCGATCGACTGTGAAACAGTAGCATCAACAAATTGGTAAGTCGTACAGTGCAATAGATCGTGTGTGATTGTGATTATGTATATGAATAAAGATAGAAGGAGTTACTTGGGAGCATGAATCTAGGGTTTGCTGAAGACGAAGAGAATTTGTGGTGTCGATTGACATGAGTGATAATGGGGTTTTAGCGGGAATGAGATCATTCGGTTCTAGACTTTGTGCATAACAAATTCAGAAAGATTGCAGTGACATTTTGACGTGTGAATTAAGTGGAAAATTTTTATAATCTATTTCTAATCGATAATTTCTTTCAAAGTGTCGAAATGATGGACACATCTATAATGTTTTCTTCAGAACAGATGCTGACATTTATACAAACACAGGTGATGGTTTCCGCATTTAACCAATAAAAAATAACACATGTGTAGTAGAGGCATCCCTATCCCTACTTAAATAGAAACAAACATGATACAGATGTCTGCCTTAAGTATAGTCGGTCGTCTTTAAATAGAGACATCTGTGTTTTCAGTACAATTGCCCGCTTCTACAATACATGTGTCCGCCTCTCGAGTACACGTGTCGGCCTCTCATGTCCAACTCTACGACACACTCGCTCTCCTGACTCCTTTTACTACAAGTTTCTACCTTTACATTACAATTATCCGTCTCTACAGTACAGTCGTCCATCTCTTTAGTACCCCACCTCTATTATACATGTGTATGATTTTTAGTGGTCCAGCAAAAAGACAAAGATGGAACTAGATGAGGGTTGGGGGGGTCCGATGACCCTCCGGCTGTCTGCCTATCAAACCCTTTTGATAGAAATATTCTGATGTTGCGGTTTGCTTTTGTACTCTTTGCCCTTGTTTTAACATGTAGAGTTGTGTTGAAGTGAAAAAAGAGAGGTTGAGAGAGCTCTCATTGATATTTTTGCCAAAACGTTGGTTTTCATGGTGGTAAAGAATTTACGGGGAAGAATGAAAAAAGATGATAGGTTTGATAGAATGGCTCACTTAAAACTAATATATTATTCAATATTCATTTATCTTCTATTTTTAATAGGCTAGGCAACCTATTATCAAAGTGATTGCTTTCTTCATTTTGTTGCAGTTAAACTTTTGGGTTATTTGTTTTAATATTATCAAATTACAATTACAATATATATTAAAAAGCAACTTCACTACTACAGTAAAGTTTGCTTTTTAATACATTGGCCACAAATTATGCAAAATGAATTTACAAATTTATGTTTTTATATAATGATCACACATTTTTATAAATTGTATTTAAAACTCAAATTCTAATTAGGATTAACAACAAAGTTTTATATTTTTGGTTTTTGACACAAAAGTTTATTTTTTTTGTTTTTCGGTTCAAACATTAGAATTGGTATTCGATATTATCGGAACCGGTATCGGTATACGCTTTTGTGGTTTTCGATAAGCCGACCCGACGACGAAGAAAGTCACGGTAGCGTAAGACAAAGGAAAACAACCAAACTTCCGTACGCGTAACGTAGGTGAAGTTTGTTTTTTGACCACAAACGTTTATTTTTTTGTGTTTTTGACGTCAAACATTAGTATCGGTATTCGGTATTTAATCGAACTGGTATCGGTATACGCTTTTGTGGTTTCCGATGAGCCAACCCGACAACGAAGAAAGTCACGATCGCGTAAGACAGAGAAAAACAATCAAACTCCTGCACGCGTAGCGCGGGTTAAAACACTAGCTTTATTTATTGGTTATAATTAATCTCAACTCAAGAAATATATGCTGACACTTTTAACTTTGAGTTTATTTTTCTCTAACGATCCTTTACTAACTGCGAGTTAATATCGTTAGTTTTTTTATGACATGGACTACTTATATGACCAAAACACTAAGGGGCCGTTTGGTTCGCAAAATGTTTTGCAAAGGAATTGGAATTGAAATTGGAATATTGTTAAAATTGATAACGTGTTAGTTGGTCAATTTTGAGTGAAATTGAAATGTTAATTTTGAACATTCTATTGGATTGTTAAACATTCCAATGGTAAGGGATGGAATGTGAATTCCAATGAATGAGAGAAAATTTTCCAATTTCAATTCCATCTATTGACCAATCAAACATGATTTTGAATGAAAAATTTTCCAATTTCAATTCTAATTCCGGAGAATTCCGTGAACCAAACAGGGCCTAAATAAAAAGCTGAAATCAGCCATTAGGTCCGTCAATCTAGAACTTCTGTATTTTGAAACTCGTCAATCTTCACCTCTTAATCTGAATCACTTGACTCGTTGGAGGAATATTTCAGGTGACGGTGGAGGGTAGACACCAAAAAACGGATCTAATAGAGGTTGGGCGGCGGCAAAAAAATGACTTAAAGTTGGCCCCATTTCATAAAAAAACTAACGGGGTCAACTCTCAGTAGTAAGAGATCGTTGGAGGAAAATAAGCTCAACGTTAGGAGTGTCTGTAAACATTTCCTGAGTATCGATTAATCTCGAACAATAAATGAAAGTATATTAAAATCCAATAACCCTAAACTTTATAGTCAAATAGTAGAGTATTAATTTTTATTTTCTGGTTACTTTATAAGTTTATTTGGTTTCAATTTATATAAAGAATTCATTTTCTTTAACACTTATATTTATTTACCACAATATTAATTTAGTGTTTATAATTACCAGCATTGATATCATGATAAATTTATGTCTCTTACCCAAGTGTTATTACTTTCAAGGTTCGTTAACTCACTTGAAACGTGAAGTAGATCTAAGTTTGAGCATGATAAGATTAGATTTAAGTCGTTTAAAATTTTATTTAATTAGTCTTTTCTACGTATTAATTTCTTTCACTTTTGTCATTGGAAAGAACACAAGTTCTCATATTACGTTGATCAGTTAAAAACTAAAAGTAGTTGTATATTAGCAAATACACTTTTTTTGTTTGACACTCTAATTGAAAATTTCTAGTTTCGCCACTGCAAAAAGGCATCCAATCGTGTTCATACAGGCGCTGCCACTTTATCTGGAGAGTACATAGTAATGGATGATTTGATGAATGTGACATTTTGAGGGATTTTTTTTATAAAATGGACATTTCGGAGAAATTTCCCTTAAGTTGATATCTGAAAATCAAATTTTTTTTTAGGTTGCTATTATAAATATAATATTTATTAATAGCTAATGAAATTATAAATAACACTAGTACAAACCTAGAACATACAAGCAAAAAAGATAATTTCAATCTTCCTACTAGTTTTCATACAAAGGTAAAGGGGCGGCCCACTAGCTATAAAATATAAGCTAGGGCTTTAGGCCAACTCATGATAATAAGCTACAAAAAAATTTATTATGTAGCCCAACTCTTAAATCTAACCCAAGCAGAAAAAAACCTTAAACTTAAACAGACTCCCATCTGCATATCAGATTCTCCACACAAGAAAAATAAAATTTATTATCAGTGATTCGGCAATTGGGGGGTTGGGGCCGGGGGAAGGGGAAACGAAACGACGAACAAAAGACAAGCCGGAGCCCAGAAGGTTAAGAACATGCGATCATGCATTTGTGCAACTGTTCATCACTCACCTTCGATTTAAATAGCCGTGCTGGACATCTGGTGGAGCTACTCACCTTTAATTTGTAATCTAAACTTCGGATTACGAGTAGCTATGTATTAGTACTACTAGGATGCTTGCCTGCTCCACTTTCTATTTATTTGTTCAACTACCACTACTAAACTTTCACCATTCCTCAAAGAAGGTAAGTTGTGTTCTATTTATTTGATTTCATCTGCTTGCTTGGTTAGGTACTTGATTTCTATTTTTTTAATTTGCAAATTGCTAACTCTTTTAGTTTATTATAGTTTATTAGATATAGAATCATTGAATCAATTAGGATTTGTTTTTAGATATTTGATTTGGGAATTGCTCGTGTTCTCTTTATTTGGTTTGTAAACTACTTTTGAAGTTGATTTCAGAGTTGCTTTGATATTTTGGTTCATTTAGTTATTTAGATTGATCGAACATGTCAACAAGAACTAGAAAACATAAATCAGGTTGAACAAAAGAGAAAAGAAAAGAAGTAAAAAGAACAAGAAGTTTTAATTGAATCTAAAGTAGGTTCATTGTTAAAATGCATGAGTTAACAAATAATGATGCTCAAAACAATCATAATGAATAATCATACGATGAACAAAATCAACCAATAATTGATAAAGATACACATAGCGCACAAGTAAATGAACCAAACAATGAAAACACTAATGATGAACAAGCAAATAATGAAAAACAAAATAATAATGAATAAAACATTAACAAAATCTTTTTTAACTAAAGCTTGGATAATGTAGGAGGGTTTTTAACAATAAAGTTTAAAAAGGCCTCCAATTTCAGTTTCGCTTTAGGCCTCAAAAAACATTGAGCCGCCCCTGGCTTTATCTCACTCATAACGTGTGATATGTTCATTTGATTTTATCTAAACATTTGTCACAATAGGCATTCCAGATACACCATTTGGTTGAAAGAGAAATGGCATGTTGTAAGTCTTTTAGATCACTCAAGAAGGCCATTAAGAATAAAACTGAACAAGGTCTTTCATGTTTGTAGTATTGGGCCTCGGTAGCTTGCATCATGTAAAAATCGAGTCCTATAATTTTGGATGTCATTACACAATTGAACAAGATTCTTAGAGTTTTATTCATCTTACCTACAAAGAGAGCATGATGTCACGGAGTGATTTCCTAACTCTCGTGCGGCACTTAGATTTGATCTAAGTTCAGCCTTTTGTGACCCAAACGATGTAGCGATTCAAGTTATAATGCGGAAGCGTTTGCAAGCTCGTAATACAAACGACTTTGTATTGCTTACAAGATTGCTTACAAGAGTGCTTTACAAGAGTATCACACTAGACTTGTATGAGTTTTGGGTTGTTCCGGAGTCATCCGAACGGCCCTGGATGCCTCCATATGTTTCCGGGAACGTCCGGAATCCGAGTAACGCGACTTGATTTTAGGCGGGTCGTGACATTCTCCCCCACCTAAACTCACGACGTCCTCGTCGTGTTTCTTGCATGACCCTCGGCTTCTTCCCACGAGTTGCAAGACGGATATTGTTTTACCATGATGGCTTGACTCCATCATTGCTGTGTGTACTTGATTGCCCTTGACGATGTATAATGTGTTCAGAAAAGCTGCCGGAACGGCTTTTGCTTTTCTGAAAAAGTCCATCCCGAGCACGATCTTGTAGTCGCCTAGTGGTGCTATCGAGAAGTCAAGTTTACCTTGCCATGTCCCGATCTTAGTCTTGGCGGCCCATGACATTCCCTCGATAGCTTTAGTGTTGCCATTGGCGTCTTTGAGGAATCCATCTCGTGTGGATATCCTTAGGCCGAGTCTCTTAGCCTCTTCTCGCGTCATAAAATTTTGACTTGCTCCTGTATCAACCAGTGCTTTTGCAAGTCGTCCATTTACTTCCAAGTTCACAAACCGAAGCCCCTTCTTCTCCGTGTTCATGATGTTGTCTTGTTTCTCCGTGGGGCACGACTTGGCTAACTTTAACGGCTTCCCTTCATGCACCGTTAAGGCGTTTAGAAGTTGTAGTTGCATTGCCCCGAGACGAACCTCCTTTTCTTCATGGGGTGCATCATCAGTTCTGGCCACAATGGCCTGAAGACTTTGTTTTTTTGGGCAATCCCGAGCATTATGCGGTCCATCGCATATAAAACAGAACTTCGTAGGACGCCTTTCGTTGTCGTATCGTGGTGGTCTCCTTGTGTCCACCTTCCGATCATGATTGGGCTAACTCCCCCACCTTTCTCGTCATCACCTTCCTCATTCATGGGCCTATATGGTCGTTTTTCTTTATGATCGATCAAGCTTTCGGCTATTGCAATAGCTGAAGCAAGATCTTGAACACTTCGTCGCTCCAACTCTATCTTGGCCCATGATTGCAGACCATCGAGGAAGTAGAAAAGGGAGTCTTTATCCGATAAGTCCGGGATCTCAAGGACAAGTGTAGTAAATTCTTTAACATAATCCTTAACGGTCCCGGTTTTGTTTGAGCTTACGAAGTCGACTTCGTGCTTCATGCTCAGCATTTACCGGATAAAATTGTCTTTTGAGTTCTTGGATGAACTCAGCCCAAGTTTTGATTGTGCACGTACCTCGTTCGATGTCCATGCTTCGGCGTCTCCACCACAGGGCTGCTGTATCTTTGAGATACATAGTGGCTGTCTTGATTTTAGTGGCGTCATCGAGGATTTGTACCCCTCCTATGTACTGCTCCATTTCCCAAATGAAGTCATCAACCGCCCGAGCTTCTCGTTTGCCCAAAAACGGTGATGGTTTGGGAATTTCGACTCTTGGTGTAAAGTTTACGATGTTACCTCCGGTCGCGATCATGGCTTTATTGCAATCAACAACTTTAGCTTCCAAGCCCATTAGACTTCGATGCATGTCGCTTGACAGCTCATCCATGTCCTTTTGCAGCTTGGTCGTGACGTCCTTGATTGCATCTTTGATCATCATCTTTACTTCGTCTCGAAGTAGCTCCATAGCAACCTTGAGTCCTTCTCGGAGCTCACTGAAATCTTCTTCTAATGCATCCAGGCGTTGGAGACAGATGTCAACTTGCGATCCTGTTTCGACAAGGCCTGCCTCCAAGTCACTAACTCGTTTTTCCAAAGTATGATCCTTGGACCTACCTCGTTCCTTCTTTGATCCCTTTTGGGATTCATCTCGACTTCGTTTATCTTCAACAATTGCACCTTTGCTAGTTTCGGTTGCCATCCCAAATGAATCGACGTGCTCTGATACCACTTGTCACGGAGTGATTTCCTAACTCTCGTGCGGCACTTAGATTTGATCTAAGTTCAGCCTTTTGTGACCCAAACGATGTAGCGATTCAAGTTATAATGCGGAAGCGTTTGCAAGCTCGTAATACAAACGACTTTGTATTGCTTACAAGATTGCTTACAAGAGTGCTTTACAAGAGTATCATACTAGACTTGTATGAGTTTTGGGTTGTTCCGGAGTCATCCGAACGGCCCTGGATGCCTCCATATGTTTCCGGGAACGTCCGGAATCCGAGTAACGCGACTTGATTTTAGGCGGGTCGTGACAATGAGGTATCCTTTGAAATACATCTCTTTATTTTTTAGAGTTGCTGCATCATTTTGTTGCCAAGCAATCCACCAGATCTTGGGTGTTTCACTAGTGATTTCCCAACAAAAATTTCTACGCATTATCTCAAAATTATTAGTTACCTGGAATAGGGCACGAAAAAACAAGAGATAAAATCTCAACTTGCATGTTTTCTAGCCTAATAATCTTTAGTAAAATAAAAGATAAAATCTCACGAGAAATTCGCCTTTAAATTGTTAGCCTGATCTCATAACGAACCTATGGCTCATCTGAAATGGCTCACTAAACCCAATTTGAGCACTTGACCAACGTCCTCAATTCAATGCATTGAATTTCTATCACTTCCTCTAGCGTTCAACTATTATAAGAAGGTTATGGATTTGGTCGATTGATATAGGGGTAAGGAATTGGGTGATTAAGCTCATAAATCTTGTCATTTAGTCCTCTTTCTATAACAGCTATAAGATTTGAGATCTATCCTCATCCTAAAGATAAAGATTAAGTTAAAGATAAAGTAAAGTTAATGAAAAGTAAAATATAATGCTTTTTAAAGTATTGTTAAAGATTGTCGGTAAAAGCTAAATTGACAGATAAAACCAAAATGATGATCGATGTTAAAATCAGTGATATAGTAAAGAATGTTAATAATTAATAACCTAAAGTATTTTGCTAAGTAAAACTAGAATTCACTTAGCAACGTTATATTTTGTATGTATATTGTTTGACAGGTATGTCATATGTGAAAGAACGAAAAATAATGACTTTACATGGATTTTAAAGCTATCCGATTATATCAAGTTTGGTTTCTGTTGATAGTAGAGTTTAGTTAAAGTTTTCAATTGTAAGTTTTGTAACAAATATTGACAATAGTTCATGTAATAACATTTTTTTTGTTGTTATGTATGAAATGGTTGTTTAAAGTTTTTGAATTGTGTAATTTTGATATTTAAATCCTATTGTGAGTCTACGTGCAAATTACATGAATATTTATAAAATTTTGAATAGTTTTAAAATATTAAGATATTAACCTTTTCTACATCATAATTGTATTAGTAACATGTGACTTAATCCAAGACATTGTAATTGATTAACTCAAGTTATGTTTTTATTAAAAAAAATTAGTTTTGTTATGTAATTTACAAATTCAAACTTTTAGATTCTTATACTATATAAAATTAAATCAAAAGCAAAAAAAAGGAATACCTAAGTTATTTTTATCCATGTGGTTTCATAAAAATTATCATTTGAATTCAAATATTTAAATTTTGCCCTTTGAATCCAAAGGTTTTACTAAAACTTCCATCTGAATTTATTTGACTAAATATAATTAACACTGTTAACTTTTTCCATTAACTTTTCAATATGAGAGGCAATTTAGTTAAAACAATTACAAAGGGTTTTATACTTTCAGTCTCTTTTAATCATTACAATTATGATTTGATTTCATAGTAGTTTTTTGTTGTTTTGTCTTGTTGTTGTTTTTTAGTTTGTAGTCATGGTACATTTTTTTGTTTTGTTACATCATAGAATTCTTTGGTTTAAAGATTGTGGTTACGATCATTGGTGTTTTATGATTATTATTAAGGTACTTTTAATGTCGTATTTTTCATTGTACTTTTACTTTTATGATTATTTGTATTTTACAATTATGATTCAAACATTTGGTGTCATATGACTTGTTTGTTTATTTTTTATAATGTATGTTTTTTTAAAGTTATAAAAGAGTCATTTTTAGGTGGTTATCCTTAAATTTTATTTTATATAACATGTGAAGTCAAATAACAATGGTGATTACCTGTAGAGACAGAAGCATAAAACCCGCACGCGAGGCTAGTTCTTTATTTTCGTAATTGTTTTGACAAAAATACCTCTTATGTTGGAAAGCTAACATAAAAAAGTTAGCGATGTTAATTAGATATAGTTAAATAGATTCAAATAGCAAGTTTTATTAAACCATAGGGATGGCAAAAGCAATTGAAAAAATAAACTAATTGTCCAATAAAAGCATACAAAATTATATAGACAACTAATGATGAATTAATACTATTCAACTTAATTTACAAAAAGTTTCACTCATATAATTAAACTAGTGGGTAACCCGCACGTTGCGGCGGAGTGAACAATTTACAAGTTTATACTTGTTATATTTCACTTAATTTATCAATTGTTTTTTTATGGTTTAAATCTCTTATGTGGCTTATGATTATTATCATATGTTAGAGCTAGCAGATTGTTATAGAACTAATTAGCATTAACAAGAATAGTTGAATGACTCAACTTTTAAGTAAAAATATAACTGTTGAACATGATTAAAGTTTAACGAATATTTTCAAGAAAAAACAACAACTTGTTGTTGTTGTTGTTGTTAAAGTATTTTGTTAAGTATTTAAATAAGGTAATACTTATTTATAAATTTATATGTTAATTTAAAATATTAAAAATTATTATAATATTTAATGTAGTAAATTAAATAATCTTACAATATTAAATAATGTATTAATCAATGTATTAATTACAAGAAGTTTATTAATAAGGGGTACAATAAGAATGATTGCATTCAACAATTGTATCTAATGCTTAAAATTTTGAATTAGGTGTTTTAATTTTTTTTGTAAAATTACATTTGTATACTAAGGTTTTGTTTTATATAGTAGTATAGTGGACACCCGCGCTTCACTGCGGTTTAATTTTAAATGTATATGTGAACGTCGCAATGATAGTTTTTGGGATTATTATGATTTTAGTTAGTTCAATGATATAAGCGCTCGGATTCTCATGTATATATATACATGCTTTAGTGATTCGTTATTATATCGTCATGATACTATTATTGAACATATGATATTTAATAAATCGTGGATATCAAGTAAAATAAACATGTTAAAAGTATTTGAATAATAACTATCATAAAATGTAGAATACTGTATCATGATTAATGATATGTTATTATTATATTGTTACAGATACATTAATATGATAAAAACATATTATTAAATTTTAACACAATATTATTGTTGTTAACATTTTTATAAAAATAATCATTACTATTAATATTATTATATTTATTATTATTATATTTTTAGACGTACTAATAATATGTCATTTACTAACAAATTTAATCATAAATACTAAAGTTATCGATTACCCAAAATACCCCTAGAAAATATAACTATTAGTTATTATAAATATAAGTTGTATACTTAATTATTTAAATAGTATTTAATAAATTTAAATTTCCTTTTCAAGTATTAAAAATAATATAATATTAAATGTATTGAATTAAATAATATCATATTATTAAATAATGTATTAATAATGTGTATTAATAGTGTATTAATTAAAATAGTTTATTAAATAGGGGTAAAAATGACACTATTGCATAGGGCACTTGTACTTATGCTTAAAATATTATATTAGGTGTCTTATAATTTTAGTAAAATTACTATTTTGTCATTCTAATATGTATTATATAGTATTATAGATAAATAGGGGTAAAAATGACACTATTGCATAGGGCACTTGTACTCTATGCTTAAAATATTATATTAGGTGTCTTATAATTTTAGTAAAATTACTATTTTGTCCTTCTAATATGTATTATATAGTATTATAGATATCTTTTTCATTTAGCCATTTGGCCTAGTTTTTTTATAGACCAACAAATACCATAAACCCAGTGGCGAAGCTTGAACCAAAGCTTAGGAGGGGCGGGGGTGAAAGTAAATTATTTTAGGGGGGGCGGACTTTATATTTATTAAAAAATTTTCACTACCGGACCGAAAATTTACACTATCGAGCCTAAAATTTACACTAGTGACGAAAAAAAGAGCCCCCCCCCCGACACTAAAGAAGCTTCGCCCATGCATAAACCTAATCATGCGGGTAAACCTATTAATAAAAAATCACTCACACCATGTGAACACAAACATTACTAGTGATGATGCCCGCTCACAATTCCAGATAAAACTCTTCGTCCAAAATAGGGATGAGCATTTGGTACCCAGTACCCATACTAGTACCCGTACCGTGCCGGTACCTGTGCCCAACTGGTACCGAAAATATGTATAAGGTACCGGTACCGGTACTTCAATTTCTTATATTTCGGGATCGGTACTGACCGGTACCAGTATTTTACCCAAAAGTCTCGTATAGTCCCGCTAGTAACCGAATACGAATATGTTATTTTAGAATATTTTATTTTGTAATATTTTTCATCCCATCAACTAGTATTATATTTTGACTTTTGAAGATAATTATTATTATTTTCTTAATATCATTCTTCTTACTTCACTACAATGTCAAGAGATATAGTATTTATAAATTTAATAGAAATGAATGGTGGACTATTGTGTGAATTAAGTTAGCAGAAAATGAGAAAAGTAAATAAAATATTATTTTATGTGGATACTTTTTTGACATTTTATTTTTGTTTAGTTATTATAAACTTTTAAAGGTATCGGATACCAAACATGTACTGGGTAACAGGTACTAGGTACCGTAACCAAATATGCATCATGTAGCAAGCCTAAAAGATAATGTTGTGCAGGTAACGGGTACCAAAGAGGTACTGGGTACCGAAATACCGGTACCGTACCGGTACGTACCTGTACCCATATACCAAATTCGGTACCGGTACTCGTTTTTTATAAATTCAAGACCGGATACTTTTGGTAACGATACCAGTCGGTACAAGTACGGTACCGAGCTCATCCCTGATCCAAATACCACTATAGTAAAAATCCTACCCCACCAAAAACATCTTATTACCTAGAAAGATGTAGCATTCGTTGGCCCAACTTCGATGATACTTATTAGATTCTTAGGCCCATCAGCCAATAATCCAGCCCGTTTAAACAACAACCCTAAAACACACATCGATCGATTCATATATACCCTTCTCCATTTCTAGGGTTTCCTTGCCTCCAAAAAACCCTAGGTTCTCCTCTGCACCCACAACCGAAGATGAAGACGATCTTGTCATCGGAGACCATGGACATCCCAGAGGGAGTCGAAATCCAGATCAAGGCCAAGGTTATCGAGGTCAAAGGTCCCAGAGGAGCCCTCGTTCGCAATTTCAAGCATCTTAACCTTGATTTCCAGCTCATTACCGACGAGGAGACTGGTAAAAAGAAGCTAAAGGTTGATGCTTGGTTCGGATCTCGCAAGACCACTGCTGCCATCCGTACTGCACTCAGCCACGTTAGTAATCTGATCGTTGGTGTTACTCAAGGGTTCCGGTATAAGATGCGGTTTGTGTATGCTCACTTTCCGATCAATGCTAGCATCACTAGTGATAACTCTGCGATTGAGATCCGTAACTTTCTTGGAGAAAAGAAGGTTAACTCTTTTTTCTCTGTTTGTTGTTATTGTTATTGTTATCATTTTGATTGTTTGAAAACGTTTTATTGCTGCTGTTTTGTTAGTTATTGTTATATGTTGTTTGGGTTAGCTCTTGATTGTGTGTTAATTCTCAGTTATGTTGTATTTACATAGTTATACATTCAAATGCTTTGTGTATGAATGGTTAATACTATATTTGATGCTGTTTAAAACTTAAAAGTTTTCATATCTTTTTGTTAGGTTTTACAACATTACAGAAGAAAAAAGCCCATTAGTTTCTGTGTTTTGTGATAATTATTAGGTCATATTTTGTCATTAGATAGACTAATTTCTTTAGGTTTTGAATGTAATGTTGGATTGGGATATGGGAATCGTGATTTAATCTACGTTTTGCATGATAAAAGGTATTCTAGGAGGAAGATATATGATTAAGGGTTTTGCTAAACAAACCTTTTCCTCTTTCTTTAATGTACCCAAGTCAATTCAGTCATTTTATATGTGGTTTTATATAGTATAGGCATATATGTACTGGCATATAGAAGGGTGAAAAAACTTATGTAGGCGTTTAAGTGTGAAATGCAGGTTGTATACTAATTCAAAGGAGGATCGTATATTTAGTCATAGTAGGGTTGCATTTAGGCAACACTTGTGTTTAATTGGACTTGCAGCCTTGTCATTATGTTATTGTTTATCTTGTAATAGGTAGTGTTTTTAAGGCTTTAATTTTGTCATTGCATCTGATACTGTAATAATTGTTCTTGAGATTATTTTATAAACAAGTAATAAGCTGTTTGTGTCCTTTCTCTTGTTTGATGGCATTCTATGTGTTAAACGTTTTTTTTTTTTTTTTGCTGTGATGAACAGGTGAGGAAAGTGGATATGCTTAATGGTGTGACTGTGGTCAGATCTGACAAGGTGAAGGATGAACTTATACTTGATGGAAATGATATCGAGCTTGTTTCTCGATCTTGTGCTTTAATAAACCAGGTACTCTTTTCTTTTCTTATTTGGTTTAATAGTTTATGATCTGATCAATTGAAAAGATTTCTATATAAAGGTTTCAAGTTTCGATATAGTGATTAGTTGTTTGTGTACTCATTATGCAGAAATGCCATGTAAAGAACAAGGATATTCGTAAGTTTCTTGATGGTATCTATGTGAGTGACAAGGGGAAAATAGAAGAGGAAATTTAAGTCTGCTGCATCATTTTCTTCATTTCAACACAAGTGTTAAATTTAAGGATATTTTTAGGATGTTTTATTCAACTTTTATGTTTCTTTATCCATGTTTCTCGACTTTAATTTTATAATGTCATCATGATTTTTGGTAGCAACAATCTTTCTTTTAACTATATGCATGAAGAGGGTGGTAATGAACCAAATCCTGAATTGATAATTTTCTGAACTGGTATAACAAAATTTCATGTAATGATAAATAATTAAAAGTACACCAAACTTAAACACATACTGTTTACGAAATTTGTGGTGTTAAATAACCACCTATTAGCAAAAGGAAAAAAAAAGAAAGAAAAGAAGAATTTTTTGAGTTGTAGAACAGCCACTTATTAGCAATGTAGCAAAAGAATTCGAGAATGCTGAATGATGCATCCGTCGTATCTTGTGCCTACCTTGATAATTGCATCTCCTCAAATGATGCATCTTTCATGTTTGATCCTTTATAACCTTTGAATGGTAGTTAAAATTGTAAAGAGCATTATGAGAAGTACGAAAGAGCAATATTGTGAGTCGTTAGTTCGTTGAGGATTTTGATGTTTTTTTTCTTTGCCCTTCTAACGCGAGCTATTTCGAAGGTTATCATTAAATGTTTTATCATTGGTTATTCCAGGTGCCAATTTATCATCTATCTCGTTCTTGTATAACTCAACTTCATATTCTCATTTTTTTAAGTGATCATTTGTCTTTTAATTATTTTTGTGGTATCCAAATTATCTTTCAAGTAAATTGATATTTCTTCCGCTTGAGGGAATCAAGTTCTTCGTATTGATATAGATTATGTCACTTACAAAAAAAAGCAAATTCCGAAGTTATTGTGAAAGTTGGACTATTAGTAAATCTCGGGTAATGAAGGATATAATAGGAAATTGATCTTTCTTACTTTTTAACCAAACCAACAAGTCTAAAATTTAAAATCTTGTGTGGTCATGCTCGATAAAAAGTTTGCACCACTATACCTCACAAGTTCGTGACTCCCGTGGTACCCCGTTGATGTTTATAATATTCATCCCTTAATATATTAATATATATAAATTCTAATAAAGCAAGCTTTTTAAAGCCACATGTCGTTCTCTTGAATTATCTTTTTGCCACTATACTAAAAGTGTATAATAGTAATTTAAACATTAAAACTAATTTCTCTCTCTTATTAAAGATCAATTTTATTAATTGCAATATTTCTCTCTCATTTAAATTTTTTAAAATCAATGTATATTTTTGAAGTTAGATTTTATTAAGAAAATTAAAAATCACATTTTTTAATTAAAATAGAACTAATAATAAAAAAAATTTATATAATATAAAATTTTCAAAAACACTAAACCTTTTTGAAACAAAATATTTTAAATCCGGCCTTTTTTTAGAAAAATATAAAAAATGTGAACTTTTCTAAAAACAATCTTATTAAAACAACCAGAATAATTACAAACCAGAGTTTTTAATAAACAATATTTTTATTAAAATAAATTCTTTTATAAAAGAATATTAATAAGAATGTTTAAAAATAAAACTATTTAAATAAGAGAGTTAAAATAATAATATAATTGTTTTATTTTCTTGAACTATTACGTATATAAAATTCATATCTTATAATAAAATATCGTACTATAAATCTTTGTGTTTATTATTAACTATAATTCGTTTAATAAATAGATTTCTAGCCTATCTATCTATATATCTATCTGTCTGTTTGTCTATCAATCTATCTATAATAATGAAAAAATAAGATAATACGTGACGTAATCGTAAGCCTTATCATACTAACTTTCTCATTTCTCTCTATTAATAAAACTAATATTGAATACTAATAATATTACTCATAGCATTTTTTAAATTAAAAAATGTATTTTAATAAATTAAAATTTTAAATTAAAAACACACTTTTTAAAAACAAAAAAACAACGAACTTTTAAAAAAATCATTTTACTTAAAACAAAATATTTACAAACCATAAATTTTTTATAAAACAAAAGTTTAAGAAAAATATATTATTGTTTATTTACTTAAAGTAGCTATTTATAAGTAATTATAATCATATTTTATCTTTAAGCATAGTTTTATAATTCATAAATTTTTTACTAATTATTTAATAATTTATATATTCAATCCGTGTAATACACGGGGTACTAACCTAGTATTATATAAAGCAAACATTGGATCACTTGAACTTTCAACATGCGTCACATATCTTATTGATTCATTAATGCTTGACGTTTCTTCATATTTTACTAAAAAACATCAAACATGTTTGATAAATGTATGTTAAAATTAGCGTTTAAAGTTTGAACATAAACCAGGTATTCTTTATTGCTTAAACCCAAATCAAGACTAATTTGATCAAGTTTCAACCCTTGACGTATTTAGCGAGGGTATAAGGTGGCTTCACAAGTAATAATCGAAAGAATTTCTTTAAAATATTTTTGAAGTTTTTCTTTCATTGGTGGTATCATATCCAAATAAGGTCTACATCTAAACGACATATCATTTGACTTTGAAGTTATTAAGTATATTTAGTAAAGAACTAATGGACTCGTTAGATAATAAACTCCGAATAGGCTAACTAGTTGGGGTTTTTAAAAACATGCAGTTGCAAAGTTCGTTGAATTAGCCGTGTCAAACATTTGTTGTCAAAGTGCTTAAATGGTAAGCTTTCTCGGATCATAAAACACATCATATGATTCAAACCATATCAACATTTGTAATCCATAAATTTCCTTCATTTATCATCGAGGTTTGACCTTAAAACGGTTCCCTTTTCAACACTTTACAATATTTTATTATTTAATCAATTTATTTCATTTTATTTAATCAAGTTATACATAAAAGTTAACTATACTATCTTAACTATTTATTAAGCCCCAAATCCCTATTTGAAACCGTAGTTTTCAATTCGACATTAGAACTTTGAAATAGTTTATTAATCTATTTTAAGATATCGTTCCTTAGGTTAGTACGTGAGAAGATTTTTGGGTGTCTATTCAAGCATTCTATTATTTCAACACTTACAATTAACAAGTTAGTATTCATAATCTATTTTCTTATGTTTTATAATTTGGAGAAATAATGTGAGCTATATTCAATCAATTATTTATTCATTTCTTACAAATTCAATTTGATTCATGTTATATTATCATTTGCAATGTGTGTTCATAGATAAACATTTATTCTAGCATAATTATTAATTTATTCAAACCATAGACACAATGATAAGATATGTTGGCTTGACAAACACATCCCATTGATTATTCGAGGATAATAGAAATTGGATTCATACATTTGTCTTATTCAATAAGACTTCATATACGGATCGAGTTAATTTAATCATTAGGTTTGTTTGTATATTGTTTGTCTTATATGTTTTATAATTGCCTTATAAGTCTTGACATGTCATGAGAATTGATTTATTCTAATCATTTTATTCATTATATCTATGTATGCAAACTTGTGTTTATTCACCGACTAATTTTTTAGCTGACTATATTATATTTCATATGATTTCAGGAAATGCTATTTAGTTGGATTTCAAGCTGCTTGTACGACTAGGATTATTGGACCTAGTTAATAATAAAGACATGCTAATGTGTTTGATTTGTATTTGGTTACTGAACAATGTTATTATGTTTGAATTAATGAAATTTGTATTTAACTATATTCCAACATTTTAAATGCCATGTGCTATGAATAATCGATTCACCTTCATCCCGCCCCTTGAGGTTTTCGTCATCGATTGGGGTGTGACAATTTTGAGATGTGAGGGGTAAATAAAGTTATAGGTTTTGTGGTTCGAAAGGGTAAATGATTGTTTGCCCTAGTAAGCAACTGTTTGTTGTACATGTAACATGATTAAAGTTCCTAACATCCAGGTTATTACGATTTAACTACATTAAATTTAATAAAGGTAAATAATTGTTTACCATTATAAGCAGTCGTTTACTAGGTCAATATGGTATCAATCCCAGAAACCATATATAATAAGTATACTTGTCTATTTGTATTTGGATTAATATCATGGTAACAATCATTTTTATAATTTTAAAACCTAAGTGTGTAAAATCTTTATTGAACAACATCAATCCAACTGCAACACAAATATATATACGAGTTATGTTCTGATCATAGTTGTCAATAGTGAATACGGTCTATAACGACAAGCTACTTATTTGTACGTAGTGAATAACTGTAAATAACGACTTTATATTTAGCGACACACTAGTAGAAACAAAAATTAAACATTCACACCACCAAAATAGCTAAAATAACATTAAATCATCTAGCTAAAATAAACATTCACTAGTCGTTTTCAAAGTCGCGCGTTGCCCGAATATTAACGACCAACAATAAGATGTATTTGAAAACCGTTTGTTTTATGCACGACAATTAATTTTGATCGATAGCCAAGGCTCAGAATAGATGATCAGTTGTGGCTGCAATGCAAAAGCAATGCCACGCCAAACAACAAATACTATTTTTTCTTCATCATAGCCTTCAATCAATTATGTGTGACATTACCAACATACCAACTAACATAGACAACCACCAACAACCAAGGTGTTCAAAAGCATAGAAACACCACCTCATTACAACTGCAACCTATAGGAACGCCATGCCTAAACAGCAAAAGGCCCAAGTTTCTTTTACGTCATGATTTCAAACAAATGTTATAAACTCTCAGATGAACTAAACTTCACCATCATAGAGCCAAAAACATAAACCAAACAAAGGCCTGAGTTTCTCTGCCTCATAATCCTAAACAAATGTAATAAACTCTCAGATGAACTAAATTTCAGTATTTCACCCTCATAAAGTCAAGAACATAAACCAAACAAAAGGTTAAGTTTCTTTTGCCTCATGTTCTCAAACAAATGTAACAAACTCTCAGATGAACTAAATTTCACCATCATAGGGCCAAGAACATAAGCCAAATAAAAAACCATCAATCAAGCTAGTTATGATGAGGAATAGGATTTCCAAACAGATCTAAAACAATATACCCAACATAAAACCAAGGGTCTATGCCCACCAGGTCTCGGATGCATTAAACCCATCGTTCATCGACCAAATTATAAAAAGCAAACCAAACTTTAATGATCGACAACCTACCACAATAGGTATGTAGAAGCCCATCAGTTGTCCAAGATAAGCAATGAGAAGGGGTCTGAGATACGAATACAACCAGATCTCGTATGAGCTACAACAATCATCATCGATCATATAGAAAAAAAAACTCAAAATAGCTCTTCCCAACGAATATGGTTCCAATCGGAGCCTGAAAACGTTCACATCGCCAAAAGGCCATCATCGGCGGGTATCATAACCGATTGCGCCTCGCGCCAAACCAAAGGAGCACCACCGTAATATAGGAGGCGGCGGTCAAAAGTCAGTTCGCACCACCCAATCGGAACTCCAAACATCAAAATAGAGGAGGCAGAGGCTAATCAGACGTGACAGCTGGGGGCCGCCTCGTCGGAAATGGGTAGCCAAAAGGCGCATGCCCTAAGTCGACGGCAACCCCCAAAATTTGTCATAACCAACGCCGGCGACACCATGCACCGACGGCAAAGAGCCACCGCCTCTTGGTCACCAGTAGCTCTAAGATAGGTGACAAATGGGGACCGCCTCGCCGGAAACAAGTAGCCAAAAGGCAAATGCCCTCACCCGACGGCAACCCTCAAAACCCGTCTTAACCAACGCCGACGAAAGCATGCACTTACAGGTTCGAACCCGCCGGCAAACCCCACAACCCACGTCGGTGAACAAACAGTCGGAAAAACGTTTTAGATCTACAGCACATAGATGAAGCACAGGTATCTGTGCGTGGTTGAAGAAGATAAGGACGCGTGGTCCCCATGATAATAAAGGCTTTGAAGAAGATAAGGACGCGTGGTCCCCATGATAATAAAGGCAGAATGAAAATTCCAAAACTGCCCCTCAAATACTGTTCATCAAACTTCTCTTTTAATAGATAGGATAATTATTTATATTTATAACCAAAAATAGAAATAAAATAAGAGAATAAAAATAAAATAAAATAAATAAATAAAGTCGTTATTTTAAATCCTCCAAACCAAATAGCGATGTATAACCTATACACTACATAGCGCGCTATAATAAGTGTTTTGCTGCTACCAGCAACTATACTCTCGGTTAAACAATACAACCTACCAAACCAAACCCATTACCCGTTAACAATTAACACGAGACACACACAAAACCTAGAAAAAAAAAAGAACACAATAGCATACTTTAAGTACTTATAACTAGTTAACTCTACACTAAAAGGAAAAGAAACTAAACCACCATCTCATATTCACCCCAACCCCATAACACCCCTAACTCTGCAACCGATCTACTACTTCACAAGTGACCACACCACTCTCCGTCTTCTTCCCCACGACACCAACAATGGAGCCTGACGTCAGCATCGACACCAGCTCCATGATCCGGATCGCCGTTCTTCCGGTCGGAGACATCCACCTCCACCTCTTCCGCAAGTACGCCGCGATGCTCTCACGCCACCACACCATCCAACTCTCCGCCATCACTTCCTTCTACACCGAGCACCAGAAATCTCCCTTCTCCCAACAGCCCTGGGATTCCGGCTGCCTCAGGTTCAAGTTCATCGTTGGTGGATCGCCGCCCAGCCCCTGGGAGGATTTCCAATCCAATCGGAAGATCCATGGCGTTATCGGCATCTGTCATTGCCCTTCCTCGCCTGATCTCGATGCTGTTGTTGACCAGTTCGCTGCTGCGTGTAGAGGATACGCTTCTTCGCTTGTTCAACGGTGTTTCGCTTTTGCCCCTGGAGATACGCAGGTAGTGTTTCTGATTCGTTGTAGGTTTAGTTGGTTTTGGTGAAGACTTGAGCATTGTTAGATTGCTTTATGTAACTTGATCTTGTGCTTCCTTTGTGTGGTACTAGTATCATGTCATATATGCTCTGATATGCATGTTTGAAGCTATTTTGTTATGTTAGTGTAATGTGTATTTTTCTTAACACTGCATGTTTATCAATCAATGGTTGATGCTCTCATAGTTTAGCCAACCGAGTTGGGATGTGTTGGCAAAGGAATAGTCTTTGTGTTGGCAGAAGGCATGTGGCTTAGGTTACATGCAGCTTCCTGTAGGGTTGAATGGTGTTGAAGATTTGGGATTTGTTTTTGTTTGATTGCATATACTATGCACTCATGTGGTGATTCTAATTTGGATTGTTGCGTATTATCTTTACTCCAAGTGTATAACAAAATCAGAGAGCATGAACATAGAATGCAATCAGTTCTTCATTCTTGCTTTTCTTGCCCCAGGTCTTTTAGATATTTGGTGTAAGACAATACCTATAAAAAATTTTTTCTTCGTGACGTGTGTTTGGCTTATATTTGTTTATTATCACCGGTCAAGAGTTCTTTCTCCATGTGTATACGAGCTCTATCTTCTTTCTTTTGGGAGGTAATCTCGTTTGGGAAATAAAGGTGGTTTGTTTATCATCACCAACAAGCAATGCTGGTACATGGCATGGTAGGAAACACAATTTATGTTCATTCCGAACAAGTGAAAAAAACAGTAGAAGTTGTAGGTTGTAGCATAAATCAAATATCATTGATTGCTATGAGTTAAGTAAATGATGACCTTGTTTTAAAGGTTTCTATTGATGTGTGATCAATATGTTATTGCACAGTGCTGGTATATTTGACCCCAAAAATATTCCTAGAATCCTGGTAAAATGGCTTAATAGGTGTTCTTGTGATCTTGTATTGCAGCTAGCGGATGGGAATGACAGAGGAAATAAGTTGGTTTTGTTTCCTCCAGGTGACCAGCGGACTCAGGAAATTCACTTGCAAACAATGATGCAAGACATTGCTGCTTCACTTCTAATGGAATTTGAAAAATGGGTTCTTCAAGCAGAATCTGGTGGGACCATTCTAAAGACACCTTTAGATTCTCAAGCCAGTCTCAGCTCAGAGGAGGTTTATGTTTTAGGTGTCCTGATTATTAAATAATTGCTAATTCTTGATTTCAAGTGCGTGCATTAAGAGTTATAACTTAACTAACTTGATCAATTGTTTCAGGTGATTAAAGCGAAAAAGAGGAGACTTGGCAGAGCACAGAAAACAATTGGAGATTATTGTTTACTAGCTGGATCACCTTTTGATGCCAATGCCCATTATTCTACTGCTCTAGAACTTGCCAGGTTGACTGGGGATTATTTTTGGTATGCTGGTGCATTGGAAGGTGGTGTTTGTGCCTTGTTGGTAAGCATATGAAATGATTAATTGTTAAAGATTAATGTAAATAATGTGAACATATGGTACCTAGATCTCTTTATCATCCATTCTGTATAGTGATGATTTTTTCATGGAATATTTATTCTCTGTTCTCAAATGAAGATCTACCTACCTATCCTTTGTTTTCAATGAGCTTGAGCTTTATTTTTGTCATTCTTACTCATGATGTGGCTTACCATCACATGGATACGGAAGTAAATGTTTTCCCTAGATAATCTGGAACCTTGGCTTGCTTCGCATTGTATTGGCAGGTCATAAAGCATACGTATTTTTAAACGGATAGCTTTAACCTATTATCCGATTCGACAAGGAAAATATATCATATGCATATAGCTAACAAAAGAATCAATGCAAGGAAACACCAATGATTGTGTTATGGCGTTAGAGATTTTTTCACACTGTTAGGAAGTCTAAACCTCATTTAAAACATGATATATGGCAGCTCAGGACATTCTGTTTGTTATTTGAACAGTCTCAAAATCTGTATAGGTCTTTCAGTTCTGTTTTTAGTAATTTTTCTAATGAGATGCATGGTAGCTATCCTATAGTTTTGTCATGGTATGCCAAAACTATGATAATTTCTTTCTTATTTTCTTTCCTGGCACCCCCATCCACTTTTAAGATTGATATTACATATTTTTATGATGTTTCTAATATGTGGTTTTCTCTTTGAGGTTGAAAATATTAATTGGTTACTTGAATTATCTACATATATCCAATATCAAGTAACACTTTCTTGTTGTGTTTATGTGCTATAAGATGGATAAAGCAGTTCATAAGGACCCAGTTATAGAGGAGGAGGTCAAGTATCGTTACAATAGTGTCATTGTGCATTACAGGAAGTCATTTATACAAGACAATGCTCAGAGGTAGATCCTTACAAATTACCTACACCAGTAACATCTTTAATATATGCACATGAAATAATACCCCATTTATCATACAAGTAAGATTAATTCCAGTTTAGAATGCTTTAAACTGAGGTGACCTATTTGCCCACATAATCATCTTTGCAAAGTGGCCGTGGTTTTTGAAAGTTTGTTTGATACTTTAGTGTTTAAGAAACTTTATGTTAATAAGATGTTTAAATTCAGGTGGAGACATAATACAGATCCTTATGATGTCAGGATCTTGTTAGTACATCCTGACTAAGCTTTCATGAATATACCTATATTTAACCTACTGATTAACTCTATGGCTCTATGCAGGGTCTCACCCCTCAGCTTTGAACTGGAAGCTACTCTGAAATTGGCAAGATTTCTCTGCAGGTATATTTCAGTAACTTCTTGTTTGTTATTTAGCATGCTATAGGTTCTGTTTTGTGACTGCTGTGATATGTGCTATGTATTGTTATCATTTCTATGGGGACATCAAACTCAGTTCGGTATGATAGTGTGAATTTATCATGTTAGTTCAAGGTACACTTTGTTTTCTTCATTAAGAGTCAGAACTGTTCATTTTGTGACTTGGCCTATTTCAAAGTTACTGAAACCTGATAGATATTATGATGATGTGAATTCACTATGGCTACAGGACATGAATAATATTCTTGGGTACAACGCTATATAAAGCCATCTTCTTTGGTAATACCACTCACTTGTATTGTTAACAAATGGACTTGAATCCAAGTTATTTTTGTACTTCCACTTGTAGTTAATAGTTACTTTTAGTCAGTAGTTGGTGTTCAGTGGTAGGGCTATTAGAAGTAGGGGTGTTACATGGGCTGTGTTTGCGGGTTGGCAGGTCGGACATGACATCCTGAAAATAATGTTAGGCACATGAACATCAACACGAGACAAGTTTTCACTGATTGACAAGAACATGACCAATTTAATTGGAAAATTCTATGTTATTTTATAATGCATATTAGTACTCTAAAATTACGAAATGACAACCAAAAATACAAATATTTATAAAATAATTATGTCATGCTCATTTTCCTTCTACCTTATAAATTTTGGCATAAAATACCCATATTTTTATTTGTGACATAAAACATATTCTTGTAAAATAAATAGGATTAATGGGTCAACCTATGAACTGCCAGGTTGACTCGGGGTTTGAGTTGAAACTGGCCCAAACCTAGTTAGATCAAACTCCCACACATTTCGTGTTAGCTGTTAGGTTCATGACATGTCAGAAAATTCACACTCCCAATTAGAAGTAATCAGAAATGTGATCCACCTGTTCAGTTCTTGATATTCAGTTTTTTTCTCATTATGTGTCTCTGCTTGGTTGCTTATTTGAGAGAATTCCTGCACATCTGGCCTCAACTGACTCACATTAGATATGGGGATGAAGGGGATGCTTATGTAACTTGATATAAGTGCATTTGGGTCTAATTTACCACATCAAACGCAGGAAGGGATACTACTTCTATAGTTCTATTTAATATTTATCTGTCTTTTATCTGTTTCTTTTTTGGCATTCTATGTCCATACTTCTTTTATACCTATTCCTTCATTACTTTTTAATGTATAGTTTTTTGTTTCTCCTTTTACCATCTTTCCTAAATTATGGTTACTGGTTTCAGTGTATCTACCCAGATCTTTTTTTGTTTTGTGTTTTCAGACCTGAGCTGGCTAAGGAGGTAGTGGAGCTTTTGACTTCTGCTGCAGATGGAGCGAAATCTTTAATTGATGCAAGTGATAGACTGATATTATACATTGAGATAGCTCGTTTATATGGAACTCTTGGTTACCATAGGAAAGCTGCCTTTTTCTCTAGGCAGGTGGCTCAGTTATATTTGCATCAAGAAAACAGCTTGGCTGCTATTAGTGCCATGCAAGTTCTTGCCCTGACTACAAAAGCTTATCGTATTCAAAGCAGAGCTTCCATTCCCAAGCTTTCTGTTTTCAATGTGAGTTCTTTATTCTTATTTATTCAATTACCCTTCATATGATCCATTTTAACAACCAAAAGAAAATTTTTTTTAATCACGTGTGAATTTTTATACAAGGATGCTGGGTCATCTATTGCTGATGGTGGAAAGATGCATCATCACTTGGTAGTATCTCTATTTGAGTCACAATGGAGCACCTTGCAGATGGTTGTACTGAAGGAGATACTTCTCTCAGCTGTTCGAGCTGGAGATCCTCTTGCTGCATGGAGTGCAGCAGCACGTCTTTTAAGATCTTACTATCCTCTAATAACACCTTCAGGTCAAAATGGGCTTGCAAGTGCACTCAACAATTCAGCTGAAAGACTTCCATCTGGAACTCATTGTGCTGATCCTGCCTTACCGTTTGTGAGGTAACTTTGCATTCAATGGATGTTATCATTTAGTCATGAGCAGTGGCTGCTTTTCTTGGCTTTATGTAGTCTTTCTCATGTGAATTTGAGGCAGCCTCAGCTGATCTATTTTGGCTTCCTTTTATTGATAATTGTTAGAAATGCTAATTTTTAGAAAGTTAACTAACTTTGATGAATACGTTGCCCAGTTTCTGGAATTGATATCAGCAAGAAAAATTTAAGTCTACATAGTCAAAGGCACTAGAGGTGTCCCCTAGGTTTCATGAAGTCACGCAAGACGACCAAAGTGATAAGGTCTAGGTGAGGCGCCTGACTTGGTCCAGGCGTAGGCGCAGTCACATGACCACATGGTTCATCACTTCATCTAGCCACCATAGAGAAAAAGGCAGAGAGACTAACCTAAGGAGGTCTAGGATTTCCATTTTACGAATGATAGAAACAAGTCGTCTCATCCTAGATGCCCTTTTATAAAGCAATTGTTGCACTTTGCTTTTCTCTTTTGGGCTCTTATTTCTTTTACTGTACTTTTTGTGCTTTTTTTACTTGTTGAAACTTTCTTCTTTCTTGTTTTAACTTCTTTATTCTTATTTTGGTTTTATTTGTATGACCATGCTAGAAATTATTGTACTAGTTATAATTATTGAATTATTTTGTAAGTCTTTTTATGAGTTTGATATTACTTGGATTATTTTAATTACCATTTTAATTGGATTATTTTAATTACCATTTTACTTGGATTATTTTAATTGCTAATCTCTGTTATGTGGATTATTTTACAGGTTTCATTCACTTCCTGTGCATCCATCACAGATGGACATTATAAAAAGAAATCCTGGAAGAGAGGATTGGTGGTCCGGATCAGCTCCTTCTGGACCTTTTATCTACACACCGTTTAGCAAAGGAGATTCAATCAACAACAGTAAGCAAGAACTTGTTTGGGTGGTTGGAGAACCTGTTCAGGTGTTGGTGGAATTGGCAAACCCTTGTGGCTTTGACTTACTTGTAAATAGCATATATCTTTCTGTGCATTCCGGAAATTTTGATGCTTTTCCAATCAGTGTTACTCTTCCAGCTAATTCCTCTAAAGTGATCAGTTTATCAGGAATTCCAACTAAAGTGGGCCCCGTGAATATCCCGGGATGCCTTGTTCATTGTTTTGGTGTAATCACCGAGCATTTCTTCAAAGATGTTGACAATTTGCTTCTTGGAGCTGCGCAAGGGCTTGTTATTTCTGATCCTTTTCGGTGCTGTGGGTCCGGAAAGCTAAAAACAACAGCTATACCAAGCATTACAGTTGTACCTTCGCTGCCATTGTTGGTTTCACACATTGTTGGGGGTGACGGTGCTGTTATATTATATGAAGGCGAGATTCGGGAACTTTGGATAAGTGTGGCAAATGCTGGCACAGTGGCAGTTGAGCAGGCACATATATCCTTGTCAGGGAAAAATCAAGATTCTGTCATATCCATTGATTATGAGGCATTGAAATCTGCTCTTCCATTAAAGCCTGGTGCTGAAGTGACTATACCAGTCACCTTGAAGGCTTGGCAGCTTGGCTTGGTGGATCATGATGCCATCGCTAGTAAGAGCACATCTGCTAATGTGACAAGGCCACTAAAGGACGCAAGCAGCCCAATGTTATTGATTCATTATGCAGGTAAGTATTACTAGTTCTTGTCTAAGGGTGCAATGTTTTCTCTACAAGACTAATTGTATAAGTGACAAGATGAGTGCCAGTTAAATAACCGGTGGGGTGGGTCGGAACACTGAGTTATGCTTTTTTGCCCTTATTTATTTTTTTGATAGATAATGGATGCATTAATAGTGATTGCTGAAGCAGTGTTTTTTCAATAAAAATCTAAATATACGGGTTAAATGATTTAGGAGGTTGTCATTATTAAAATAGACTTTGGGTGACTTTCAACGTATTTGACCCATATGATTGGTTCTCTTTTAAGCTAGATGATTTTAATCTGTTTTTTTTCTTGTTTGAGATAAACACTTAAGAAATCGACCCATATCTAAGTAAGTTGTTCCACATTTCAAAAACAAAGCAATGTAACTTCTTTTAATCCTTGGTCTCTGTGTAGATTTAAATTGGTTTTTATTTTTGAAGTAATTATACTTTTTCTTAACTCCTATATTGGTTAACTTACATGATTTTGGTGATTCAACCTTGGAATAGGGTGTGGTAAATCTACCAAAGAACACCCAGGATCTGTCACTTCTGGTTGTAAAACTGACATTCAGATTTCTCTTCCCTCCTTTTCCCTCCCCCTAACTTGGTGCACTGTCACAATGATTGAATTATTTATTTGGATGGATTTTAGTTTTCATGTTCTCATATACTTGAGGTTTTACATGTAAAGTTTTTGTTTCCGTTTCTATTCACAAGTCATATGTGGCCTTTTCATAAGCACCCCACCTTTTTGTATCAATCCATTGCCAAGATCCACTTTTCTTGTACTTGTAGCATAAAATCTGTTTAATCATAAACTGGTAATAAATTAAATGAAGGATAGGGAGAATATCTAAAATTGTTATTGTATTGTAGCAGCATTTGAAGTCAATTCTTCTGCAAGTAGATGCCTATCATAAAAATTTACAATAGAGGTGGCAAAATGAGCAGGTTGGGTAGTAGGTCAAATCAAAAAATTTTATTCGAATCGAAACACTTCAGGATGGGTTGACCAGGAACACTGCTGTCCAAAAACTATAAATTGTTTTTCATAAATAGTGTCACAGATGCGATTACAAAATAATCAGATCTTTTTAATAAAGTGACATAGAAGGTTAATGCTTCCAAATTTAATTTTGGGTGACTTCGGTTCTCTTTGTCATGTTCAACCAGTTTGACCCGTTTCCTTTTTAGCACTCAGTTAAACCGTTAAAGATAAAACATCACCCAAGTGACTAGGAGATGAAGTGAAGTTGATGCTTGTCGTATTTAGTCTTGCTACTTGTTTCTTGTGTCAGGTCCTGCGGAGAACCATGGAGAGCTGGCAGAAAGTGTTAGTGTTGTGCCACCTGGACGGCGCCTTGTTACTCCCTTAAACGTGTGCGTTTTGCAGGGCTTATCTTTTGTGAAAGCTCGCTTGCTGTCTATGGAAATCCCTGCTCACGTGGGAGATATTTCAAACAATTCATTGGATAATATTGATAATGCTGATAGGTTGGTGAAAATGGATCCCTATAGAGGAAGTTGGGGATTAAGATTTCTGGAACTTGAGTTATCCAATCCAACAGATGTTGTGTTTGAGGTTGGTGTCTCGGTCCAACTGGAGAGCGATGAAAATCCTTCGGAATTTGATTACCCGAAAACAAGAATAGACAGAGATTACAGTGCAAGAGTATTAATACCACTGGAGCATTTTAAGCTACCCGTTCTTGACAGTTCTTTTCTTGCAAACAATTCACTGTCAAACGGGGATGGTGGTAAAACCTCAGAGAAGAAGAAGAAAGCGGAACTCAATGCTTATATACGGAAGCTGATTTCAAAGATCAAGGTTAGGTGGGTATCCGGAAGGAATAGTTCAGGGGAATTGCATATTAAGGATGCCACACAAGCTGCCCTTCAGACATCAATAATGGATGTTTTACTACCAGATCCTTTGACCTTCAGTTTCAGGCTTCTTAAGGATCATGTAGGAGACGTAAATTCTCCTTTACCCAAGGATGTGCTTGCACATGACATGACACCCATGGAGGTTTTGGTCCGGAATAACACAAAGGATTCTATCAGCATGAATCTTAGTATTACATGTAGAGATGTAGCCGGTGAAAACTGCATCGAAGGCACCAATTCTGCTGTACTGTGGTCTGGTAAGATGGTTCTTGCTATGTGAACTGAATTTTTGAGCTATTATATAGCTCTTGGGCCTCTGTCATTGATTATTAACTCGATTAACAATGACTCATTTTTTATTTTTTATTTTTTTATTTTTATTTTTTTTTATTTTTATTTTTTTTTGTAATTGTGGTAGGTGCTTTAAGTGGCATGAAAGTAGAAGTTCCTCCTCTTGAAGAGATTAAACATTCATTTTGTTTGTATTTTCTTGTCCCGGGTGAGTACACATTAATGGCTGCTGCAGTAATAGATGATCCTAATGAAATTCTGAGGGCTCGTGCACCGTCTTCTTCGCCTGATGAGCCAATCTTTTGTAGAGGCCCGCCTTATCATGTTCGCGTAAATGGTACTCTCTAAAACTTCATGTTACATAGAAGCAGCCTATCTCTCTCTAGCTGTCACCCTATCTATATATAGAGGTATATAACATGCATACATAGATATAATATATGTATGCGTGTATATCCGAGTATGTGCATTAGTTTGTACTGTGTTGTAACATTTTGAACTTTTTTCTTCACTCTGTATTTCTTCAAGTGTGATCAGTTAAACTTTGTGTGTCTATGTGATTACTGTTGCATTAGATTGTCTGGTAGGATTAAACTCATTTCTCGCCCTCAATGGTGATAATTATTGTTACTTGGTGGGTTTTCAAGTTAATTTGGTATAAACCCATATCATTCTCATTGTTAATGAATAAAAGCTCTTTGTTATAATTCACCTAAAATGAATATTGACTAGTTTGAATAATTTGCTTCAATTGTTTGGAACATTTTTCCCTCTTGTCGCGAATATAGGTGTTAGAGCATTTACGGTGGATTTCTTAAAAGTATGTGAGTGTCTTTTATATTATAAGGAATGAGTTTGAGTGGTTGTGAGTGGACGGGAGAGAAAATGTTACTATTCATCTGCATATTTGAGAAAACATTGTTCAACACTTATAAATTTTTGAGTAAATTGCATACATAGTCCTTGTGGTTTGATCAGATTGCATGATTGGTACTCTAACTTTAAAAATTACAAAATTAGTTCAAACTTTTATGTAGTAATTGCAAATTTGGTCCCCAAATTTTACAAAAGTGCAGAGTTAATTCAAACTTTTATGTGAATGTTGCACTTTTAGTCCCTAAAATTAAATTTAAAAGTTAATTTAAATTTTATAAAATACATAAAAAATGAATGGATTTAATGTTAGGGATCAACCATACAATGATTATACAAAAGTTTGGACTATTGTGGATCCTCATATTGTAGTACCAACTGACCCTAGCACTCACATGGTAGCAAAGGAATGACTAACACATAAGGTATTTATACAATTGTGGATCCTAATTTTGTAATTCCAAAATGATATCCCTAACCAATTGTTCCTGCTCATCGTCACCATCCACTTCAATGACAAATGATTGTTTTTTCTTTGAGGACGATGCGGTGATCAAAACCTCTCTTGGGTGGTAAAGACACAAGTACTTTGAAAATATCACTAAGCTGGTCAGGTAAAGAAGCAAGTTCATTAGTGAGGGCATGTAACACCTTTGACCCCAGTACCTTCGAATCATTACCTAAAACCAATTGCATACTACACAACTGAGTGGAAATTTAGCCTTCCTTTAGTAAAAGCTTTGCTAAAAACTCCATAAAGCATAGAGACAACTTGTTATCTTCATTGCCTTTTAGCTCACACCGTTCACCATCAATCACAAATTACATGTTCATCTTGTTAATTCCAGTGGATGTCACTTAGTGGAAGTAACCACAACACACCTAAGATCATATCATAACTTTCCAAGGAAATCAATAGAACCACTGCTGAAAACCATTTGCCTTGCGTACTCCATTGAAACTTAGAGCACAATTGATCACAAGACAACTCCTTACCAACACCACACATATCTTTAGTGGTTTGATGTCAATAACGTTGCACTGCAACTTTTTGGTCAACTTAGTATCAATGAAATTATGCGTTGAACCAGAATCTATCAAAATGTGGTGTTGCGTAGTACCAACCAACCCTAGCACTCACATGGTAGCAAATGAATGACTACCACATAATGCATTTGTTGACAATTATGGATCCCAATTTTGTAATTCCAAAGTGACATCCCCAACCAATTGTTCATCCATATCATCACCATCCACTTCAATGACAAATGATTGTTTCTTCTTACGCTTATTGCCTTGTGTAAACTTTTCCGAACACCAAAAACAGTCACCATTGGCTCGTTTAAATTCCATTTCCTTACTAGTTAGAGTCTTAGGTTGTTGACTTATTGAACTAGATGGCATAGGACCAGTAGACTTAATAGGAGGTGAGGGCAAAAGAGGGAATAAGGCAACTTATGCGGAATAGACCATGATTTCTAGTAAAGCTGGAAGGATTAGTAGTCAACTTATTCCATAAATTAGTGTGCTTAATACTTTGAATCCTGCCCAAACCATAAACGTCATTTCATGTTTTAGGTTGAAACATCTTAACTAGCCCCTTATGAACAGAGTAACAACTTGTGAATTAGTAATGGTTAGTTTATTGAGTAAGGAGTCAAACTTAATTACAATACTCATCATAATCGCCTTCTTGTTTGAGCAAAACCAACTCTTCCAATGGATCTTGATACAAATTTATTTTGTAATTGCTTGAACATACTCCATCCAACTGAGTTCTGCAAGCGTAGCTCCCATGAGAATGCATGAAAGCCTAGCCCGGTGCCACTCGAGAGATTCGTCTTTTAAATGGATCACTTCATATCAAAGCTTCATATTCTCTGGAGTTTCGTCAACAGTGAAGAATTACTCACACTTATAAAGCCAGCCAGTCTCCAATTTGCTATTGAATAATCGAGCTTTCGTAATCTGGTCATGCAATACTGATTATTATCTTTAACACATTCGCCATAGGAATCTGATTCTCATCGACTGTTGAACAGTTCACCAAAAGTTGTTCAACCATCGATTGAAGCTCAACAACTACTTGATTGGTTTCAGACACTAAAGATTTCAATTCAACAAAAGCTCGATTGTGATCCTTCTCAGTCTTATTGATTTTTTGATTGCAAGTATTATTCGTTATGATCAAATTAAAATTTAAGCTCCAAATAGGGTCGAGAGCTTTGATACCACTAATGCAATTTAATGATAGAAAGAGAGAAATATGAGAGAGAGAGAGAGAGTAAAAAAAGATAAACTCATTTTGTTGCATAAGCATCAATGAAGTCATGACAATTGGTTGTAAATTCATTTCATTGCATAAGTATAAATGAAGTTGTTGTAATTGGTTATAACCAGCAAACCTAACCAAATTGCAAGTTATTATAGAAAGACCCTTTAACTAATACAAATGATGCGCTTAAATCCCTTGACTACTAAACACACATATCATAAGTAGAGACGTTCATGATCCGGTCTAGATTGTTACCTCTAAAGGTGAAAACAAGCTGAGCCATCTATTAGCTTTTTGAGATTGGCTCACTAAGAGCTCGAATCAAGTTAAGTGTACACATGTTTGAAGGTCAAGCCTAAATTAGATCTCATTTAATATATAAGCTCAAGCTTAATGTACCAAGCTTAACTTAACTGGGCTTGTGAGTTTGAACAAGCCTATTATTTAGACAAGTAATTGTTTTAATATGATAAATACATGCTACATAATAAATATACTTTATATTAATATTGTCATAAAATAATGTATATCACCGTATGCATAGAAAATTATAATTATAATAATATATATAAAAATAATGATCTATGTAAAATAAATCGGTTAATAAGCAATAATCAAGTTTAGCATGAGCGCTCGATCTTAGGAAATTAATAATACTCTCTAGCAAAGATCAAGCTTTAAATACAAAGTTTGACATGAGCCGAAGTCCGAACTTGAGCTTGAGCTGTGTTAAGTTGAGCCAAGCTCGAGGTCAACTCTTTATGCTCCTATGCGGCTCGAACTAGAATTGACTCAACCAATATTCTATGGTCCAATATGTGATATTCAATAATCTTTAAAACACTAGTTTTTGGTTTGGTGCATTTTAAAACTTTTTAATTTTTAATTTTTATTTTTTTGTAGCAAACATGAAAAGATTATTCCCATGTTAGAAGTTAGACCAAACAAGTCGTACTCGAAAAAAAGTTTTGACAAGACATGATCTATAGCTAAAATTGATAGAATAGTAGTTCTAAATCTCTTAGACCAGATGTGGCTTATTTCAAATTGTTAAATCAAAACATAACTAGCCTTAGTTGATACGAAATAACCTTCAAGGATAACATCTAATTTTCCTTTTTCTAATCTCATCCTCATTTATGACCCAAATTAAAGCAACTATTGTGTCAAATTTCATCAAACATGACCCACTTTGGTCCAAAGGAAACACACACGTTTACCCTCTCCGAAGTGTGTATTTTATGCAAATATGAATGTACAAGTGTAAGAAGCCTAGAATCAAAACAGTTACTCGATATTCAAATACGTCTTTTTATAACTCATGTGATACACGTGAAAGGCTAAAGTCAAGACCCAACCTTATCTTATCATGTTTCTTCTCACCCGTTTACCTTTGTTATAGCAAGCTAAACCTAAACTTAATATTTTTTATATGTCAAACTTTTTTTATGTTATTTATAGAAAGATTTATACACGTGTAAATGTTTCAAAGATAAATATGACTCTTGCTTCCAACTTATGACACACTAGTAAAGCTACACACCCCTATCAATTCCTATCCTAAATGACATTGATGGTTACATGAACTCGGGACATTCATAATCTGGTCTAGACCATCAACTCTAGAAGTGCAAACAAGTCAAGCTGCTTATTATCTTTTTGAGATCGGCTTATTAAGAGCTCGAATTAAGATGAGGGTACACAAGTTTGGAGTTTGTACATAAAATGGAGCTCGTTATTATAATAATATATAAATGTAATGATATATGTAGAGAAATTAGATAATTAATAAATAATAAACAATTTGAGTCGAAATCAAGCTCGAGCTTGGGAAATCACTTAGTAGTCGAGATTGAGCTTTAGCTTGTAGTTTGACACTAGTCAAACTCGAGCTTGAGCTATATTAAGTTTAGCCAAGCTCGAAGTAGGGGAGTTTAAGCTCGATGCGTCCTTGCTCGTATATATATATATATATATATATATATATATATATATATATATACTTCTACGTGGTCGAACTAGAATTGACTCAACCAACATTCTATGGTCTAATATGTGCTCGTTAATTATTTTAAAACATTGGTTTTCGGTCTAATGTGTTTCAAAACTGGTTTTTATTTGCATAACATACACCAAATATTATTCATAAATAACAAGTTAGACCAAACGTATTCTACTCTTAAAATATCATAAGCAAGACACGAACTATAAGCTAAAATTGTTAGAATAGTACTTTTAAACCTCTTAGGCCATATGCGGTTTCTTTTATATTTAAATTGTTAAACCAAAACATAACTAGCTTGAATTAATAATGATTTCCCAGAAGGTGTGATTCACGGCCTATAATATCCTTTTTTCGGTTTCATACTTTCATGACCAATCTCATTCCTTTTTTATGACCCAAATTGAAGCAATAATTGTGTTAAAATTCACCAAACATGACCCACTTTTGTCCAAAGGAAGCACACACGTTTACCCTCTACTAAGTGTGTATTGTGTGCAAATATGAATGTACAAGCATAAGAAGCATGAAATCAATCAAGACTCATGAATTACAACAATGTTTGTCTTGTATGATTGCACATCAAAGTCTTTCAAGTAAGCAAGCAATGAGGTGATCTCTCATTAATAAAAGACAAAACCACCTCATGATATACCATGGTTCAAACCCTCAACACCACCCCTTGTTCTCTTGGACCTATCATGCACCACCACCTATATGGGTTGTGGGGTCTTTTGTACCATGATTCACTAATTGGGATTTTTAGTTACCCATGAGCCTTGTTCACTCTTTGTTTGGTGGAACCCAATTATTTGTTTTCTTTTGATGGGATCGAAATGTAGAAAGTCATTAAGTGGTGTTGTGGTCCAAGGATGTGAAGTGCTAGTGTGGTCCTAGGAACAAAACCCTATTTTTGTGGGCAAAAAACAAAGATAAAAGAGGACGGTTGTGTGCTATAAATGCCATAAATATATAAAAAATTAATTTTGAATTTCACAATTATCATAAATAAATACTTAAAGAATTATACAAAAATGTTTAAGTGATTACTAAAATCAACTAAACTAAGATAACTTTACAACAAATCAACTATCATCCAAGCATACATGTTAGAAAATACTCAATGAGTAACCATTCATCTCGCGTATGATTGAGATTCACTGGTTTCTTTTGTTAACTCATTAGAGCATTCACAGTAGGTTATTTATATTTATGTGAGTGTGTTTCTTATATTTTAAGAAATAATTGTAAATGATTTTGAGTAGATGAGAGAAAAAAGTTACTGTTCAATTTGTATATTCGGAAAATCATTGTTCAACCCTTATAAATTTTTTTTAATATTTTTGAAAGTGGTTGTGAGTAAAGTAGAAAAAAAGTTAATGATAAAAGTATAAAAAATGTTATTTAATTGAGAATAAAAGAGAAAAAATATTTTTTTTTAGTGTAACTATAAGGACAAAAATAAAAAACCTGATGTGAATGCTCTTAAGGGAGTGAGTCGGATTCCTAACTAGTATGGTGCCTAGAAGAGTATGCACTTAGTGGCATGTACTACACCAAGTTAGGATACTTCAAATATAAGAAAATGTGATCATAAACCTACAAGTTAAGCACCTTCGCGAATAAACACGAGAAATGAACATTTTAATGGTGACATTATGCTCACTTCTATCCATCAAATCATCATTTAAATCTAACATCCTTGATGCCTTGAATGACGGCTAATGGGTAATTTAGGTGATGTTCCATTGAAACATTAAATCAAGCTTTAATAATTGTGAGAGGATATGAATGAATCTTTTCTTAAGAAGATGCAAGAATACTTAAAAGTATTTGGTTTGTGTACTTACAGCTATTTTGGAACATTTGCATAGAATTATTTTTGGGCCGAATTATATCATTTATAGTTGAAAATGAAGCCAAGTTTCACTTTAATTAGTACTATATATTCGACTCACGATGGTAAGAAGCATCTAAAAGCCATTGATTGATGTGGAACAAAGTGTACACACGAATTACCCATAGAGACAATTGTGCTTTTGAAACAGATTCGTGGGTTTGATGTTTGCGCGATACAGTTGAAAAGCTTCCAAGAGAAAAAGCTTTATTTACAGTAGTATATATACAACAAAAGAAAAATTATTTACGAAATCATGACCTATTGAAATTAAACATTTTAAAACCTGTAAGAGATCGTTTAACCAAAAGATAAAAACATATAAAATGATATTACTTAAGTATTGATTATAAGAGGATCATGGAGATAAAATAAAAATAAAAAATAAAAACTCAGCAGTAAAAAAAAGTAGGCAACGTTTAAGAAAAATTATAATTAAAACCAAAAGTTAGAAAACCTGAAAAGAAAAACAGAAAAAGGAATAAAATCAAAAGTAAAAAAAAAAAATCATATAACTAAAACTAAAAGACGTAAAATAAAAAAAACCGAAATAGAAATAAAACAATCCGATGAATCAAATGAACAAAAAAGAGTCCAAGAAACAGTGAGTGGTTGCTTTGTAATTTGATAAAATAGAAGACCATCTAAAGCTCACTAAAATCCAAGGATGTAAGACCAAAGGAACACGGACAAGGTTTTGTTCGTATTTATTTGTTAACGGATTAACATGTCATGAACTATTTACGAACACTTACATAACGTAAACGTATGGAGACAAAGGCAAACGAATACAAACAAACACTCATGAACATAAACAAACACAAAGTACTTGAATAGAAACAAACACAAAACGAAAGTATATGAATACAAACGAATATAAACGATTATATATTTTTGAACGTTGGTGAACCACAGGAGCAAAGGACCATGCCTATAGTGGTACCCAATGTTATCACGACCGGATCGGACCGGCCGGTCCGATCGGGGATCGGCCACCTAGCCGGTCCAGTTCGGTGCGATTCGTTTGGGGCTAGTCGAACCGGCTGGTTCGTCCCGAACCGATGGTCGGACCGGGAAACCAGACCGGTTTTGTATTTTCTTTATATTTTTTTGATTTTAATGGGTAAAAACAGGGTGTTGAACCATAAATTAGTGTGTTGGATATAAAAATATAGTTAAGTTTTATATATAACTATAAAATACATATATAAATTACTTATATTTAATTATATATATAACTATATATATAATATTGTATATATATAATTATGATGTCATCCGGTTCTTAAATCCGGTCCGACCACCAAACCAGTAAGGCGTCCGGTTCGACGTCCTATCTGGTTTTGAAAACATTGGTGTACCTCAAATGGAGGTTAATGCTGAACCATAGGAGCGCCTCTAAAATTCTGATGTTTATTTTAATGAAGTTGAATTGTGAACCACACGAGAACAATTTAGGGGATAAATAAATAAGGATTATATAAGTGGGGGATTTTTTTTATTTTATTTTAAAAAGAGTAATTTTGTCAATTTGTATTTTTGACATGTTATTTTAACGGTGTTAACTTTTTTAGAAAAAAATGATAACATTATTTTTAGATGTAAATGTCAAACGTAACCAAACCACATAAAAAAAAACCATAGTTCACTTTTTAATAAAGTAATTGATAATTACAAATTATGTTAGCTCATCTTATACTTTAGCGAATATCAATAACGAAGCAGGCAAAAAAAAAAAAAAAAAAAAAAAAGTTATACAAATTGAAAATAAAAGTTCAATTACTTATCAATTGAAAAATCGATAACGATAGCAATTTTGATAATTCCGAAAGACTCGTAAATTAAATCACGTTTATACTAAATGATTAATTAATAGTACTCATATGTCCAGAAATTTACTATCTTATACATTAGTACAAAGCAAGGTGTTCCTTTATCTCTACATGACGAATCATGATCACTTAGATTCTATGTGCGTTCACTTAGAGAACCTCCAATGGTTCCATTTTTCTATGTTTTTGGAATATAATTTCATTTTGTGATGACACATCTTATTGTAAGGTTTCTTTTTAAAACAAGATGTTCATGCAGATTAACATGAGAAACCAACTCATTGTCAGACATTTTCAATGGGTGCCACCAGGTTGGGTTTCACTCTTAAAAATAATAATATATTTATATTAATCAAACATTTAGTTTTTAAATTTTAATTGATTTTAAATTTTAAAAAAATTGTAACATACACATAAAAAAACTTTATTTATTATTATATATTTTAAATTAACTAATCTATTATTTTTAAATATCAATTTTTAAAGTTTTAAGTTTTTAAATTTCAAATTTCCCTCCAAACGGCTATATTTTTAAATTTAATTTTTTAGACTTTCTCATAACGGCTATATTTTTAGGTAGTTTAATTGTCGCATTGTTTAAGTTATGTATTATTTAGTTATTGTAACTTTTAATTATATAATGTTTGAATTTCAAGTTTTCACTATTTAGAATTTTCCCTCTTACAAAAAATATTTAACTTTTAAATTATTAAAATTTAGAATTTCCCTCTAAAAATCATTTAACTTAAATTTTAAAATTTTAAAATTTTCGTCCAACAAAAGACATAAATAATTTATTTATGTTTTCTATTAATATAAAAGTTTGGTAACTAAAAATAAATATAAAAGGTGATGATGATGTGCCAACGTTTTTAGGTGTTTCTAAGTTTTACTATTGGAAATGTTTTTGAAGTTTTTAAAAAATGAGTGGTTTTCTGATATACCTGCTGACTAGGCATTTTAATTAGTGTCTTTTTATTTCAATATTGGTCTTATCAACAAGATTAATCGATCAAATGTTTTAGAATCACTCATTCATAATATATTTAGTGGAAAAAAAAAATCTCTTATAAGGTTTAACCTAGCTTCCCTTTTTGTAGATGCCTCTGTTTGTAACATTTCATTTTGGGAAATGATGACAATTATTTAACATGAAGTATGCTGATTAATATAATTACGTTGAGTTTGTAACCTACTTCTTAAATAAATTAAATGATTACTGGAGTGAAAATTGTAGTATTTGTAAACTTTGAGATAACTAGTAAAGTAACTACTGGTTGGGCAGTGAAATTCTTGCAGGGTTTGGGATTTGACATTAGAAGACATAAGCAAAACTAAGTTTAGTTTTCTTGGTCCGTAATCTAGAAACTCGAGTTATGTATTTATAAATATCATGTCATGTATTTGTAATTGTTTATACCAAACATAATAAAAAAACCTAGTTGTAACGGGCCCTCATCATCCTGTACCATAAGGGCCAGTTAAAGTTCCCCTGAGCTCTAACTCAGTCGTGCTAGTCCCACTAATGACTCATCCTCTGTCTCAACTAGTTTGGACACTCCATTGGATTCAAAGATCTATCAAGAACCATCATTACTCTCCAAATTCAGCAACAATCACCAGGAGAGCAGCCTGTGAACGTATGATCCACATCGAATCCAAACCATGTTAAATTCTTGTGTTCTTCCTTATTGCTTTCTTCTGTGTGCGATTATGTGTATTCCACTTTGTAAATACTAACATGTGGTGTTAGAGCTAAGGCTCAAATATTGTTTGGTCTTTGCCTTGTTTTGGGTTTGGGATCATGGATCGATACTGTTGCACACCACCACAAAGTCATCGTCACTACTGTTGTTGTCGCCGCTACTGATTAGGGTTTCAAACATGTGAGTCGCCACCTTCATTTAAAGACATTGTTTCGTCGCTGTTTAATCGTTGTCACTATTGTGTAAATCGGTTTTTACGGTGCAATTATCGATCAAAGTTGTTCTTATTTGTAGCATGACTAAAAACTCAATAGCCGAGTGGAAGAATCACCAGGGTACACTATCTTCCTGCCAACATCAAGAGATACAGTTTCATTCCTTCTTGTTTTCTATTTAGGTTTGTCTGGGTTGTTGATTCATTTTTTGGGTGTTCAAGATTCGGGGTGTTAGTTGAGTTTGTTGTTCGGGTTTGCTTTGGTATGTGGATTGGTTATTTGTTGATATAAGTATTAGGTTTGGTTTTTTATGTAGTTTTTTTGACTAGTTATCAACTGTTTGGTGTGTCGATTTGTCTTTGTTTGCTATTATGGCTGAAGAGGGAAGGTTGTGATCGAAAAGTTCAATAATACTGATTTTGGTTAGTGGAAAATGCAAATATAAACATTGTAATGTCAAAAGGATTTAAATATTATACTGAATAAAAAACAAAAGAACATGGAGAAAGCTAAAGAAACAATGTAGGATTTCAAGGACAAGAAAGCTATAGTTGCTATTATGTTGTTTTGACGAAGAGCGTTGCTTTTAACATCATGAAGGAAACCACCACAAGTGGTATCATGTTGGCTCTATGAAAGATGTATGAAGAGCCACCTGTAGCTAACAAGGTGACCTTGATGAGAGAAATGTTTGTGATGAGAATAAAAAAGGGAAGCTCAATTACCTCTTATATTAATAATCTGAATTGTATTCTGTCTAGATTAGTATCAATGGGAATAAAATTTGATGATGTGACTCAAGTTGTGGTATTGTTATCTTCACTGCATAATAGTTGGTTTGGAATGTGATTGTTGTTATTAGTTCTGTGGGGGCTGATGGGATAACATTTAATAAGATATGTGATATTGTTTTGGATGGAGACATTTGTTTAAAAAGTGTAAATGATGGAGCATCGTTTGAGACGTTACATGTAGTAGGGAAAAGGAAAATAGCTGAACTAGTGGGAGTTGGGTAGAAGTTTGTCTAGAACCAATAAAATTATGAAGTGCCAGAAATACAACGAGGTGGGACACATTAAGAGTTAGTGCCCTAGATAAGAAAGAATTAACAACTACTGCTGGGATGTTTCTAATGATGATGCATTGATACTCAGTGTGAAAAATAGTGTGGACTCTTGGGTCATGGATTCTCGGGCTTTGTTTCACACCATGGGAAACGGGGAATGATGGTGAATAAAAAATATGGTGATTTTGGAAAGGTACAATTAGCCAATGACAATATATTTAAGGTAATAAGCATGATGGATATTGATTTGATTACTTCATTAGGATTTACATGGAATTGAAGAATGTTAAAGTGATTCCATGGCTGTTGAAGAAACCAATTTCATTTGATCAGCTAGATGAACACGAACTGGAAGTAAGTTTTGGTAGTGGTAAATGGAAGGTGAACAATGATAAATTAATTACTGCTCGTGGAATAAAACATGGGTTGTTGTATATGGTTGAGATACTTACCGAAGGATGTATGACCTTCCCGGTTAAGCAAAACAAAATTTGGTTTCCTAAATCTGCCGCTAAGAGAGTTCGTTTTGCAAATTTGAAGTATGAAGCAAAGTTGTTAGCTGACCGAGTTTGAAAGTCTAAACCATTAAGAGATTTTGTGATTGTGGAAGAATTCTTTATTAGCTTGATACAAAGATTACAATACATGATAAGGATGATAAGGATATACTATCTAGGGTTTTTAACTTAGTGAACAAAAAACTAAACATGGGATCAAGCCTAAAGCTTTCACAAACCCAAAAAGTAAATGTGTAAATGGCGGAGCTTGAACACTCCCGTAGGGGGGCAGGGGCGAAATTGTTTCTTTTCAGGAAGGGGGCGAACTCGAGTTTTATATAAAAATTTACACTACTGTGCTACCCCCCCCCCCCCCCCCGGTTCCCAACTATGCTCCGGCCATGACTTCTCTGTTGTTCTAGACACGGTATTGATTTTAAGAGGGAGAGTGGGCAAACTTCAGCAAGTTTACACTAAAATAATGAGAAACACATCTGCCCCTAAGAATTTTACTAACTCATATAAGCCGATAGGAAAAATTGATAGGTGTTATGTAACCTAGAATCTAGGATTTTGAAGTATGTGTAAATATTCTTATGAACAACTCATCTAAGCATGTAGAGATTGCTAAAAATACTTCCACTACAATACCTATTGTGTTTATAAAGTGTATAATTTGAAGGTTAAACACCAAAACATGATTGTGCATAAGCATGGGACGTAGACTACGCCCACTTGGGGTTGTCTGCGCTGGATGGTGTATGGTACAACAGTCTAGTTTTTTCTAATTTTTTTGGTACCCATGTGATTGAGTAGCATTGTTTTTACTCACTTAACATGTGCTAATATGATTTATGCACACTTTTAAGTGCGCATTTTATTATGTACTTAGCATTATACACATTGGTAATTTATATCTTTAATTTATGCATTCTTTGGTCTTCACACACGGAAGCAATGAACTTTAGAAGACACGTGTGCTAGTATAGTGCTACACACCTAGGAAAATTAGATTACCTAGATGTGTAATTCAAAATGTTCTTTTCTTTGTCTCTGATTTCTTCATTAATCCTTTCTTCTCAATATTAACATAATTAAACCTGCAAATCAAGTATGAAAACATTAAGTATTTTATAATTTTTCATCATTATAAACACCAATTTTATGGAATATTTGAGGCAGCAGGTCCTCGAAGTTGATCATCCTGTTATTACTCATAACTATTATGAAAACAAACACTACATGAATTTAAAATCTTATGGAAGACGATGTAGTTAGCTAAAACACATAAAATGTGTGCAAATGGAAGAATCATGTACACATGCTAACTTCACTCCTAGTATAAGCCTACATCCCGTCTCAAGAGTTGGGGAATCCCTACTGACTTATCATATCAGTTTCTAGTTTTGTTTCAAATACGAGCTCGCCAACAGAGGACTTTATGTAGAGTTAGATTGAAATGCATTTCAGAGTGACCACCCGATGACACCATACTTGTTGCTCAGATGACGGATTCAACATCGTATTTGCAACATTTAACTTTCGAGACATTCAATTGTAATGATTTCAACTAAAACACGAAGTGTATATTGGTACTCAATGTAGAGTACATATCACCATAATTATATATTTGAAAACATAAAAAATGTGTTTGAAGGCAATAGCTTATTTATATGCACTACTACCGATAGATTTCCAATGGACATTCTGTTAAAACATCTTTTGAAAATTGTTCAAGAATTTTTTCTAAAAAGCCTGATTATGATAATATTAACTGTTTTGAATACTGATAGATTATTTACAGAAGGCCGTTAAAAACCCTTTACCGGGCAATTAAGCAGGAATATATTCTGAAAAAGGTCTGAGAATTATTAATTTAAAGTTGCTAATTGATTACTAATGTCATGTTATGTCGTCAGTGATGTAATGATGGAGTCCGCCAAAATCTAAAAAAGTAACTAAAACTAGATTTTGGTAGATTTCATGATCCGTTTGTAACAATACGTCAATGATATTTATTTGTTTAGAAGTGGTAATCGTGAGAAATAATGTTTGTCCGGGTGATATGTTTAAGCACAAAATTTATATATTCCAGTTTTATGTTATTATACATATAAATTTTTTTGACTGATGACCTTTCAAATTCATTCATCCATGACTTTATAAAAATACATTTATAATGCGCCAACTCATTTGTGATATGCCAACATCCGATCCACTTACCCGTTTTGACTTTCTAGCAAATGAACATGAAATGAACACATGATTTTAAATATTAACGTGTTAGATTCTATTAATTATAATGTGCCAACCCACCAACACGAAATAGTTACAATGTGCATATGGTTGTCTCATCCCCTTCAATCCCCAATTAACTTAGAATTTCCAAATGGTGCTCCTTATTATATTCACATTGATTACGACTATTTTCCTCATTCCTAAGTGAGATTTATCCCAATATTGACATGTTATATCTATATTTATAGTTATGAAAGGACTTGTAGTCTAGTGGTATCAATGTGTGAATAAAATGTGTCTCTTTATATGTTGTTGAGAGTTTAATTATTAAGACATTGCCCCAGGTGCCGCACTACCAAAGCCATAATGCAACAAATGGTTGATGGTACTGTGCATGTGCCTCTATCTTATTATAAGAAAACTACTTTAAAGATAAGAGGGGATAAATAAGATGCATTAACAGATTTAGAGATGGTTGGGGGAAGAACGAAGATATATGATGTAATGTTAATGTGAAATAGAGGAATCCTAGGGACGGGCAAGATTGAAAATATTCTCTCCTTAATCTATTGATGGATAAAATGTATAGACTTAAAGACGTACAGAGATTTAATTTTAAGAATAGAATCATAAGTAACTCATTCTTATTTATTTATAAAATCTACATTTATAGTTTCTTTACACCATATTTGTTGCTCAAAAGACAAATTCATCAACGCATTTATCATAGTTAATTTTCGATGCCTTTGATTTCAATGATTTCAGCTACACCTGGCAAAATGGGCGGGTTGGGTCAGGCAGGGTATCGGGTCAGTTTGGGTTCGGGTTAGGATGGGCCAATTTAAAAAACAGGTTAGGATGGGTATGGGTCAATGTGGGTACGGATCAAGATGGGTGCGGGTCAGAATGGGTTCGTATTAAACAAATGAGAAAAAGACAGTGGGTTATGTGAGGATACTCGTTTGTAGCCTTTGCGGTAGCCGGTAGGGGAAGGATGTGGACTATGGAGAAGACGGGTTTCGTGTATTTTTGAAGATACGTAATAGCCCATCTTGATCCGTTTGATATTTGTTTTAAACCCATCTTGACCCATTTATTTTTTTCTCCATTTATAAAGTTGCCCACCTTGACCCCTTGAAAATATTTGCTTAACCCAACTTAACCCATTATTTTGTATTTAATGTCCAAATCAACCCAAATTTACATATTTGGGTCAAAATTGCCAGGTCTAATTTCAGCTAAAATGCAGATTATATAGCGGTACTTAACGAAGAATAAATATCATGGGAGTTACACATTTGAAAACGATATACGTATTTGAAGACAATAACTTATTTATAAACACTATTACCAATAGATTTTTTAGATGGATGTTGAAACACCCTTTTGAAAATTTACTAAGAATCTGTTTTGTAAAGTCCAATTGTGATGGTGTTAACTAGTTTTGAATATCGATAATTATTGATAGAATGCTTCAGGAAACCCTTACTAGGCTATTAAGTAGAATTTATCTAAAAGGGCATGAGAATTGTTAAATAAAAGTTACAGGACGATTACCAACGACCTGCTACATTGTTAGAGATCGGGGTTGACTAAAATCTAAAGAGCAACTACAAATGGATTTTGGTAGATTTTATCAGTGATCCATCAATAACCACTCTGTGATAATGTCTATTAATAATGTCATTCATGATAAATCATGCTTGTTTGAGTGATAATTCAATCATGATGTTAAAGATATTAAAGTTTTTATGTTAATATGCATATAAATTTATTTTTTTTGACATTTTTGACTTTTAATGAAATAGTTGTGTATGGTTATACTAAAATTAAACAACTTTACATTAACTTTATAACACTCTATTTATAACGCGCCAACGCGTCTACACTTTACAACCCATAAATGTGCAACCCACATACATGTTTTGACTCTTCAACCCATTTAGATAGACAACACAAAACAAACACATGATTTTATTTTAAACATGTACAAGTTAGATTCTATATATTTTAATGTGCTAACCCACCAACACGAGATAATTACAACCCTTAACATGCATATGGTTGCCTCATCATGTCCATCCCCAATTAAATTACGATCTCCAAACGGGTCTTCTATCAAATTTCCCCATTATGACAACCTCCTTATTCCCACGTGAGAATTCACCCTAAAACTGACTTAACGTGTCTATATTGACGATTACAAAACGGCTTGAAGTCTAGCGTATTAATGTGTAAAGGAAAACATCTCTTTAGTTACAAACAATATAGGTACGGGTAGGAACACTACCCTAGATGCCACGGTACAAGTACAATATTAAATGAAATAAACAATAAAAACAATTCCCATTAAAAAAATATATATTCTTAAAAAATAACTATATCTATAGTTTGTTACTTTGTTTACATTATTTTATTCATACTCACCCCTTCTCTCTCATTCGATATCCTTTGATAGCCTACTGCTGCATCATCGACACACTCAGGCTATTCTAGTCTTCTTCTTCTTCATCATCATCATTATCTTCTTCTTCTTCTTCTAATGGCATATAATCCTCCTAACCACATCTCCCAGGATATGGCTCTGCAACCACATTTCACCGACACCGACAATCCTCCCCTCTTCCGAGCCATTCTTCCACAACATCACCACTCCGGAAAAGACCACTGGCTCAACTGCCCAATTCTCCGCCAACAACCAAGGTTCGTCGGTTCAATCGGAAACCCTAGCAATAATATTTTCATCAACCTGCAAAACAACAATAATAATGATTCGGATTCTGCCGCTACGTCGTCGTCTCAGCATCATCAAGCTAATAATAATGATAATCGGTGGCTGTCGAGATCGATACATGTGAATGGAGACGACGGAAACGATTCGATTGCCGTTGCTGCTGCTGCTGCTGTGATGTCTTCTCGTGGTCCGCCTGATTTGAACGATCGTTCTAGAAACATCGGTGCTGCTCAGGTTTCATTTTTCGATTTGTGGTTTTCGTTTTCAGTTCTTAATTTTGATTTGGAATATATAAGAATGTTGATTCTTTTTGGAAAGACTGTTTTGTTCATGCTAGTTGAAATTTCAAGTTAAAAGGTGTTTGACAACTTCTAAATAGGTGAATAATGAATTATTAATAGTTTTGAAACATTAAATGATAAACCAGTAAGAAGTCTGAATTATTAAGAGCTAGTATATTGTTTAATTATGTCTGACCAATTCCGATAAAAGTTCTTAACCATTCAAACTTAGTATAATGCTTAAACATTCAGAGACAAAAGTGTTTAACTATTCAGAAATCTGCTCACGAAACAAACACTCTGAACCATTAAGTGATGAAACATTTAAGGGGCGTTCGGTTCACGGAATTCATAGGAATTGAATTGATATTGAAATTGTATTATTCGTCAACCAAAATTATGTTTGGGTGAACAATGAAAGGGAATGTTTTACCTTAAATTCTTTTGATTGTGAGATTTCAATATTCCTTCCACTTAGAGAAGGATTTTAAATCCTACAACCAAAGAAATTTTAATGTAAGACATTCCCTTTCATTGTTCACTTAAGCACAATTTTGATTAACAAATCATATAATTTCAATAACAATTTCAATTCACATGAATTCCGTGAACCGAACGCTCTATTAGATATATAAGTAGTTAATAGGCAAACAAACATCCGATACATTTTTTAAGGGTATGCTTAGTATTTTCCAATAGTCAAAAAGACCACTTATTTTTTAATAGTGTTCTATTACCATAAAGAAGTATTTGGCCTTATCTACATTTGACTTAAATAAAATATTATTATATCTTCAATGAAAGGACAGAAAAGGCTTTTTCAACGTTTTTAACCCTTTTCTCTCTAATAGTAATTTACTCTCTCCCACCTTTTCTTGTGAAATGGATGATTACTTTTGCATCTCGTGCATCAAAGATATTAAAATTATTCATGACAAACTCAAGCACCCACCGAAAGTTTCCTTCCTCTAAAACCAAATCCATCGATTACGATTACGATTACGATTACGAGTCTTATAATAATGATACCATCACATTCACAGGTGGATAATACTGCCGGAGGAGAGACTGAGGTAGGTACCGGCGACGGTGGTGGAGGCGGAGGAACGGTGATGAATTGGCAATATGCGAGTGAAAAAGCAGAGGTATTGTCGCATCCGTTGTACGAGCAGCTGCTAGCGGCTCACGTTGCGTGCTTACGCATCGCCACGCCGGTGGATCAGCTGCCGAGGATCGATGCACAGCTCGCGCAGTCGCAGCAGGTGGTTTCGAAATATTCGGCTATTGGTGGCCTTGATCATCATGATAAGGAGCTCGATCAGTTCATGGTACGTGTTTTCCTTTTCTCTGTGTTGTGATCGTGATTTTGCTATGTTTTAATGCTATGGATAATTAGGTTTAGCTATGGATTATTGATGTTCGATTTAAGACGTAAATAACTGGCAAACTACTTATCAAATGAAGGAGGAGAAAGGAGCCTTGATTATTACCTCAAACTGTGTGGGATTTACCGTTTAGGAATTATAGAACATAGGAAAGTAATAACTAACCTCAAACAATGTAGGATTACAAGAAAATAGCCAATAGTCTGCATATAGTCAGCCTTCAGTCAGTTCTAGAATCAACTTATAAATTATAATTACAACACGCGGTCCTCAGGCTGGACCGGTGGTATCATATGCTACTAGTTTGTTACAAATATAGTTGATATGAGGCATCCTTATGGCTTTGGTGACATATTTGCTAACTGATCTTTTGAGTTGAAGAAGCTAGTCACAATGCATTACTGTTCAGTCTTCCGTATGATGAAGTGACAATCTCTCTTTATGTTTTGTGCTTTCGTTTCATAAAGCTTGTTGCCTGTTGCTATGAAACTTTATAACTGTTGGTGAAAGTCATTCATCACTTGCTTAGAAATCTCATCATTTTGAATATTCTAGACAACTAGTAGTAAACAAAAACAACGTTAGTAAATAGTCAATACATAAAGCTCAATAAATTTTTTTTTACTTATATTTTTAAACAAGATACCAACTATCATCTTCTGTCCTAACAACATCTCATCCATTTCAGCCCTATGATATTCTATATTTCATGAAAAGATTTCAGCTACAAATCATTAGAAACTTCACCTTCATATCTCACAAATCATGTGAACGAAATTTTGTTCACTCTGATCATAATTGTTGAAACACAAAAGATCCAAAAGATCACTGTGATATGTGTTTATACTAAGGGAAATTGCATAAGAAGCTTTATAGATTTAAATGTTCTCCATTCTAGTTATGAATTGGAATGCTGTGAATTTACAGTTTTAATTGTAACACTGGTCTAACATGTTTTAAAGAGCAAAGTCATCTTTGTCTACATAACATTCTGCAGTAAAGCATTAAAGCTAGCTCGAGGACTCTCGATGAAAATATGAATTCTACATTCTAGTCATCTCCAATTACTTTGGATACTTTTTTCGCCATCTCATCTGATACTCCAACTACACACACACGCACATACACACACATACAAACACATATCTGTTGATCACATTGTTAGATGTGCTAAACTTTGTTTAGATGCTGTGAATCCTAGTTTAGATGGGATATTCATTTTGAAGTTGATCATCTGAGTGCAAAGTATTAAAGGTTGGTTGGGAAACTCAGTTATCTTACTATCACATGTCCCAACATTTCCTTTGTATGCGTGGCTAGTTATAATCATCGCAATACAATGATACTCTTCCTTAGGTACCTAAAAGGAGCGCCAGGACAATGTCTGCTATATGAAGATAGAGGAAATATAGAGGTAATTAGGTACTCAAACGCTAATCAGACAACTCCATGGTCTACTTCAGGATATTGCATGGGAATCTAATATCATGGAAAACTGAAAATCAAGATGTTGTAACAATATCTAGAGCAGAAGCAGAATATATAGCCATGGCACTGGTCACCTGTGAACTTATTTGGTTAAAATAACAACTTCAGGATTTAAAGCATGAAACTACGATATCAATGAAGTTGATCAATGACAATGAAGCAACACCACATAACCTCAAATCCTTTGTTTCATCTAACTAGGATATTTTATTAGCTCCCCTTGTTTCATAACAAACTTAAAATTAGGGTCCATAGGACTAGGTGTTTCTCACCGGTTTACAGTCCAAACTCTAAAATACCCATGCCTTCCAATGTAACGAATCTTTTCTCTGAGAATTGGCAATGTATGTGCTTGATTGGGCTACCTGATGCCTAGAAAGTATTTCAACTTTCCCATGTCTTCACACCTAAATATTTGAAGAGATGCTTTTTGAGAATATTGATTTGAGATGTATAATATCTGTGTTTGCTAGCACCTTCATAAACTAACAAGCAATGGTCCATGCAAAGTATATCAGTGTTTATGTCCACCCTTTACGTAATGGTTTGTGTGGGAGGAGTAATTGATTATAATAATAATAATGGTTTAGATCATTCCAAAGAAAGTATTTTTTTGTTAACATGACTCTGCTTCACCGTTGCAATGCAGACACATTATGTGCTGTTGCTTTGTTCTTTTAAAGAACAATTGCAACAACATGTACGGGTTCATGCAATGGAAGCAGTTATGGCCTGCTGGGAGATTGAGCAGTCCTTACAAAGCTTAACAGGTGATGCATCCAAAATTATTTCTAACGATGTTTCATGCTTGAGTTGATATATTTTCTTCTAAATAGTAATATTGAGTCAAACTTAAATCACGCTTTGACCAAAGCTGTAATTAGATGAAGCCTAAAGTTTATTGGGAACAGGAATATCACCTGGAGAAGGGACAGGAGCAACGATGTCTGATGATGATGATGATCAAGTAGACAATGAAGTCAATTTGTTTGATGGAAGTCTGGATGGACAAGACAGCATGGGATTTGGCCCACTTGTCCCAACAGAGAGCGAGAGATCACTGATGGAACGTGTAAGGCAAGAACTAAAGCATGAACTCAAACAGGTGAAACTTGAAATCGCTTTGATATCTTTGCAAATCACCTATTAAGAATGTTTGTTGATTGTAATCCTGAATAAAAAGGGTCACATGAATCAAAAAGATTATCTAAAAGCCGAAATGGATTGAATGGTCAAAAAGATACTGAAGCGTATATTCTTAATAGATAAAACCTCCTCAATCATATATTCAAAAAGTTGTATTATTATTGAATTACAAATATTTGCAATCAATTTGAAAATTTTAATTGAGGGAAAAATATTCTTGGACAAAAGGTGTTTCGTCTGTTTTGACATGTCATCCAACTCGCCCAACCCACCTATTGTGCCACCCTTAACATGAATTTGAGAAAGTTGTTCTTTCATTGGTTTTGTGTTAAAGTGTATATGTTTTACACATGTACACAGACACAATTTATTATAATCCACTTATCATGCGACCATGTGCATGTTCTTTGCAACAAACTTTTGACATTATATCATATGAACTTGGCGTCAGTTTAAATCCCTAATTTTGTTTTTATTCTTTTATGTTATTTTGGTTCTATCATTTGGTGTTAGGGTTACAAAGAGAAAATTGTTGACATACGAGAGGAGATATTACGCAAGAGGAGGGCAGGGAAACTGCCTGGTGATACCACCTCTGTTCTAAAAGCTTGGTGGCAATCACATGCCAAATGGCCATACCCTACTGTAAGTTTGATTCTTACGACTCTTATAATTTTCATTTGAAGTCATGTGCACATTTTCTCTGCTGCTTGATAGTTGATATGTTATGGGTTTGCATATTAACATATATTAACATGATGAAATGTGTTGAAACCGGTCTCTAAGTTTTTTAGTTGTTTTATCATGCAGGAAGAAGACAAGGCACGATTGGTTCAGGAAACTGGCCTACAGTTGAAGCAGATAAACAATTGGTTTATCAATCAGAGGAAGCGCAACTGGCACAGCAATCCTTCCTCTTCCACAGTCGTGAAGAGCAGACGCAAAAGGTAATTTATTGAATGCAGCCTCACTAAGCTTACTTTTACTTTAAATAACACCATTGTTTCAAGTCATATAATTTGTTTCTATTACCATATTTCCATGCTGAAGTTAGCTATTTGTTTGTAGTTGCTAATGCGCTAGGTGACAATTTCGATTCAAAAGATTAGGTTATGTTTTATCTCTAACGGGTCACCTAAAATAAAAAAAGTTAGCTTATCCAAGTTTTAATAATAGTTCATAAAACTGATGATATCATACATAAAAAAGTAGGTGAAATAATATGATTATTTGACTTACTAGTTACATATAAAAAACGTTAAAAAAACTACATATAAAAGATTGTTAGGTAACCATACCAAAGAATACCCACTTTGTCATACCCAAACCGTCCATTTTACCACCTCTACTAATTTGCATATCATGAATATATTTTCATTCTCTTCATTCTTTAAAGGCAATATGGACAAATAGTTAATAGGAAGCATTTTTATTCATTCACAGTTTTATGTCTAGTCAAACCTTTTATTTTTCATGGCACATGGAAGATCTTAATCCTTCTTAGCTTTTCTTACATATTGATTTGTCGAAGGGATGCCGACCAACCTTAATCATAATAAGAAGCAATGCAGGTGAACCTGATGGTGAGTGTGTGATGTAAACTTCCAAAGTGATCTACAGGAATGCTGAACATACGTAACAAAAATCAACTGGTTATGTTTATACTCAAGTGGCATAGAGGGTCTAACATTCAAGTACAATCTGAAAATGGAGAGTTTCAAGGATTGTGTTTATTTGTAACCATGTTTAGTATGGATACCTGCATCTGCATTGTGAAATATTTTTTGAATTTTCGGTTTTGTCATTGATATAGGATAAAACTATGAACACAGTAAGTGGGTTAGCGGTTACAAGGGTGCATATCTAAATAATTGTAGTTTTGTTTTAGCAGTTACTCAGTTAGTACAATATCTTGTTGTGGATACAATTACATATGCATTGTTTGTATTCTATACGGTTATCTGAAGTGCTACAAATACATTGTTTATCTTGAGATTTATGTCTGCATACTCATGAAAGCCGTGGGGACAATTAACAGCGTATGGACCAGATGGTCTCTTTAGACTAATCCATTGGGATCACAGGGTGCCACGAGACTAGAACATGGGCTACGTTTTTTTAACGTTGCATTAGACCTCCACAATGGAAAGGTCTGCAAACCAAGTTTACGGATCATAACCATAATTTTTATAGTCTGTAACATTGAAGCGGTTGGGAATAGGCCGAAAACAAAGGTTACGCATAGTAACCCCTTGACCTTACAGTCTGTAATGATGTTAGAAGAGGCCTATAAATTAAAAAAACTCATTCATTCTAGAAAATTTTTGCAAAATTTGAAACGTGTTTTAAACGCTTTGTCGAGTGTTGAAACCGACTAAAGTTGGGTTTGTTAAATCAGAGAGTTTTTCTAACAGAAGGCGGGTGGACAGATAAATGTTATCCCTTATAATATGGACTGATGATTGGGCGAGAAACCTTACGATGGTATGGGTGTGATAACCTTGAGGCTAAGGATTAGTCACCCAAGTATATAATAGGGTGAAGACCCTCTTAAGATAGGTTTAAGATCCAATACTTATAAAGATTAATACCCAACTTATATAGGGTATGATAATCTTAATAGGATACGTGATCATATGAAGGGAGAAAGCTATAAGACGGTTTTAACTGAACATATTTTTCAAGTGAGTGTTACATATCCATAGAAGTAGATGTGTTTTACGTGAATATGTGCATATGATATGAAATGAGAAATCATGAGAAAATATGAATACATGTGATTATGTAAGCGTGTATTACAAGTATTTGAATGATTCTATGTGTAAGAAGTATAAAACTCAGATGAGTTTCCTTTTTCAATACAAGATTGCATGCGAAATTCACAATCAGATGCGTACTAAATTCACATGAGAGTTTTATGATCCAACACCTAGCCGCAAGTGAATTCTGCGGTGGGTGTAAGTGTTGAGCTCTAATGAGTTTTGTGACCTAATGTTGAATCATATGTGTTAGCTAATGGCATATCAATAGGACTATGTATTATCTTGATAAAATGCACACTCACTTAACAAAAACTAATTAGTTAGAGTGTTCAAAATCGGATGTTCGCATTTTGGATAGTGGATTTCACTATTTGAATCCGAAATTTCAGATATTTGAATTCGAAATTTCAGATATACGAATTTTGAATATCCGAACGGATATCCAAATTGTAAAAAATATGTATTTTTAAATAATTTTTATAAAATTAAAATTCTTTATTAAAAAAGTTTCGGATATCCAAAGATTTTATAAAAATATGCAAAATTTCTAATTAATATTTATTATTTAATAATTTTTATATAAATATTTCAAAAAATTAGGATATCCAAATATCCCAAAATCCTCAAAAACACTATCCGAATCCAAATCAGAAATTTCGAATATCCAAAAATTTTGAGCCGAAATTTCAGATATTTCAAATACGAATATTTTTGAACACATGTTATGCATATAATTTCTAGTGACATAAACAAGCAAGAGGAATAATACAACAGATGAAAGTCGACATTAGTTGGAATGAATCAATTAGTGGATAAAGTGAAGACCTGGATAAGTAGTGAGACTAATCACCTGATCAGAGCTACGACTTAAGCGCCGTCGAGGTGGCATCCCTGATCATAATTCTCGCTATTTTCTTCTTTCATTTGATCTTTCATTTTTATAATAATTTGGTTTTTCTGTAATAACTTGTAACTTATACATTTTTTTAAATACTCGATACGATGTTGTGTATTTAAAACATATTTCACTATTCTAGTACAACATTTAATTGAAAATAAATGTGGTTTCAAAATAAAGTATTTTTTAGTCTCGTAAAGTTAAAACTTGCATTATTTTTAAAACATTTCGTTAACAAGGTATTTTCCAAAAGCGACACATAAATAAGTTCGTTTCAAAGTACTTGTAAATAAGTTATTTTGGAAATGATCGGTTGAAACGGCTCTTAAATAAGTATTTTGAAGACTTCTTGTAAAGAAATTACTTTGTTTTTTATTTTGTCATGAGGTATTTTTAGATCTCGTTAGATATTACAAAGTTATAAAAAAATATCAAATTATATGTTAAATGAGCTACTGAAATAATCGAAGAAATTCAATAATAAGGAAAAGAAGTTCATTATTATATATATAGAACCAATAAAGATGAAAAATGAAAGATGACAATAAGATTTGGTTTTCGGTTCGGTTCCTTACCCAAAAACTGAACCAAATTATGAATTTAGTTTTCGGTTATAGAAGTTTTAAAATCGGTTTGTTCCATTTAGCCAATTTAACTAAATTTAATATGTTATATTGTATTTAAAATTTTATAATTATATAGTTTACTAGCTTTAGTAATCCCGTGTATTACACAGGTTGAAAAAATAAAATATTAAATAAAATAAAAAATTTTATTAATTATTAAACGATATTTTAAATAAAATATGATTAAAATTATGTATGAGTGAGGACTATAAGTAATAAAATAATGATATCAAATCTTTAAAAAAAAATTTAAATTTTTGTTTTTTTTTTTTTAAAACATTTTGTTTCAAAAGAAACAATTTAAAATAAATTTTTCAAAATTTCCTTATATAGCTCCAAATTTTAATTATTTTTATTTTATAAATTTTCTTTTTAAAAAATATAAATTTTAAAATATTCATATTTTAAAAAAAGTTTAATGTTTTAAAAAAAAGTTCTTATGTAAAAAAATTTATTTCTCTAAAAATAACATTAATAAAAAAATTCTTTTTTTTAACTATTTAAACTAAATAAAATAAAATAATATTATTAGTAATCAATGTAACTATTTAGTAGAATAGAGAAGTGAAAAAATTTTAGTGAGAAAGAATATGAAAATAACATTAATAAAAAGACATCTTTCCTCGTTTATTAAAAATTATTTGAAATCTAAACAAATTTAAAATTATTTAATATTTCTTTAATTTAAGTAATTATTTAACAAAAGAGAGACGGAAAAAAAAATTAAGAAATCTAAAAATATGACAAGTGTCCCACCAAGTTAGCATTTTAGTATTATATATAGATCCTAACTACCCAACCCAAAACTATCCAAAACGGTTTTAGTTGAGCCCAATAACTAATTTTTGTATACTTACATCAAAAATTTGTCTTAACTCTCATGTAAACCTAGCAATCTTAACCCATAGTAGTCAAAATGGGTTATTTTGGGTACAAGATTTTTCTCTTTTGGGTTGAAATGGGTCGAATCATCATAGAGAACGAGTCAGAATGGGCTGCCTAAAAATATTGTGAGTTTAGAATGGGTTGAAATGGGTAAGAACAAGTTCTTGAATGGGCAAGAATAGGTAATCATTTGTCTTGAAGAACAAGTGAGATGGTTGAATGTATAGAAAGAATCACCAGTTCACCATCTTCGACTTACCCCTAGTGCAGCTCGAAAATATTGACCACTAGTGTTGCTCCACCGTCGATGGACCACCACCTACCAACCACGAACCACCGCCACCTTCGCACCACCACTAACCAACACTGCAGCTAGCACTACCTAGCAGTGCCGCAGCAACCACCACCAACTGCTACCACCGTAATCCCCGCTGACCAACACCACACAAACCACCAGCACCGACTGCTGCCGCAACCACCACCACCAACCAACGCCATAACAATCCACCGGCGCCGACCACCACAGTCACAACCACCACCGACACGACAACCCAACCACCACCAACATCAACTGATGCTGACCCAACCACAATTTGTTGGTTGAATTCTTCGGAGTGAAAATATAATGTTTTTTTTTTGTAATAATTTTGACCTATTCTGACCCGAACACATTCTGACCCGAACCCATCCTGACCTATACCCATCCTGACCTATACACATCCTGACCATTTTTCTAATCAACTCATCTTGACCTAAACCCATATTGACCTGGACCCATCCTGACCTATTAACCAACCCAATCCAACCCGCCCACTTTGCCACCTCTACTCTCACGTTTCGAGACTCCTTGACGCTGGACCCTTAAGACATTATCTCTGCTCTCCCAAACATTTAGCCATCCAAAACTCAGATTATCTCACATTCGGTTCTTGAACTCGAGTTCAAGGCTTCAAGTGGACAGCGCCATCAACATTCAATTGGTCGCATCGTAGCTCGCACTATTGTACCCTCGCATGTGAACTTCGATTTGTTTTTTACTTGTGGTTGTGTGTGTGAGCACTTCAGCCCGTATCTATGTTACTCCATGTACTACCATGATGGGAACATGAGACAACATGGTTTATTTAGTTAAAATATCAAATAGGTAAATTTGAATTTATTAAAGCCCATTTAAAGCAATTGTAGTGATTTTTAAGTCTCTTGTTAGTTAAATATTGTCAAAAATAGGAAAATAATGAATTCACTCACCCCTTTTTAATTTTAACACCCGTTAAAAGCTTAGCTAAACATGAGTTTAAATTCCTCTTTAACTAAAATGTAGTGATTTTAATGTTTCATTTGTGTTCAAATCAGAAAATTTAGCACCCCTAGGAACACAACTATGTCCCGTCTCTGGAATTTTGTTTTGGCTTTTTTTTTTCATTCTTGGTCAACCCATGTATGTGCTATTCTACTATGAACAGAAAAGTAAACACAAGATAAATATCACACTAAACAAGAAAATGATTCATTGCAATGTTTGTGTAGATAATATTGATTCCTAATGGTACTCGACGGTGAATTTATTACAAAAGAAGTTATTATGTAATTAGTAGCATTTAGTCATTTACATGCAAACAACTAACCAAAATTTAATAAAAATGCTATACAGTTAAATTCGACTTGGTCCGGTTTGTTTTTTCGGTTATGCCTACAAATTTTTTTAAAAAACTGAATAAATTGATAATCGAACCAATGAGCCCCTACCGCACAAGCAGGGGTGTGAAAGGCACACCGTAACGGCTAGTGCGTAAAGGGGAGTGAGGGGGGGGGGGGGTTAATCACGTTCTGAAGGTGCGAATTATAGGAGATGATTCATGAAAAAATCTCGTGTTATGTAAAGATCGCGAAAACCAAAGGGTTTCATGTGTGTAACAATGTAAAACTATATGAGTTCCATATTATATGTCTTCGTCATGATAGAAAGGCTTTAAATAAAAAACATATATAATTACCTTAATATTAATTGATGGAGAAATGAACACTTATAATTACGGCTTATTAATCTAATGCTTATCAAAAAAGCTAGAGTTTATACACCTCTAATGTCAATTTGTAGATATGGTTAAGTATTTTAACTTATCATATATTCTTTCTCCCTTTTTTCCATGTAACTGAAAATAAAATTACAAGAGGCTTGTAAATATTGAATGTTATGCTATGAACCTTCCAATTTCAATTTAGTTTTGAAAATTCATCAAATGTTATACAAAAGATTTTGCATAATTGACCTGTGCTTGAGTTCAATTAATTTGCTTTACCTTCAACTGGTGTTCACTACGGATCTTGATAAGCCTATTTTGTATGTAAAAGATGCATGCGTCTTTGGTTGTATACATATGGTGATGTAGAAGGGGTTGAATAAGGTAACATTCTTATTGTCCTCCTAAATGATTATGGTTTTCATGTATAAGTACGAGTCCCATTTGTTATTGAATATTTATTGTTTGAATGGTTTTTTCCTAAAAATCATTAAAATGTTATAAAATTGTTGCCTATTTGTTTATTAAGTCAGATATGATAACGTATTAAGGTATTTTAGTGGCACTTTGATGGCTGCTTCACTTTAGATTTTAATATTGGAATCATAAACTAACATTTGAAACTAACAAAAAGTCAGTTACATTTATGAAATTGTGTAAGCTTTTATGTACATTGAAGTACAAACGGACTATCTCTGCGAATATTAAATAACTTGGGTATCTTTGTCGGTCGTTGCATGTGTTGATATGTCTGTTTTAATCTTCTAATTACTGTAAAATCAAATCTATATGCTTTGTTTACTCAAGTTGTCTAAACCTTTGAAAGTTTAACTCAGCGTAGCTTTGGCTTCTTAATATTTTTCTTATGATTCATTGGGTTATAATTTTTGTTTCTACATGGATCCTTTTGTAGTAATGATGTAAACAAGTTGTGAAGCTCATTCGAATATATAACATCCCGCTTACTATATCAAACATTTATCGCGCAACACACGATCCAGATTATTACTAGTTGTCTAAATTAATGATGCTATATTTTTACTCAAATACTTCTTAAACAATTAAAACCTAGGTTACTTATAAAGTTTGAGATTGTATATATGTGTTTTTCAGGGTTTTCTTATAAGTTTGTTGCTTTTTTTGTGTCATCCACACTATATACTATCTGTTTTAAAATTTATGTTATATAATTGAATTTTGTACTGTTTGTTTAATATTTTTTGTTGTTTGATTTGATTTTGTGCTGTCAGATTGAAAAAGACTTGTTTCAAAATGATTATTTAGATAATGAAATGACTATATTTAAAAAATAAAAACCCACAATGAGCAACTTTAGAGATATTCTATTTTTCTGTTGTGTTTTCTATTGTGTTATTCTGAAGACCATTAAAGTAATTTTATTATCTTATTTTAGTATTTAACTTGGTTTTATCCTTTAATATGTAATCTTGCCCGACCTGAATCGTATTGAAAGAACTTAATCTTTCTCTATAGTTACGGACCTCAATATTTTTTTCGGCTCCTTGAAAAATATTCATGGGTCCGCCACTATACATGACATATTTATTTATTTGTATCATTTTTCATCTTACCCACAATACATAACCTAACATAACTTGTAAGACGAGTCTGAAAGATGGGGTTGAAATATGAAAAGGTGCTGATGTGTGTTGAGGTGTCAAATGATTATATAAAAAAAATACATGACCTAACATAGTTTGAAACATGGAGTGTGATAATGTGATGTAAGATGGCAAAAATGATCAAAGATGAAATATAACCATAAGATATGTGCTTACAAAGATATATATATATATATATATATATTTTAATTATTAGAGTAAATTACATGGATGCTCCCTGTGCAATATCCAAATTACGGTTTTCGTCTTAAGGTTTGAAAAATTACAAGGTAGTCCAAAACATGCATAAACATAACAGTTTTATTTCTGAGTTGGATGGACAATTTACTTTTGCTATTAAATTATGTGCCTTTAATCTAATAATTAAGTACCATTAAAAACAAAAAGAATAAAAAATACATTAATGGAGGGCCCCAATTTTTACACAAAAAGTAAACCATCCACTCCACACCACTAGCAGCTTCCTACCGTCAGTCACCCTTTCTCTTTAACACATCTGATCATGATCTTCAACACCGTTGCCTCCCTCCATCCGCCACCACTCTAGTGACCACCAATGCCACCCTCAATCTCACCACCACAACCCCCATCATGTTGTCTTCTTCACAACTATCGCCCACCACAACCATAAACTAACATGAAACAAGCTACTGCCTACCGTATGAAACAACCTAATGCCGAAAAAAACTAGATCTGGCGGGAAAACACTTACGGTGGTTGAAGGCTGTGGTTGGGTTGCAATGGTTACTGAAAGAAAGGGACAATGGTTGGCCAAAACAGAGAGGAAGAGATGGGCGGCGATGGCTGTATGCGATGGTGGTTGAAGGGGTTTTGGTTGTGGTCGATAATTTATGATGAGGGAGAGAGAATGATAGTGAGAAAGAGTGTTTGGTGGTTGCTTTCCGTCAGTAGATGTGGTGGTCGACCGACGTGGAAGGTGGTGGAGGTAGTACAAGAAGGGGTGGGGTGGGTTAATTAAATAATTATTTAATATATGGGTATTTTTGTAATTTTTAAAAGTTAACAGAAATAGTTAACTGTCCCTTCATATCAAGGACTAACACATGTTACGTTTATGTTTATTTTGACACTAACCTTTTAGTTTTTTAAATCCGAGGGATCAAAACTATAATTTAAACATAGTACAAGGACCATCCATGCAAATCACTCTAATTATTATGCATATATATTATCATGAAATAAGTGTGGTTTCATTAACTCGATTCCAAATTATTCATGTTAGCTGTATGTTAGGCACTGGACCGCAAAACTAACAAGTGTATGGTAGTAGTTATTTTGTCGTCTATTTTTTATTTTTAAATAGGTGACAATTAATTGAATTTTCATCATATGGACAAAATCATTGGCCTCTGATAGACAAGTCAAAGTTATTGATACTGACTTGAGATAACAAAAAGGATAGATTTTAAAAGTAGCCTAATAAATGTTATATACTTTGAGGTAAACATTAAGTAATTTCAAGAATCATAGTAAACAAATAAACGGTTTTGACGTAATAAAGTTGAAGAGAAAATCGATTATGCGGTCCAGTAAGTGTGTTATGTACTATACGTGCATATTTAAAACTAGTATATTTTTATATTGATCTAATACAGTTTCATACATAAATTATGTTATTCTATGTAGGGTCATCAAACCAATTTTATTTTTAATTTTATAATTGTATTATAAAGGTCTTTTTTGTTTGATATTATGCTCATTGTTACTACTAGTTGGTATTCCCGCGCGTTGCAGCAGAGTGTTAAAATTTATAAAAATAGTTTCAATGATTTATACATTAGTATTTATGCTAATGTTTTAAAAATATTTAAATCATAACGTTCATAAAATTAAAACTTCAATATTTGGAATTTTATGAAAAATCAATTGAAAATAAAAATGGCAAATCGGTTTTAAGCATCAAAACATGAATAGAAAAACAATGTGATAGTGTATTTGGAAATCACGAAAAAAGTTCGTCAACATAAAAAGCGTAAAGAAATATAGAAGCAAATAAAAACATCCGTTATTGAACTTTAGTTTATTAAATACTATAGGTGTAACCCGAGCTATGCAGCGGGGTTATAAAAGTTGAAAATTTTAATTCTGATGATTTATATGCTAGTACTAATCACCCAGAAAAAGATTACGTGCAAAACGAGCGGGTGTAACTTTAATAAACTATCAACCAAAACCACTTCACATTTAATTCAGATTCAACAATCAATTACCCTTAAGCAACTGAATTCCTTTAGGAATTAGGAGCATACTGTAACTTCACATAAGTGGCTTTTACAGATGATATTGTTGAAAAAGCTTCAACTATAAAAGCATAAAACCACTCCACATTTAATTCAGATTCAACAATCAATTACCCTTAAGCAACTGAATTCCTTTAGGAATTAGGAGCATACTGTAACTTCACATAAGTGGCTTTTACAGATGATATTGTTGAAAAAGCTTCAACTATAAAAGCATTCATGGTTGCTTGATGCTTAAACCTTCTGAACTTTATCAACGTTGGCCGCTGCTCGAATATGTAAAAATTTATTGAATTAATCTGTAAGATATACGGAAAGTATGATCAACAATTGAGCATGATTTAATAAAAGATGAAAGCAGCATACCATATTAACTCATTTTTATTGGTTGCTTGATGCTTAAACCTTCTGAACTTATCAACGTTGGCCGCTGCTCGAATATGTAAAAATTTATTGAATTAATCTGTAAGATATACGGAAAGTATGATCAACAATTGAGCATGATTTAATAAAAGATGAAAGCAGCATACCATATTAACTTCATTTATTATGTTTTGTTAATAGTTTTCAACAAGTAGCCTATAAAAAACATGGGTACATTTAAGACATCAAAGAGTAGCTGAGTCATACACCTCAACCACCATCAACTTGGTCATCCAAGATTTTAGACGTTTAGATTATATGGCCAAGTGCCCATCAATAAATTCAGGGATATGTAAAAGCTCTATAAGAATATACTCATCGTTTGGACCAAACAGAATTCAGATCATATATGCACCATAACTGTTGCCTATTTCACCATATTAAGTTGAATTTAATTGCCAATAGAGCAAACAAATAATAGTAAAACAAATTAGCAGATAGAGAAATGAATCAAATGGTTTAAAAGTCTACAACTTAGCATCAACTACTCAAATTTGGTATCTCCATTTCAGTTTCTGCTGATCACATAGAAGTGCTCCTGTCAACCAACCTGATTGCAATCGATGAAGATTTGTTGTAGCAACAATACTGTAAGTCGTCGGCTATGACCTCATTTCTTTTAAATAATGTAATCATACTTTAAAAACTCTACCTTCTTCACCCAATTTACCCATGGGAGCAATATAATCCATGATGTACAACATTGGCTCTTATTGAAAAGCCTGGCAACCTTCATAACGATCCTACAAAAATAACAAGGAATGCAACAAACACATGTATAGCGAAACGAACAATACCACTACCATAAAGATCAGACCAAATTAAGACTATATATGGGCCTTAATTTGACATAGTCAAATTGGCAACGCCATAAAGGTTGTCATATAGTGGAGAACCAAAAGATCAAAATACTTCATACTTTATGAATCTAGAACTCAATTAGATTAAAACACTTAAAACACCTACACATCCTACAACATTTAAATGTAAGCTAAACTTGTTTATAACAGAAACATGATTGCAGAAATTCGAATCAAGAAATTTAGTTCAGAAACATGTTGAATTTGTGGACCATTTGATCTCCTAGTGTGAATAGAGGCCTGCAATACTATTATTACATTGTTGGGCTTAAGTTTATAAATGGACTTTTTTAAACTTTGATCCTTGCCCATCCATCCAAAGCCTTTCCCTAAGCGAAAGAACATTAACAGTTGATGCAGATTTAAACCCAACTCAAAAAGAAGAAATTATGTAGTTTTTGATGCAGAACTGAAAAGATCAATTAGAGTAATAACATGTTTGTTGACTGATTTAAACCCAGTTCAAAATAACAAACGGTCAACATTAAATCAACATTATAAACATAAATGGACCCATAACACAAGTAAAACAAAAGTCAACAGCAACAACAAAAGAATATATCACAAGAAAAGTGTATAGTGGGTCAAATGGGTCAAATTGGTCATATGGGTCAAGTGAAAATCTAAAGTTTCTACTGTTAAATATATCTCATTTGAGGATTACAAGCACTTGCTAAATATTAAAATGAAATAAAAAATGACCTTAATTTTTATGTCATTTTATTTTCTTTTTATCAATGCAAACAGAACTTCAGGAACTAATAAAGCAAAACAAAGAAATCATAGACATGACATTTTAAGCATTCCTAATTAGTTTTTCAAACTTCTTTTGTGCGCTAACAATGTATGGCATGCATTCATGCATATAAAGCTCATCAATGATGATCAGACACATCAATATGTAAAAGAGATAAATTCATCTAATGTAAATGAGATTTTTAATTTGCTTATTGAACAAGATATATATCACCTCTATTACCCAGCTTAATCAATTAAAATGAGGATCAACCAAAAAACTCTAGAAGAGCATTGCTGCTATCTAAAATGTGCTACTTAAATAGAAAACGTTAATAATTGGAAAGATCTAATCTGATCTTTTCTTGTTTCTACTAACAAATAAAAAAGTTTAAGATCATTATTGCTGATTAAGCGATTGAGATATATGTTAAAGTTTAGACAACTGAAATTGTCAATTATGGATAATTACAAAGATAAAGTCAAAATTGTTCATACCATCTTATTTACAAATGAGCAAGAGATGCCCTAGAATCAAATAATCCCAATACCTCCTATCTTGCTTTGAAAGTTGCAAGATTTCTATAATGAGATAAATAGAACAAAACATAATGAAGTTAAAGAAACTAAAAAAGGGTGTTGGTTTTACCTAGTTGAGAAAATATAAGCATCCAGTTTAGGACTTGACTATGAATCACATATAATTGAAAAACTATCAGCAAAGGAACACATTTGAAGTTACAAATGTTCAACAACTACGTTTATTCTATCTCATGTACAGATGAAACAAATCTAACAATTAGAATCACAACATGCATACTTACTTAAACGGAAAACTTTAGAAGTGTTTATGCTAAATGTAAAAGAACAATAACAAAGGCTACCAATGAAAATATGTATGAAAGTGTACACAACATACCATTATGTAAATTTCAAAGACCTACTAAAACAACAAAAACTTTGTTCACTTCATACATCTACGGAATTTTGCATTAAAAGCTTGTCTTATCATTAATCATGTTTACATCTTCTTTATTTAGCATATGGTTTCAAATAAATAGAGATGATATGTTACCTTGATGGAGATGTATATTCCAAAAATCAAAACCAACCTGAGTCGTGAAACCAAAATTTGACTCAACAACTTCTTCAATTTAGAATAGTACATATTAAATTTGATCAAAAATGCTGAAGAGCTGTAAGAAAACGAATCCAAAGAAACATGAGATAAGCTAAAAATTTAGAAAGTATGAGTTTACATGAAGAACTTAACACAAACATGACCTGGTCAACAATACTTTTGACACGCGAAACTAATGTAAATGATATTTTCAATTGGGATCCAAGTACATGATTGTGTTAATTGTTTTATGGAATTTGCATCATGAGCCATCCCATTCCAGATACCAACAACTCACACTCAGTGTAGGTTATTCTTCCACAGAAGCAGTTGGGTCGCAAATCCGACATGTGAATTTAACATAGTATCTGAATATTTAATTGCACACTTAACAATAATTAAATAACATAGACTGCATACAAACTACACTGCCTCGGTACAAACTGTAACAATAATATTTTGCTAAAAAGACCATATTAATTATTGTGCTTTGATTTTCTAAGTACCATAATCTACTTGATAAATAAATTCCAGCTATGTTTAACTTAAACTAGTAACCTCTATCAGTAAGCAAATCCATATCATGATTGTAGCTCTTATATGTCGGTTGTTCAACTTAAACTAATAACCACTATTAGTAAAGCACATCCGTATCATGATTTTAACTCTTTTACGTTGGCTACATACTCACGAATATCATAGGATTGTAAGAAACTACATGGGATTCAAACTGCTTTCTGTAGGTTTGCTTATTCCCTTGAAGTGAGAAAATCAAACATGGTAAAAAGAACAGAACATACCTATCTGATTTATATAAACAACTTGTGGAAGCAATTTGCCTACTTAAAAACAAGCAACTACGCAACCCTAAATGGATGTAAAACTGGTGAAGAGAGACCTGAATTGGAACTATCACTGACCTAATCAGGTAGTAATGATATAAAATCAAGAAAACAGGCTATAGAATTTCTGAAGTGAAGACCTGAATTGCAACTATTACTGGCCTAATCACCTACTTCAGCTACAAATTCAATAAATTCAAAAAGATAGTACTTGTAAACCACAGATCATAACCGAGGCCGATGATAATGTTGTGGTTACCTGGTTTGGGAAAAAAATAGCACACATACAAGGGGAGAACAAAACACACCAAACAAGAATACATAGAGGAAATCACGCGTTTATCAGCATACACTGTCAGAATACAAATATTCTCTCAAAGTCAAAGCAACCCAAAGATCCAAAAAGGGGCAAATTGAAAGCATCAATCATATAATGAAGCATGGAAATTGCGATAAAAAGGAATATTTTGGTAAAATCCAGATCAACGATTGTTACAGAAGCTGGAAAAGGAAAAGGGGTTCTTTAAAATCACTAAACTTCCCACAAAATTAACAAATTCGAATCAAATTGAAAGGGGAAATAGAGCAAAATCAGATGAACCCAAATCAAATAAAGTGATTAAAACTTAAAACCAATAATCAAAAGCCATAAGAACTCACCTAAAGACAATGAGCAAATCAAACAAGAAATCAAGCAAACCAATAAGTGATTCAAGCTAAAGAAGAAATTGGAAGAAAATCAAATGAACCCAGGTCAAATAAACTGATCAAAACTTGCAACCAATGAGCAAAAGCTATAAAGAACTCACCTGAAAAAGAAGAAGATGATGGAACCAAATGAGCAAATCAACAAGTAATTAAAGCTCATAAACCAAAGGGACGCATTTAAAATCAAATCAAAAGAAGAAATTGGCAGAAAATCAAACAAACCCAGATCAAATAAATTGATTAAAACACAAAACCAATGATCAAAAGCCATAAAGAAGTCACCTTAGAATTCGGACGCCAGTCTGCAGTGGCATCGAAGGGGAACGAAAATTTGAAGGAGTTAACTTAAGCTGCATAGCTGCTAGCCGTTATGTTTGGATGGGTATCAAGTTCGCTGCCTAGTTCGTTGCATTTGTGGTTGAATAAGTCTACTAGACTTTAGTAGTAGTGGGTTAGTGCCATGATTAGAAGTAGTGGGTTAGTGCTAGTTTAATAGGTCTTTTGTTAGCTGGCCTTTGCACGTTTCATTTCCTTGTTTTCAGCATTAGTTTGTTATCTTTATTTGTATTTAAAGGCAGCTTGATTATCAATGAAGATTATCAGTTTTCGTTTGAACTGTACCAGATTTCTTTCATCTGGTATCAGAGCAAACTCGATCAGTCTAAAAGAGTGTGTGAGAATGAGTGAAGAGAAGTTGAAAATTCCCCACTTTGATGGTCATTTCGAGCATTGGAGTGAAATGATGGAAAATCTGCTAAAGGCTAAGCGATTGTGGAACCTGATTGATCCCGGCTTTGAAGAGCCACCTGTGGGTATTGCTCAAAATGATACCCAAGGAAGAAAACTGAAGAGATGAGAGCCAAGGATCAACAGGTGAAACACTACCTGTATCAAGCAATTGACAGGGTCACCTTTGAGCAGATCATGGACAGAAGCACAGCGAAGTCGGTGTGGGGATGTATGAAGAAGAGATTTGAAGGGAATGCACGTGTGAAGAGGTCCATGCTGCAAAAGCTTAGACGGACTTTGAAGTTCTTGAGATGGGAACTTCAGAAACAATCAGTGAATACTTTGCTCGGTCCTTACCATTGCCAACCAGATGAGGTCCAATGGTGATGACATGAATGATCTCAAGATAGTAGAAAAGATCTTGAGAACTCTCACTGAAAGATACATGTTTGTGGTGGTGTCAATTGAAGAGTCTCATGATGTTGAGAAGATGTCCATAGATGAACTTCAGAGCACACTTCTGGTGCATGAGCAGAAGTTCAGAAGAACTGTGAAGGAAGAGGAACAGGTATTGAAGGTGGATGTCGGAGTGCCTTCTGTCATTAGAGGAAGAGGTAGGGGTAGAGGAAGCCCCAGAGGAAGAGGTCGTGGCAGAGGCAGAGGTCCCGTGAACAAGGAAACGGTTGAGTGTTATAGATGTCATAATCTTGGTCACTTTGCCTATGAGTGCACAGCCAAAGAGGTGAATTTTGCTGAAGAAGAAGAGGTTCTTCTGATGGCTCTTGTTGATGATGAAGGTATTCAGATGGCCCACACTGGTGAAGGTGGTAGGAGTGGCATGTGGTTCCTAGATTCAGGATGCTCTAATCACATGTGTGGAGACAAAGAGAAGTTTTCTGAACTGGATACAAGTCTCAGTAAAAGTGTGAAGTTGGGTAATGATACTAGGCTGATGGTGAAAGGAAAAGGCATAGTCAAGTTCAAGATTGACAGGGTTGTTTTTACCATCAGTGATGTCTACTATGTACCAGAGTTGAGAAACAATCTGTTGAGCGTGGGTCAACTGCAAGAGAAAAACTTGTCGTTTCTTGTGCAGAATAACATGTGTAAAGTGTTCCACCCTGAAAGGGGGCTGCTATTTCAGAGTTACATGAGCTCAAACAGAATGTTTCCTTTGTGTGAAGACTCAGAAATGAAGAAGAGAAGAAAGGAGATGGATGTCACTATTCTAACGTGGAGGATCTGCCAAGACTATGGCATGAGAGACTTGGGCATATCAGTACCTCTGGAATGGATGCACTGCAAAGAAATCACATGTTGAGAGATCTGCCAAGTTTCCCACCTAGCACTGATGTTTGCACAAATTGCTTGGTGGGTAAGCAAACCAGAAGACCCATTCCAAAGGCCAGCATGTGGAGAGCAAAAAGTGTTGGAGTTGATCCACTCAGATATTTGTGGACAAGTCACCCCTGCCTCACATAGTGGAAAGAGGTATTTTATTAGTTTTATTGATGATTTTAGTAGAAAGGCTTGGGTATATGTAATAGCAGAGAAGTCTGAGGCCTTTAACTGTTTTAAGATGTTCAAACGTAAGGTTGAAACTGAAACTGGTAAGGTTATTAAAGGTCTTAGAACTGACAGGGGTGGGGAATACTTATCAGATGCTTTCATGAGTTTCTGTAAAGAAAATGGAATACGCAGACAGTTGACCACCAGCTACACACCACAGCAAAATGGGGTGGCTGAGAGGAAAAATAGATCTGTAATTAATTTAGTAATCACTCTCCTGGCTTCTAAAGGAGTTCCAAAAATGTTCTGGGCAGAGGCAGTAGTATGGACATTCTATGTACTAAATAGGTGTCCCACTAAGGCCCTGTCAGGAATGACACCACAGGAAGCCTGGAGTGGTGTTTAAACCATCAGTGGCTCACTTTAAGGTCTGGGGCTGCATAGCTCATGTCCATGTGCCAAAGGAGAAAAGAACTAAGTTGGATGACAGGAGCATCCCATGTGTACTGGTTGTTATAGTGAGGAATCTAAAGGGTACAGATTACTTAATCCAGCCTCCATGAAAATTGTAGTCAGTAAAGATGTGATATTTGAAGAAGGAAAGGCATGGGACTGGCAAATCACACCAGGAACAAGCCTGAAGAGGACCTGACCTGGGGGGTGGAAGTGTTTGCTGATGAGGATAGCGATGATGAGCAGCCCGGTTCTGAACACACTATTGCTGACAGCATGCCTAGTGAATCCACGAGTAATGATGTCAATACAGCTGGAGGTACAGAAATCAGGGAGGGCAGGAGAAGACAACCTCCCAGATACCTGAAAGACTATGTAACAGGTATGACAATAGAAGAGGAAGTTAATGCAGTTGGTTTTGGTGATCAAGACCCTCTAAGTTATGAAGAAGCAGCAGGAAAAGATGTGTGGGAAAAGGCTATGCAAAGAGAGATCAACAGCATAGAAAAGAACCAAACTTGGACTTTGGTTGACTTACCAAAGGACGCCAAGTGCATTGGCTTGAAATGGCTTTATAAAACAAAGTATGATGAGCAGGGAAATTTGGTGAAACATAAGGCAAGGCTTGTGGCAAGAGGTTACGGTCAGGAGTATGGTGTCGACTACAAGGAGGTGTATGCTCCAGTGGCCAGGATGGATACTATAAGACTTATGTTAGCTATTGCTGCACATAGGGGCTGAAGGTAATGCAGCTGGATGTAAAGTCAGCTTTCTTGTATGGGACCCTTGAAGAAGAAGTGTTCGTTCAGCAGCCACAGGGTTTCATCATAAAAGGGTGTGAAAACAAGGTTTACAAACTGCAGAGAGCACTATATGGGCTGAAACAGGCTCCAAGGGCATGGTTCAGTCGTATTGAGTCTTATTTTATCAAACAAGGGTTTGTCCAAAGTGCTTTTGAGCACACCTTGTTTGTTAAAAGAACTGATTCAGGTGGTATGCTATATGTAAACATATATGTGGATGATTTGATCTATATGGGAAATGATGAAAGGGCCTTGCTAGACTTTAAGGAGTCCATGAAGAATGAATTTGAGATGACCGACTTAGGCGTTATGAAGTATTATTTGGGTGTGGAGGTGATGCAAACAGATTCTGGAATTCACATAAGTCAGAGGAAGTATGCAGTAGAATTGCTTAAGAGATTCAAAATGGAAGAATGTAATTCAGTGATGGTTCCTATAACACCAGGTTGCAGACTGCAGCATGATGATAAAGAACCTATGAATGATAGTGTGTTCAAACAAATAGTGGGTTGTTTGATGTATATGACAACCACTAGACCAGATATACAATTTGTGGTAGGTTTGATAAGCAGATTTATGGCCAGACCTGAAAGTCTGATTATGCTCATTATGCTGCTGCTAAAAAGGTGTTGAGATACTTGCAGGGTACTCTTGAGTATGGCATATGGTATAGGAGAGGGGGTCAAGGAAGGCTGGAGGTGTTTACTGATAGCGATTATGCAGGTGACATGGGTGACAGGAAAAGTACTGGTGGGTATGTGTTCCTGTGGGATGGTGCTGCAGTATCCTGGCAATCAAAGAAGCAGGATATTGTTGCATTATCATCTACAGAAGCTGAATATGTTGCAGCTGCTTCCTGTGCTAAACAAGTAATTTGGTTGAAGAGTTTATTGGAAGAATTTGATGAATTTCAGGAAGGTGCAGTGACCGTGAAGTGTGACAACACATCCACCATAAAGTTAGCTAAGAATCGGAATTTCATGGCAAATGTAAGCACATTGGAGTGCGTTATCACTTCTTAAGAGAATTGGTCAAGGATGGTGTTTTGATTTTGGAGCATTGTGGGAGTCAAGAGCAAGTTGCAGATATTTTAACCAAACCATTAAACAAGAGTGTGTATGCTAAGCTTCGTATGTTGTTGGGAATGTGCAAACCAGCTGAAATGAATCAGTCTGGTTTGAGGGAGGGTTTGAAGGAGTTAACTTAAGCTGCATAGCTGCTAGCCGTTATGTTTGGATGGGTATCAAGTTCGCTGCCTAGTTCGTTGCATTTGTGGTTGAATAAGTCTACTAGACTTTAGTAGTAGTGGGTTAGTGCCATGATTAGAAGTAGTGGGTTAGTGCCAGTTTAATAGGTCTTTTGTTAGCTGGCCTTTGCACGTTTCATTTCCTTGTTTTCAGCATTAGTTTGTTATCTTTATTTGTATTTAAAGGCAGCTTGATTATCAATGAAGATTATCAGTTTTCGTTTGAACTGTACCAGATTTCTTTCAAAATTGGGGGGCCGGTGATATGTAAACGTAGCCGTGGAAGGTAAACGGGCAGGGGATTTTAATGGGGGTGCGGAAAGGCCATGGAAACGGCTTGATCGGAAACGGATTGGAGGGGAACTCAACGTGTGCGTCTCACAATATTATTGAAATTACCATCCTGCCCATTGTATATGCATTATATGGTAGCAGAGATTAGTAGTTTTAGAATTATGAACCTCCGCCGATATTACAAGCACTCTACAATTTGACAACAGTAAAAGCATCGCCTTGGTGACAACGTCATCAAGTTGTTTGAGAGCTTTATTGTATAGATACATCCAAGAAAGGAGACCCATAAACCATACTTGAATCGTCTATCGGCTACCGTCTCCGGTTTTACTCCCATCGAACCACCATTCTCACCTCTAGTCGCCTAGCATTTTCCCTCTCCTCTCCTGTCACAAAGACAACTACCCAGAGGAAGCATCCCGATCAATTCATCTCTTCATATGCATCTACACTCTCTTTAAAAGAGGGGTTTCATAGCGATGTGAAAGAAAAAGGAGAAGATTAGCACGTTGTACATCACGTGTAAACCCTCTTAAAATGTTGTAATCACCGACATTGAGTTATTTTATATACATATATCTATATATGCATATATATACACACATACATAAATATATACACATATATATACATGTATAAATACAAAGTTGAGTTCAAATGAAAAATAAGAGAAACTATGTAAAACAATAAAACAAATCCACACCTTTGATTTATAAGGATCAATGCCTTATATTTTTAAAATATAAAAAATGTTAGTAAGTTGTACTCTTAGTGGAGCACGTGAACTAAAAGTGAAACAAATATGAGCTATTGATCTTTATAAATCAAAGTTGAATATTTTGTTTAATGGTTTACATAATTTATCTTGATTTTCATTTGAACCCAATCCTATAAATACATATACATACACACACACATATATATACATATAGGGAAATGAACGGTTGTTAACACACTTTTATTGCGATAACCCATATACACTAATGTAACGAACACTTACACCATGATTGTGCAATGTAACTTACTTTTACAACACGTTACACCGCTGATGTAACATTTTTCCACCAATTTTTAAAATTTCCTTCCCTTTTTAAAAAACATCACCTTTTTTCTAAAAACATTTTTAATTTTTTGTAGAATATTATTTTTTTATACAAATTACATGTCACGCCCCGCCAAAGCGGAAACACGAGGTGTCACACATATAATACATAGCTCATTGCATAAATAAATACTGAGGCAACACAACTTTATTAAATTTCATATTTTACCAACACTTGTTTAAAAAAAACAAACAACCAAAACATAACGAAGGAAATATTATTGTTATTTTTATTTATTCTAGGTTCTTAAGCATTCATAAATGAAGTTCTAAGTTTCTAGTTATCATCACCTGAAACATGTAAAGTAAAAAGGTCAACAAGATTGTTGGTGAGAAACATAGGTTTATAAATATGTAAAAGCATGTTGGCATAAAAGGTTACAAATTCATACAAGTTGATCGTATGTGCAAAAATATTAACAAAAATCAAACCTAATTGTCATTGTTATATTGCATCCACAATCCTCAAATATTGTGCCGTTGTTATCATTGTGTCCACAATCCCCACGATTGTGATATGTTATATCGGTTTCTCACATATGGCCCATATTAGTACTTCATTAGGCTGGAACTCAAGTTAGTGATTGTAAACTATTATATAATGTTCAAATACTAAGCACATAGTTGATATTACTTGTTTATAAATTTGTTTTATGAAAATGTTTATGTGATATGACCAACAAATACATGTTCGATCCCCAAAAGTGTAAAAGTTGAAAATGTGGCTATGAATCTCACATTGTGATTTTGATGAGTTTTTGAGTTATTGGTGTGTGTTTGACGGTTAAGAATGAAAACATAAGGTGATAGAAAATAGTAGTTTAGGTTCTAAGAATATATGGTGTTGTTAGTTGATCAAGATGATCAAAGCATAAGAGAAGAAATGTTAGTTTTTGAAAAACATAGATTTGACAAGAATCTGTGTTGAACTTTGGACATGTGTTAAAAATAGCAAACATTTATTAAAAATTATAAAAATTTTCAGTTAATTAAATTAATATGTTGTGAACAATTTTCATTAAGTAAAGTTTTCAATTTAGGAACTGAAAATAGGTTAAAATCCTAAATCTTTACGGGCTGAATTTTTAGCAAATCTGGGATGAACTTTATATCCATTTAAAAATAGTAAATGACATTTAAAATTTATGAAATTTTACAAAATGATAGATTAAAGTGTTCCACAAAACTTTCATGTAGAAAAGTTTTTCATTTGGATCCCAGTCTAAATAGTCATCCAAATTAGAATGTCCAGAATTGCACATCAGATTTGTTTAGGCTGTTTGATGGATCAAATGAAATGATTTTGAAGCGTTTAGTACACTTTTGGAAAGGTAATTCAACGAACTATGTCATGGTACTAGAGTTTATATTATTTGGTTTTGTTATGAAAGAGTTATGGTTCAATAAAGTTCATCTTAGTTTGCTGTTCAAAACATAAACATTCACATAGGTGATGTTTTTGGTGTTTTGGTATGTTTTAGATATAATGAAAATATAAATCATGTGTGGTAGAGTGATTACTACATATTTCATTATGTACAAGCAATATTTACCATGATTTATTGAAAACTCTAGTGCTAATAAAACAAAATGAAATATAAAAACATTAAGGGTGACCATAGTTATAAACTTGATTATCTCACTTGTGTTTTTTGTCTCGTCCACCAATACACCAAGGTGTATGGATTTTATGGAGTCATAAACATGAGGGAATTATGATGAACAAATGATCATATAAACAAGGTACTCAAGAAAATAAGATTAAAGCACAAAACTTAAAACCTACATTCTAAAAGCCTCAAAATGTTTTTAAATCTTAAAATCTCTTGAGATTTTTGAGAAGGATGATTATAAAGAAAAAGGAAGAGTATTTTTTTCCCTTGAAAGGTGTAGAGAAAAGGTACAAAAAATAAGGGAGGGGAGCTCTTGTATTTATAATGATATTTAGAGCCCTTAAACATGTTAAGTAGAAATGAAGGGGAATTTTTAAAATGGTTTGGGAGAAAAACTTATGACAACTTTTTAAATATGTGACACATATTTTTAATGTGTTACAAAATAAAAGTAGGCTAGGATAATTCATGTAACATGTTGTGTGATAAATAGATTAATATAAGGTTATTAAAAATAATTTTAGGATATGAAAAAATTAGTTAAGCTTCTAATAAAAGTAAATAAGTCATATGATATTATAAGCGCATAATATATAAAGTATAACTTGAAATAATAAAAGCATGTGACAACTTTCACATGTGAAGTTTCATGGTGCTTAGAGAAATATGTAATCATGTTATGATAATGTTATACATAAAATAGACATTATAGGAAATCATATTAATATAAACAAAAATTATAATTACAAAAGTCATGGATGTTACATTACATTATTATATAGATAATTAATATCTTCAATTCAAGTATATTCTAGCTATATTTAAAAAAATAAATTTAACGTTTATTATGTAGCACTAGTTTTACCATTGTAACTCTAACTTACAGTGGTTACGTGGTCTGTTGTGTGCCATTAGTTGAGTTAATGGGTTATCGCAATAAACTATGCTTAGAGAAATATATAGTGTAGGGTTATCTTGATAACCACTTTTTTGTGAGAATTTTAGAAACCAATATGAGCTACACATTTATTATCACATGCAAGTCACATGCCATTTTCTCTTTTTTAAAAAAAAAAAAACGTTCATAACTATTTTTAACGACATCATTTTTTCAAAAAAATTTACCATTAATTTTAGTATTTTTATCTTTCCAATGCCATCATATTGATATACCTACCTTTTTAAAAAAAATATACACTCGTTATTTACATATGTATAAATCTGGTTATACACATGTGTAATACCGAATTTACGCATGTGTAAATCTAGTAGTACTCATGTGTAAAAAGAATTGTAAATATGAAATGTTAAATTTCATCATACTGTTATGTTGTGTGTAATTTTGTGTAATATTTCTTGTAGATTCTAATTTATGTCTAAATTTTTTGTAGAAACACATATTTGTTGAATATTTGAAACGAGTTGGCAACAGAAAGTTTCTTCCTATTTCTAGATGCATTCCAGTAAAGAAAACACTGACTTGGGCCACAATAATAATCCAATTGATTGCGGAGTGTATGTTATGAGATATATGGAAACATATATAGGGAGCAAGGTCCATGAGTGGAGTTGCAGATTATTGAAGGAAGGAGAAAGGCAAGATGGCCAATTAAGGAAGCTTAGGGTAAAATATGCTTATCGAATTTCTGATATCGAAAGCAAACAAACACATGGATAGGATAATTAAGGAGGTAACGTGATTGGTAAATCAGTGACTAGTTTATGGTATGTTGGAATGTTATTGTCTTTGAACTAAATTAGTTTCTTGTTCATGGATAGCGTTTAGGGTGCTTTGATTTGTAAGAAATTTGAACATTATGCATTTTGTCCATTATGAAATGAGGATTGTCTTATTATTTGTAGGTACATCAATAAAGTAATATAAAATTTAAAAAAAATTGATTAAAATCATAATAGTAAATGCAAAAATATATTAAATATATATTCAACTTAGATGAAACAATATTACCTAACATGAGAAATCAAATAAAAAAGAAGATGATTATGCGAATCAATGATTGGTCCCAGCTTGATATAAATCAGAATTCAAAAATATATTATTGCTATTGATGATTCATGATTTCTACAAAACATATAAGAATATTTAGAATTTTCTTTACACCTAAAACAAATATACAATGAGTGAATCTTAGCAACTAATAATAAATTATATAAAAATTCTGATGATATAGAAATCCATTATAATCGCAGCATGTGTAATTAATTGAAATTCATGAATGGATGTCAAAGATGGAAGAATGAAGACTAAATTGATTATTGAAAAAAATACTTAAAATATGTTAATTTTACAATTTATTAATCAAAGCTTTTAGAAATGATAGAATTTTGTAACTTACCTTAATAAATGCTAATCATAAAAGCCACACAATTAATACAAACATAAAAGTACTATAATACCCCTGGTGAATTAATCAAAATGAAACTAAATTAAAAACGAATCAATGGATATGATGATTTCTCGCAGTTTTCATGATCTTTAAAAGTTCTGAAAATATCCTGACCCTATATATACAAGGGAGGGTTCAAATGAGAACTCACTTATTTTGTGAGAACTCTAGGAAACAATGTGAGCCATATATTTTCAAGGGTAAAATGGTAAATGATAATAACATAATAAAAAAAATCTATAAAACAAAAAATAGCATAAAAATAAAAAAAGTAAAAAGGACGAAAATGTTTCTTTTGATTCACTCTTTCATAAAAAAAATTTATTTTTTTAAATACTAGTTTTTTTTTTATGAATGTCATTTTACACATATGTAATAACTGAAAATACACATGTCTAAAACAGGATTTACACATGTGTAATGACTAATTTACACATGTGTAAATAACGGATGAACTATTTTTTTAAAAAAAGTATATCAATATGGTACGAGTTGGAACGATAAAAAATATTAAAATTAATGGTACAATTTTTTTGAAAAAGTAATGTAGTGAAAAAAGTTATGAATATTAAAAAAAAGGTGGATTTGGCATGTGAATTGAATGTGACTTAATTGTGTGGCTAATATTGGTTGGTAGAGTTCTCCACCAACGTTCTTCATTCATGAATAGGTCATGCTTGTTTTTCGAGATTAGATAAACACCAAGGCAAGTTATCATGTTTTTCGACAAGACCCATAAAAAACTTCGAAGAATCTGCATCCCTATTGAACAATTTTAATGGCGATGTCATGTTTCTCTCTTAGTTACTCTTTTTTATTAGAGTATAAAATTTTGAAGAAATAATATTAATAAAAAGATATCTTTCCTAATTTATTAAAAAATTATTTGTAATCTAAAAAAAATTAAAATTATTTAATCTGTCTTAATTTAGGTAATTATTTAAGATGAGAGAGAGGCGGGAAAAACAAACTTAGGGGGCCTAGAAATGTGCCAAGTGTCCCACCAAGTTACTCTTTTAGTATTATATATAGATATTCATATTTGTAAAATGAATGTTTTGATGTGACTGTTAACATAGATGTAAATGGATGATTAATTGAAAGGATGATAAAGTTAAGGGGCCTAGAAATGTGTCAAGTGTCCCCTCAACTTACTATTTTAGTATTATATATAGATATTCATATTTGTAAAATGAATGTTTTGATGTGACTGTTAATATAGATGTAAATGGATGATTAATTGAAAGGATGATAAATTTAAAATTTAACATATATGTAAATACTACTTTAACTCATATGTAAAATAGTTAATATATGTAAATAAACGATAGTCAATTGATTTGCTTCTTAATAGGTGTAAAATAATGTATTATTAAACTTGAAATTTGTTGATTTCTTGTAGATGTATGTAAATATATAAAAAATTATAGAAAATAGAGAAACCATGATAATGAATGATTAGTGTGAACTTTATGTGAATAAAGATCGTTTAAAGACTTGCCTATTTACAAATAAAAGATTAGTTTGAAAAATGAATGATTGTTATGAAATTTTACACACTTCTAACTAGAAATTGATAAAAAAAGATAATTAGTTTGAAATTAAGCAATATACGTAAATAGAATATTTACATATATGTAGAACAATTAATATATATTAAGATAATTAATAAATTCAATTCTTTATTATTTAAAAAAAATAGACCATCTAATACAAGTTTAATTTAATTATTAATAAATGTATAAATTAAAAAGAATAAATAAAGAAAAGATGAGATTTTAATGATATGTTAAAAAAGAACTTGATCAACTCTCTTTCTAATAGTAAGTTATGTTTTCAAAAATTTTATGTTGAAAGGTTACATGAGATTTTAACTACATTACTAGTGGCTTGGAGAATCACCATTGTAAGTTACTTGATGTTGGTGACCTTGTCACTACGGAGCTGGTAGACGAGAAATTCGTATGGGCTCACGCTTTTAAACATTAACATAACTACTTAAACTTATATTTTTATTCGCATCACAATATCATCCTAGTTAAATAAGTGTAATCTAAATAGGATGATAGCCTTAATTCCCTGTTTTAAAACCCACAAGTCTCAATTTTACTTTTACTTTTATTTTAATTATTGAAAAAAAACTTTAAAAATTTGGTTACATAACTGCAACTTATCATTTTCCTAAAACAAAACTAAACCTAATAGTCAATTATAAAGATTATTGAGTAGGCTCGGTGTGTCCACGGATTTTTACTCGGCCCTTACCAACACTATATTACCACATAACAAGTGCACTGGCCTTTTATGCGAAAAATCTTATCAAAAATATATACACCTTTCACACGCATCATTGACGGGGGTCCTAACCATCTTTACCTTTAACTTAATTATATCATTGGTTCTTCATGGCATAACTTTAGGTGGCTATTATGTGTTTATCATTCTAACTTTCCATGTTTTCATGTGTAGAAAATGATGTCACCATAGGTTCATGCAGTTTTTCATTATTTTGCATTAGCGGATTTGAAGTGTAAGTGATATCTACCTCTAATTGATTATGTTCATCTTTTTTTACTTTCTTCAATAAGATTAATTGTTAGTTAAATTAGTTAATCATAATAATAACAAATCATCTTTTATCGGCTAAATAATGATAAAGACTTAGTATCAGGATCTCTTGTGTCCACGAATTGATACATGGTTCTTACCAAAAGCTATACTATTATCCGATAGGTACATTTGTCTATTGTGTGTGTATTTAGTCATAAGGTGAAAATCATTTTATAATTTTAAAGCTTAATTATCATTGTTAAAAACCATATATCAAATCACACATCAATGATATAGCTATTGAAATGATAGTTCATGTTTGTTGGAAAACAATTAAAATTTAGAAGTGAACACAAATGTGAAAAAGGATTTGGCAAGCATAAACATCGGCAATAGAACAAGACAATAATCATAGGCAAAAACTAAGCGATTTCACAGGAAACTTCATCTAAAGATGAATTTGTGGTTACCCCATTCACAAATGCAAATGTTAGCAATCATACCAAAAATAAAAAGTAAAAAAAGGTTGATATGATAAATAAATTCAAACCCTAAGTAGAGGCAACAACCCTATTAAACATCAGAGAAAGAAAAAGAGAGTGAATACCTACAGAGAAAAGAAACGCAAATTTAGCAGCCCCATTTATGAGGAACCAAAGTAGAAGAAATGGAGGTGAATAAGTTAGGAGTCATTGAAAGAAGGGGGGAAACAAAGGCGGTGGAACTTTAGATGGGCAAGCCAAAAAGCAAACTTTAGAGGGGGAGAAAAGCGCCTTGTTTGTCAATATTTTCAAAACCGGATCGGATAACAAAGCAGTCACCTTACTAGTTGACTGGTTAAATTGGATTTAACAACCTGATGAGGTCCTAATTATATATATATATGTATTATATATGTAGTTATTGGAAAGAGATCAAATGAAAACTATGTTTATAATTGAAAACTATAAAAAACACATTTAGCCAATCATATAATTTCTAAATTAATTATTTTTTAAATTGTTTAAAGTGTATTTGGGTAAGCTTCAACCTTATTATTTAGGTCATTATATATATTTTTATTAAAACCTCAAGAACGAAAATGATGACAAAACAAGTTACATACATGTAAGTTGTATTAGTTATATTTACATAACTCATAGTTGTACACATGTTAACACGTATTTACATATAGTAACTCATGGTTTTCACAGTTTTCAATTATAAATATGATTTTCATTTTATCTATCCCCTATGTATGTAAACTAATATAAGTACTTAATATGTGTATTTTATAGCTATATATAAAACTCAATAATAATCTTACGTCCAACACTCCAATTCATCGTTCGGACTACCCGTTAAACCCATTAAAATAAATAAAAAATAAAAAAACTTACAAAAAATCTGGTCTGACCTAGTTTCTAGTTTGACCACCGAAACGGTTCGAACGTTGCGGTTCTTTGGCTATAAAAGAATCGAGGTGGATGAGTCCGGTGGCCTCTTCGAATCCTGATTAGATGAACCCTAATCCAAGTCTGAAAACAATGCTATTTGTTTAAATTTTGAGATGGGATTAAGGTTTGGAAGGTGATGGGATGAAGCACTATGGTTTTGAGACCAAGTTTTGAAATCTTTGATTGAAAGAGTTGTACATCGAGCTTGTCAACTTGTTTATCTCTTGCAATTAATAGTTTTTAGCAAATTAATATACTGATATTTTAATATCTTTCTAATCTAATAAAATATTAACTAAGTGGATACGTAACCGTGTCCCATTTCTTTATCATCAAGTTATTTTCCGAATCCCTCTTCTATTAAATTATTACATTAATTACTAATAATATAATAATTCTTTTTTGGATTATAAATAACTTTTTTAATAAATTAAGTAGGAGATCTATTTATTAACTAGGTTAGTACCCCGTATATTACACGGGTTGAATAAATAAAATATTAATTAATTAGTAATAAAACTTTATGAATTATAAAATCATGCTTGAAAATAAAATATTATCATAATTACGTATAAAAGATCCTTTATGTAAATAAACAATAATATATTTTTCTTAAACTTATAAAAAAATTGTGGTTTTGAATATTTTGTTTAAAGAAAAATGAATTTAAAAAAAATGTTTATTGTATTCTATATTTTATAAAAAGAAATTGTTTTTAAGACGTGTGTTTGAAAAAAATAAGTTTCTTAATTTATTAAATTATATATTTTTAATTTGAAAATGGTATGAGTAATATTAGTAGTATTCAAGATTATTATTAATAATTCGGAGAAATGAGAAAATTAGTATGATGAGACTTATAATTCTGTCATGTTTCATCTTAGTTTTTCTTTATTACAGATAGGCAGATAGATAGACAAACAGACAGATAGATGAATAGGCTAGAAACTCATTCATTAAACGGATTATAGTTAGTAATAAACACGAAAAGTTAAAGTACGATATTTTAAAATAATATATGATTAAAATTATATATACGTAATATTTCAGAAAATAAAACAATTATACTATTTTTTTTAACTCTGTTGTCTAGATAGTTTTATTTTATAACAGTCGTTTTAAGATTTTTATAAAAAAATGTTTTATGAAAAACTTGTTTTATAGAAACTCTAGCTTGTATTTATTCTGTTTGTTTTAATAATACTACTTTTAGAAAATTGTACCTTTTTTATATTTCTTTTTAAAAGAATCAATTTACAATATTTTGTTTCAAAAAGTTTTAGTGTTTTAGAAAATTTAAATATTATATAAAAATTTTGTTTTTTGTGTTATTTCTATCTTAATAAAAAGATTTGATTTTTAATTTGCTTAACAAAATCTATATTTATAAAGATAGATTGATTTTAAAAAATTTATATGACAAAAAAAAATATTGCAATTAATAAAATTAATTTTTAAAAAGATAGATAAATTAATTTAAGTGTTTAAATTAGTACAATATATTTTTGTAGTGAAAATGATATGAGTATATCTTGAAAGAAGGAACCTTGGCAAAAATATGAGTTAAGAGAATAATAACTGGAAAAAGAAATTTTCTTTTAAAGAAACAAATTATACTGATACTTATTTACCAAGGTCGGTGGTTTTGATCTTGGCTACCTTTCTTTAGGCGTTATATATTATTCAAACTACATATGCTCTCAAATGAATATGTAGATTGGATGGTCAGTTCATTGCTCCATCAACTTGATGGTCATGAGTTCTACTCATCGTAAGGGTACTTTTTTTTGGATGCCCCTTTTGACCCTCACACACTCAAGTAATATTTTATTATTTAATTTTTATAATTAATTAAAAAAATTTACATATAAGTTTTGGTTACACAAATTTTCGTTTTAATGTTTTTTAACTTTTATTTTTAACTCTACATAACATTTTACAGATATTCAAATTAACTAATATGTGTTTTTATCCACGCTCATATACTTAAAACAAAGTCATCATGACTTCATATGTTCTTTATATATATTTAATTACGTATGCATTTTCTTGCTTCTTAAGTTTCGAGATTTTTATATTTAAAGCCAAATCAATGTAAGTTAATACATTTATCTTTACGTATTTAATTACGTCTAACGTGCGAACAAGAAAGTATCAAAATTTTGACTTGAGCTTTAACGCGCCGCAACGCGCGGGGTCGTTTGTTACTCTACCATTTGTCACTTAGTCATATCTGCCGTTTGGAAATGAGTTGAGTCGATTACAACATATACTTTATCATATCGCTTTCAACGCCGCCGCAACGTGCGGCGGGTTAAAAAACTAGTTCTTATAAAATAAGAAATGTTCAAAAATATCAAACTTTTTGAAAAATACGAAATATTTTAAAATCGTTGTATTTATAAAGTAATTTTTTATAAACCAAAAATCATTAAAACTAGTTGTTATATTAAGAAAGTTTTTAAAAATAAATTTTTTTAAAACGGTTTGTTCTGAAATAAAATGTTTAATTTTTTTGAAAAGAACAAAAAAATTTTCAAAGCAAAAGTTTAAAAAATAAATATCATTTTTTATTAGTTATAGTCTTTATATATACATAATTCTAATTATATTTAATTTTAAAATATCATTTTATAATTAATAATATTTTATTATATTTAACATTTTATTCATTCAACATTTTCTAATACACGAGTAGGTAAAACTATTTTTATCTATATTAATATACTTTTTATCTAATCTCACTGCTTACTTGATTGTTGGTTGGTATATTAAGTAAACATGATATACGGTTTTATGATTCTTTATTGAAAATAATAATCTACTAAACATGCCTCTCTTAAATCATAAGCTTCAGTTTCTTTCAATTAATAATCATTTGTTTCAATCAATATTCTCTTTTCCATAAACACCACAATTACCATCACAGGCGGTTCTGGATACAAACCATTTTCTCTCTCTCATCCTCTGTTCTTCCACTTTATTTCTAAATTCTCCCAAAAATCCGCTCAAACAAAAATCTGATTGCAAAAAGATTGTATGTCGCTTGAGTGTTCATAACGTACTCAAATACCCACAAAAAAAAAAAAAACCCAGAGAAATCACAATGCAATCGACCAACAACATCACCGCATTTCGTATTGTGCTTCTTCTTCCCCTGTTCTTCATCTTCTCAAAAGGAGAACCCTTTTACTTTACCCACCGAACGCCCACTTCAAGTATGTATTTTGCGTTTACAGGGTGAAAATTTTGTGGGTTTTTGATGATTTCACATGATATGCTTTGATTTTTGTTTAAATTTGATGTGGGTGTTGGTTGAAATTTATGTTTGTACTAGGGTTTTGAATCTGTGTTGCTTTTTGTCAGATGGAAATCAAGGAGTGAAGTATGAGTTAATGGAAACTTTGGGGGCCAAAAGGTTGCTTGCTGAAGATGAAAGTGATGTGAATTCATCACTTGTGTTGGCTCAAGAAAGAACCACAAGAAAAGATCCACTTGATGGGTTTAAGAAATACAGGGGAGGATTTAACATCAGTGAGCGCCATTATTGGGCTGTAAGTTTCCTACACCTTGTGTTTGTTTATATTCTTGTTTGATATGATTAGTTGCTTCACTGATTAAGAAATTGGTGAAAGTGGATAATAATTGGTGTGACTTTGTGTGTGGAAGAACAGGAAAAGAAGGGCACAAAATCTAGAAATCTGGAAAATTATATTAATCTGATTGTTTTTTAGGAAAATTCAAAAGGAAAAAAAGTGTCTTTGTAATCCTATGGTTACTTCATTTTTAATCAAACATTTTCTTGTACTGTGCTTCATCATTCAAAGTTATACAGTAAAGTTAATTTAACAGTAAAACCAATAAATCTGATTTTCCTTTGAAGAAAAAAATCAAAATAGTCTCAGTAAAATTATGAGAAAGCATGCATTAATCAGTATTTGATGACTTTATATTAACCTGATTCCAATTTTTGAAAACTGCCATTTTTAACTTCTATTTTGGTAGCAATTTATACCCTTAGAAAGTAACAAATTTACTATTTTTCTGTAAGTTATTGTAAATCTAACGCTGCATATGCATATGAAACACCCCTTCAGCCTGAGACCCTAGTAGGCTATATTTTTAATGTGAACTTATCAGTATATCACTAGGAAAAAAGGGCAAAATTTAGACACCCTGACCCACCAATACACAAAAAAGAGATGTTCATAAAGGTAAATCTTTTTTCCTTTTCTTTTTGACCTATTAAACCCTGTGTTCCATAGCAGCATTTTTTTTATTTTAAAATATTTGTTGTAATATTGAAACTTTATTTCGGTGGAGTCTTAGTTATTGTAATATGTCAAAAGAATGTCACCCTAATCGATCATCTAAGATTTCATAGCTTTCATTTTTCAATCTTCAAATTTATATATGTGTGTGTGTCTGTGTTTAAAATGCATGTGAAAGGGAGAACCTTTTATACCTTAGAAGCAACATTTGAATAAAAACAAATGAAGATTTACAATTTTTGTCAACAAAACATTGATACTAAATTCCGTGGAACAGTTGAACAAATATAGTATTATTGAAACGGTCTTTGCTGGCATGTGGCAACATGAAAAGGGTTTTGAGTAAAGGACAAGATATCAAACTTTGTTCCATATCTTTGAATATTAAACTGATAATATTTCTTAATCCAACATGTGGACATAATCAAGATTATTTAAGAATCTTTGTTTCATAATATAATGTTAAGTTGTGATAGATTGATTGAATATCATTTGAATAATGATATTTTGTTTTCAAACTCACATGAATATATTCTATTTGCTACCCTTTACATTCGTTGGAAAAGAAACAAATCACAATTATTCTCTTTTTCAGATCATAATCAATGCTTAAGCATATATGTTGGAAAGTAAAACAATGAGATTAGGAAAGTTTACTTGATTTTTGATCTTTTACATTAATTTACATAAATAAGTATAAGTGGAAATTTTTCTACTTCCATTACCAAAATTGGTACATAGCCTGTCCTGGGTATAGAGAAAGAATGAGTGAATGACAACTATATGTATATATTAAAGGAGTTTTTCACTAGAAAATATTATGTTCTAATAAAGTAATAAGTAAACGGCTCAAAATTGCCATCTCTGTAAATGGAAAATCTCATCTATATATTTATGTTAATATATATAGAGCTTGTTGTAATTGTTAAAAGAATATTGAATGCAGTCTGTGGCTTTTACTGCTGTGCCATTCTTTGCTATGGCTGCAGCATGGTTCGTGTTCTTTGGGTTGAGCTTATCAGTGATTTGTCTCTGCTACTGTTGTTGTGCACGAGAACCGTATGGCTATTCAAGACTAGCTTATGCCCTCTCTCTTATTCTTCTCATCCTCTTTACCATTGTTGCGATGTATGCCCCTCTTCCTCTCTCTCTCTGTATACATATATATTTATCCTGCGCATTTTTTTACCTTTTTTGTGCCACGTAGTCTCTATAACTCATTATGAAAAATAAGCTTTATTTTTTAATACATCTTCAAGTTTAATATTTTCTAATTTTCTTTATCACTTCATTTATCTCTAGAAGACTGAATTTTCAACCACCATGCTTGGTTCTTTGCTGCAAACAAACCCATGATTTTGGAAAAATAAGATATGCTACATCATCTAAGAATGAATGGTCTTGGAAAAATTATATGCAAAATTCTTGCGAATGTTAAATTCACTTTTGCAAGAATGATGGTTTATTGTAAGAAGTGGTAAATTCGACCATTTTATTCTTATCTTAACTGGACTAAACAAAAAAGGTTAGCTAAGAAGGCAAAGGGTCAAAGAGGTCATTAGGTCAAGCTAGTCGAATGGGTTGATATTTGTCCAAATTCTCTTTTATAATGGATACAACTTTGAATTGTTTGATTTTAAGATTTATTTTGTCATAGTAATTATATTTAACACATCAACTATTTATTGATAAACAAAAAACATGGACAAAATGCGTTAGGGTCAACCGTACTAAAAGTGGATTTTTTTTTTTCAATCTGAACCTGTTTTGACCACCTCTTCAATCGTGCCCTATTAGAAAATTCATATCGCTCATCTTGTATCATGTATATTAGTTTTGTGTTAAGATTTGGATTATGACGAGTAAACTAACGGATCTCCATGGATCTCTTCAGTGTCGGATGTGTTGTTTTATACACGGGTCAAGGGAAATTTTACGATAGTACAACAGAAACATTGGATTATGTTGTAAATCAGGCAAACACAACTGCACAAAAGCTTAGGAATTTGTCTGATGTTCTTGCTTCTGCAAAGAAAATAGGGGTGGCTCAAGTCTTCTTGCCAGTTAATGTCCAATCAGACATTGATGAGATTCAGACAAAGTTGAACGCATCATCTTATGAACTTTCTGATAGAACCGAAGATAATAAAGATGACATACGACGGCTCCTAGATAGCGTGTAAGTATTGAACTTCAAAATATTATAACTGTATAACTTTAAGAAGTTATTAAACTAATGTATTATAAGATTGATTAAGATTATGTGTATTTGCAGGCGGTTAGCCCTCATTATTCTATCTGCTGTGATGCTCTTCTTGACGTTCCTTGGATTTGGTAAGCCCCCTCTGTTCCCTTGATATGCTGACAAAGTTTGTTTTTAGCTATTTTTTTATGTATCTCAAATTGATGGATTTGGTAATGGGTCAAATCAGGTAGTTTTTGCTATTTTGTCTAAACGTGTAGACCTGAAACACTTTTTATTATAAATAACTAGTATGTCATATATAGTTAGAAAAAAATATATTATAGTCGTAGTAATCTATTTTCTATAATTAGATAACTAAGAAGGTTTTATGAACTATATATATGCTTTGGGCGACTTTTAACCAGTTTGACCTGTTTTCTCTCCTTTTAACTTGTTTAACTTGTTAGTGATCACATGTAACCCTGAACCCATTCTTTAGTAAATGGATTGAAATTACTACCTCTACTAATATTTTTAATTTTTTATATCCCCTTGCAGTGTTTTCAATCTTTGGCATGCAATGTATGGTTTACACGTGAGTGAGATATTTATTTTTATATTTTGAGGCTTCTGTTGTCGTCCATTTTCTTAAGTTCGGTTTTGATCATCCTTGCAGTTTGGTGATATTTGGATGGATTCTTGTGACGGGAACCTTTATATTGGCTGGTGTGTTCCTCGTTTTGCACAAGTAAGTTTTGTTTATTATAACTTCATTTGACGGTTATGGTTGATATCTACCACTAAGAATGGTGTTGGATGGGCGTTAGTGTGACTGCAGATACTTGCGTATCAATGAACGAGTGGGTTGAAAACCCGACAGCTCATACGGCTTTAGACGACATTCTTCCATGTGTAGACAATGCCACTGCACAAGAAACTTCATTGAGGAGCAAAGAAGTCACTTCTCAGCTTGTTGATGTCATCAACCAAGTCATCACTAATGTCACTAACATGAACTTTGCCCCAAATTTCACCCCTCTCTATTTCAATCAATCCGGGCCCACAATGCCTCTCCTTTGCAACCCGTTTAGGCCCGACTTCACTGATCGAACTTGCGACCCTAGAGAAGTCCCATTGAACAATGCCACACAGGTAAAACTCATGATCACATCCTCAAAAGTCCATTTCTAATATCTTAATAACAACATAGTGTTATTATAATCATATTTAACATATTAACTTCACAAAAACGGTTTATTGGTTGCAGGTATACAGTCAATATGTTTGTCAAGTTTCACCCAGCGGGATCTGCATCACCACGGGCCGCCTGACTCCCGACTTCTACAGTCAAATGTCGGCCGGAATAAAAGTAAGCTATGGGCTGTACCTGTACGGGCCATTTCTGGTGGATCTTCAAGACTGCACATTTGTGAGACAAACTTTCACAGACATCTCACGAGACCACTGCCCAGGCCTGCGGCGATACAGCAACTGGATTTATATCGGGCTGCTGATGGTTTCGATGGCGGTGCTACTGTCCCTTGTGTTTTGGGTTGTTTATGGAAGAGAAAGAAGGCATCGCGTGTACACGAAAACACTGATAGCAAGACCACATGGTGACAACAAGGTTATGTGAAAATTGAAGTGAAGAGGTTTGATGGAGGTAGAGAATGTGGTTGAGCTCTTGGTTGTTTGTAGAGAGTGGGTTAAGAGCCATGTTTGTTATGGTATTATGGGTTCATCTAGTATATGATTTTTATGAATCTATATGGTCAGTCATCACTATATGTTTCATATTAGTGTTATAATACTAAGACTTTGTAATTCCATGGATGAATACAACACCCTATCCTCTGGACTCCATCCTTTTAAATTATATCAAATTTATTATTATTATTTTTTTAGGGATAATTTTGTAAAATAATAACTAACTTTTAAAAGTGTTTTAATTAGATAACTCAAATTTAAAAAGTTTTCTAATTAGGTCACCCAGTTTTTGTTTTTTATTTAAATTAAAAGTTTTAACATAATTTTTAGCATGTTATTCTTTTTGTTTTAGTTAGAAAATACTTTTTTAGTTAGAAAATACTTTTTTTTTATGTTGATGTGTAAATATGATGTGAATTTTAGATATTTTTTTATTTTTTATATAATTAACATGTATTTTTTATTTTTTAATATAATTTCATATATTAAAAATTCTGACCCTCGCGTCTTCTCTTCTGTTACTTTCTTGACATAAGAAAATTCGATACTAACTTGATTTGATGGTTTTGTGGTTCAATTTGGTAAAAATATATATAAGTTATTAAATTAAAACACTTTTTAAACTTGTTTACTATTTTGTGACATTTTTTTTTTCTATTTTATTGATATTGTTAGAAGAATGAATGAAATATTGAAGATCAAGATTAGGTTGGACTCACCTTAGATTAGTGTTTATATTATGTTTAAATGTAATAGGATCTATGTTAGATTACTTTGTTTTAAGTTTGTATTTTGCTGCTCAGCGACCAGGTTCTCCCGACGAAACTGGTCATGGGCTTGACAGAACTGTCAGCGAAACTAGCTAGCCTATATATAGAATTGATTCCATCTTTGTAGGTTAATCTTGCAAAATCTCTAATCAGAAATATTATTGTTGCAAGTCTGTAATTATGGCTGGAAGCTAATAGAATTCATTTTGAGCCTTTGTTTGTGTTGGTGTTTGATTTGTTTTTCATTATTATTGAACACCTTTGATACTATATCATTGTTGTGTGATTATCATGGATGTTTGTTAGTGGATTTTGAACGATTTGATCAATCAATTGTACTGTTTATCGATCATTTGGACCAACAAAATGGTATCAGAGCTTTGTGCTCTTGATTGATTGAATTTTTGGTTGTATTAGTTCAAAATCACTATTTCATCAATTCTGGATCAAGTTTGAGTGATTTTGATATGGAAATTGATTGAGTTTGGTTAGTATTTCGTTTGGAAAGTTTCGGTAATCATCAGATCTTAAGTGCTTTAAGATTTGGGTGATTTTGGATCAAATTCGTGTTCAAAAAGTTTTTCAGACTCTTCCAGCGAAACTAAGGATAATCCAGCGAAACTGCCTCTTCAAACAGCGAAACTATTGTTGTTTTGTTAGCTGCGGTTGTTTCTTTGACCCCTGCGAAAGTATCAATATTGAACGAGCATCAGTGAACTTCCTCTTAGCGAAATTGCTGCCGAATTTCCATCTGAACGAAAGTTCAAACTAGTTTCGATTCAAACTAGTGAGCTGCTTGCTAGCGAAACTGCTGCCGAAACTCCGAGCGAAATTAGCAGCGAAACTAAGTGATATTCAGCGAAACTAGCTCATTTTCTGCGAAACTACTTGTTTAATCATGTCTAAGATGGCAATTCTTACGATTTCTAATTTGGAGAGTGTGGCACCAAACCGACCTCCAAGATTGATCAACGGAGATAACTTTGAAGACCGGAAGAGGTGTTTAAAGGCATTCTTTTATTACACTGATCATAATTAGTGGGAATCAATCATTTCAGGTCCACATATCCCTACGGTTACTGTTGGGGACGTTGTCTCTCAAAACAAGGATCCAGCTACGTTCAATGAGAGAGATTTGAAACTGATTGACAGAGATCAAAAAGCATTTGGAGCTTTAACCTTGTGTCTTGCACCAGATATTTACAACCGCTTTGCTGAACACAAAAATGCCAAATCTCTGTATGATGCCTTATGTGAGTTTTATGATGGGAATGATGAGTTAGTCATGGACAAAGGGATACAGGCTGAGAAAGAGTTCAATTCGTTCGTGGGATACAAGAATGAGAATCTTACTGATTTAACAAATCGCTTTCTGACAGTCTCAAGCACTCTGAAGAAATATGATGAAAAGCTTACAAATTGTGAACAAGTGAATAGGTTGTTGGATTCACTTCCACCTCAATGGAGTCTACAAGTGAGAATGTTAAAGCAAGAGAGAGGATTTACTGATTACAAGCTCATGGATATTATCAACAAGCTGAAGTCTTTTGAATTGGATTTGAAGAGGAGAGAGTTCAATCAGTCTATGATGCCATCATCCGGTTTTCCTCAGAATGCTGCATTAATCACATCCGCTGGAAGCTCGCCAATGCAAGCATCAAGACAAGGAGGATCAACTACAAATGTTTTATTTGATCAATCCAGTGGGGGTGGAAGCCCATTCAGTGATCAATCTAACTCAAAAGTTGCTTTTGGAACTTCAATTCCATCCGACACAATGGCATTGTTTGGCATGTTTGTTCATAGCTATGAAGCACTGGTGGCTGGTGAATTGAAAGGAAAAGGGATGACAATGGAAGATATGTATCAAGTTGACCCAGATGACTTGGAAGAAACAGACATTCAGTGGCAGATGGAGATGTTGACTCTCCGAGCCAGGAGGTTTATGGAAAGAACTGGCAGAAAAAACTTTGGAGGTCAAAATTCTAATTCCAGATTGGGTTTTGACAAATCCAAGTTGAGATGTTTTAACTGCAAGCAGTTAGGACATTTCAAAAGAGAATGTCCTTTGCCAATAGTAACTGACCCAAGCAACTTAGGAGTTCCAAGCTTAGTTTTTGGTGGAGAGAAGGAAGAGAGTAAGCAGAAGAAAGAGACAGCGCTGATTACTAGTTTTGATTGGAGCGCTGAAGCTGAAGAAACAAAAGAAGAAATCATCCAAGCCTTAGTTGCTGAGATAATGGATAAAGAGGAGAGTATGGAGGAGTTTGATCCTTTCAAAGAATTTACCAATGAAGCTGAAATTAATCAGAGTCTTAAGCATGAGGAAGTTGAACAAGTTAGGTCAGAAGATACATGTTTGAGTGAAAAGAAGGATTGTGGTGAAGAGAGTGTGAATGTTGGTTTGGAGAATGATGATATGAAGGGATTTAAGGGTGAGAATGTGGAGTTGATGAAGAAACAATCTGAGGAGAAGGGCAAAGGGAAGCAAGTTACTACATCCACTGTTGAGGAAATCAAGAAAAGTACTCCAGTGTGCCAGTGTGACAAAGCCTTAGCAACAGAAAAGGTGGTGATGGGTTTTCCTTATGAGGTAATACAAGACATGTGCTCCTCTGCTTGCAAAATCAGATTATTTGGTGTGTATAAAGCAAATCGTTTGTTACTTGATAATGAAAAAGAATTAAAACGAATTAATGATGAGCTTAAACTAAATGAGTCAAAATATTTTGTTAAATTAAATGAAGCTTTAAAAGAAAATGAACATCTAAAAAGAATTGTTTTAGAAAGAAATGTTGAAATAAATACTTTGACTGAAAAAGTCGCTCTTACTGAGTTTGAAACAAGTAAACTTCAGTCAAAACTTGATAAATGGACAATTTCAGGGATGAAACATAACGATTTTTGTAAATCACAACGTGGGGCTAGGATTAAAATAGGTTTTGGGTTATGAAAATGCTTTAGTTTATCCTCCTCCTAGTACTTACTGTTATTCTCCAATGCCAATTCCTCATCCTTCAAATGATTTCATTCAAACAGATACTAACAATCTGTCTGCAGGTTTAGAAGGTATTAATTATAAGGAAGTGCGTGAGGAGTATGGTTATGGACCGACGAGTGGACTTGGATGCAATAGTCTTAGTACACCTAAACCTCAACAATCTGTTCTAGATAATAGTTCTAGTTTAAGTAATTTTTTTGTTTCTCAAAAGTCTGTCTCAGACATTAACTTTGTGTGTTCAAATGGTTGTTCCACTTCTTTATCAAATGATTTCAGATGTAATGATGATATTTCAAATGCTTGTGTGAATGAAGTTGTGGATGATTCTGTTATCGCTTGTAAAGATAAAACAAAAGGAAACTGTTTTGAAAAATTCTTTTCTCATCCCATCCCATCGTTTACCCCAATTAAAATTTCACAATCTAATGAACGGGTAATATCATCTTCTAGTGCAAGTACAAGTGGTACAAGTACCACATGTACTTCAAATGATGATTCATCAACATTTGTAAATAATCATTCCTTAAAAGACAAATTCAGAACCAGAGAAATGTATGAGACTTACAGTGATGATGATTCTAGCTTATCTGAATATGATGAGGAAATATGTATAGATAAAATCCCTGATTTGTTGCATAATAGACCTAGATTAAAATCCCATTGCTTTAGATGCGGTAAAGATTGTCATGTAGTTAAAAACTATCCTGAGCTTCATCACAAACATATACATAAGAATTCTTTTGACAGTAGATTAACTCATATTGTTAATAATTTCTTTTACAAAACGTCTTCTGTCCAGAAACCTAAAGTTGTTCAAACATGGGTTCCAATTTCAAACGGTTAAATTGGTCATCCTATTTTTGCAGGAGTTGTCCACTAAAGCTGTAAATAGTTTTTGGCACGTTGATAGTGAATGCTCTAGACATATGACCGGGTTGAAAGATTTATTGACAAATTATCATATTATCAATGGAGGGTATGTGGCATTTGCTGGTGACAAGAAAGGTGGTAAGATGATTGCTCAAGGAGAGGTATCAAATGGATCTTTCACTTTAGAGAAAGTCAATTTTGTGCCAGAGCTAGCATTCAACTTATTGAGTGTCTCTCAAATATGCGATAAAGACATTCTGGTTTTATTTCTCTTAAATGAATGCTTATTTCTAAGACCCGGGTTTAATATCTCTGATGAGATGGTGCTAATGCGAGCCCCGAGAAAGAATGATACTTATCTTCTTGATATGGGATCCAAAGAATTCACTTCCACTGTCACTTGCATTCTATCTAAAGCATCATCCTCTGAATCCTTTTTGTGGCATCGCAGATTGGGCCATGTTAATTTCAAAAATATTAACAAATTGGTTAAAAACAATCTTGTTAGGGGATTACCATTAAAAGATTTTTCTGTTGTTGAAAAATGTATGGCCTGTGCCAAAGGAAAACAACAAAAGAAACCTCACAAGCCAAAACTTGAAAACACTATTTCTAGTCCCCTCGAGTTGTTGCATACTGATTTGTTTGGCCCAATCAGCTTAAAATCAATTGCTAAAAAATCTTTTTGTCTTGTTGTTATAGATGATTTCTCCAGATATTCTTGGGTGAGGTTCTTAGCTCATAAAGGAGAAACAACCGAAAAGTTGCAGAAATTAATTCTATCAATTGAAATGATAAGCAAAAGGAAGGTCATGGCTATTCGAAGTGACAACGGTACCGAATTCAGAAATCACATCTTTGACTCCTTTTGTGCAAACAAAGGAATTTTGAGAAAATTCAGTGCAGCCAGAACACCTCAACAAAATGGTGTTGCTGAGAGAAAGAATCGCACTCTAATTGAAGCTGTTCGTACCATGCTGATCGAATATACTTTGCCAATTATTTTCTAGGCAGAAGCAGTAAATTGTGCATCATATGTACTCAATCGGGTTTTGATTGTGAAAGACAAAATGAAAACTCCTTATGAATTGTTTCATAAAAGGAAGCCATTGATTGATTTCTTTCGCCCATTCGGATGTTCCTGTACCTTGCTTAATACTCATGCACAGAAGTCGAAATTTGGAGCTGTGTCCGATGAATGTTACTTCCTTGGTTATTCATCTTCTTAGAAAGCTTATCTTGTGTATAACAAGAGAACATGTATAGTGCAAGAGTCATTCTATGTTGACCGGCAGGAATCTAATTCTTCAGATGCCAGAACCGAACCTGCATGGTTCTTTGACTCGAATACTGTTTTTAACTCCTTCAATCTTCTAGTTTTTGATGATGATACGTCCCTCTCTAATGTTCAAACAAACATTATACCTCCAGATCCACTACCTCAAGATCTTCCCAATTCATCAAATGAACCTCTAACCTCAATCGATCTTCCGTCTTCATCTCCCTTTGACATTCCATCCCCACCCGTTTCGACATCTATACCTTCAACTCCAACCTCTAATCCATCTCAACTCTCTCAGACCTCTCCAACACATCAACCTGCTCAACCACCTTCTTCAACATTACCTACTCAATCTCAGCCGACTTGCCCACCTCAATCCAATCCATTATCTTTAACCACTGATTTTAAATCCTTGAAAGATCACCTCATGATAATATTATTGGATCCATTTCTGATGGTGTTAGGACGCGGAGTCAATCTGGTTTGATAAACGTGTGTCTATTCTCTTGTTTCATATCCCAAACAGTTCCAAAGAATGTTCATGCAGCTCTTCAGGATCCTTGTTGGGTTGAGTCCATGCAATTGGAACTTCAACTATTCAGGAAACTTAAAGTATGGACGCTTGTTGATCTTCCACCAAACAAATGTCCAATCGGCACAAAATGGGTGTTCAAGAACAAACCAGATGATCGTGGCATAGTGGTGAGGAATAAGTCCAGGCTGGTGGTTCAAGGATTTGCTCAAGAAGAAGGGATTGATTACACGGAAGTATTTGCTCCCGTAGCTTGTCTCGAAGCAATCCGAATTTTTCTTGCTCATGCTGCACACAAGCATTTCAAGGTCTATCAGATGGATGTCAAATGTGCCTTCCTTTATGGAGACATTGATGAAGAGATTTATGTGTGTCAACCACCAGGGTTTGAAGATCCAGACTTTCCTGATAAAGTATACAAACTTGATAAATCTCTTTATGGTTTACATCAAGCTCCTCGCATCTGGTATGAGACTCTTACACAATATCTTTTGAGCAATGGCTTTTCACGTGGCACTATCGATATGACTTTATTTAAGAAAGAAGTCGATGGTGAGATGTTAATCGTGCAAGTCTATGTTGACGACATTATTTTTGGTTCCACCAATCCTAAGCTTTGCCGAGAATTTGAGGAGATTATGAGAAATCGCTTCGAAATGAGCATGATGGGTAAGATGTGCTTTTTCCTTGGTTTGGAAGTTGAACAAAAGCCCGAAGGAATCCTTATTCATCAGGAAAAGTATGTCAAAGAAATTCTTAAGAAATTTAATATGGATGATGCTTCTCCTGAATTGACCCCATTCACTACACAGACTTGTCTCACTCCTGATGAAAATGGGAAATCTATTGCTTCTCATCTTTATAGATCAATGATCGGTTCCCTAATGTACCTTACAGCCAGTCGTCCAGACATCACTTTTGCTGTGGGGTATTGTGCTCGATACCAATCTAACCCTAAGGAGTCTCATGAAAAGGCCGTCAAACGAATTTTTTGTTATCTAAAAGGCTCTTCTCGTCTGGGTCTTTGGTATCGTTATGGTGGAAATTTTGATTTGCATGCTTATTCTGACAGTGATTCTAATGGTTGTAGGTTGAATAGAAAATCAGTCACTGGAGGTTGTCAATATCCAGGAAATTGTCTGGTATCATGGCAGAGCAAGAAACAAACAACTGTGTCTCTTTTCACGGGGGAGGCAGAGTATATTGTTGCTTTTAGCTGTTGCTCTCAAGTGCTGTGGATACAACATCAGATGATTGATTATGGGATCAATTTCCTTCACACTCCATTATTCTGTGATAATGAAACAGCCATTGGAATCGCGAAGAATCCAATTCATTATTCTCGCACCAAGCACATTGAGACAAGAACTCATGCCATCCGTGATGCTCAAGAAAAGGGTTTTATTGATATCATTCCTATTGACACAAAAAATCAAAAAGCAGATCTTTTCACTAAAACTTTCGATAAACCTCGTTTTTATGAACTGATCTCCATGTTAGGACTGATATCTTTTTAAAACGCGTTTTTTTAATTGTCTCATGTATAATTGTACATAATTTTTATTATTATTCTCTTTTCTTCTTTTCAAATTTTATGCTCCATAGTCCTTCACTATTTTACCACTTAAAAAAAAATAAATAAATAAATTTTTAGAAATTTCTCTTATCTTACTGATTCGTAGAAATTTTGGAGGAGAATAACATAAATTTTCCGGTTCTTGCAGAACTCCACATAATTAAAGTTTTTGTTGCCTGAAAGCGTTGAAGGAGGTCAAGTATTGTGTTGGGATATGCATGATAGGCTCAGCCAGAATGCGAAGTAGACAGTGATCTTGTGACTAAACTAAAAGGATAAGAAACTTTTTGACTTGGATTATCTCCTTGACATTTTGACCTTCACAAAGTTACAAGTCCTTGTTCAAAATGGATTGAGAGCGTAATATCTCTACTTTGATGTTTTTCAAAGAAAATTCCAAGTTCCCTTTCCCTGTATGCTTAATAGTGCTACTTGCTAGCTTTATTTGTGTCAAAGATCTTCCATGCTGTATACTATATTACGTGCTTATCAACTCTGCTATGTGTGAACATTGACCTGGAGTGATGATCTCCTCTGTTATACGTAAGCATAGACCTGGAGCTCTCATCAGCACGTTCTGATGATCTTCTCTGTTATACGTAAGTATAGACCTAAAGCTCTCATCAGTTAAGCTCAAATGATCATCTCCTTTGTTATACATGAGTATAGACCTGGAGCTCTCATCATTTGTTCCCCAAAATCATAAGGTCTGTGTTCCTTATGAAAAGATCTTTGTTGTGTTCTCCGTTGGAAAATCAAAGAGAGTCAATCATATTGCTCAATATATCATGAGGACCGGACGAGTTTCTTTGCCAAATGTCTGTGGGGACCGAGTCATTTAAGTCTTCTTCAAACTAACCGCAAAAACATGATAATGGAAGCCGCAAATTACTCGTTGAAAAGAAGAAGGCATGGGTTTAAAAGGACAATATATCATCAATCCTGCCAGTCTCTGATTTTCCGGAAAACCTCTTCAGTTTATCGTGTTTCAATATCCTTTTAACTTCTTTTACTATTTCTTACTTTTATTTTTATTTTTAATTATTTTATTATTTCTTTTAGCATTTCATCTTTTTCTTATATTTCTCTGTGAAATAATGCTGGTCTTGTGGGGCGTCTTTGTTTCTTAAATTTTATTTTTGTCTCAGTTTAAAATTTTATTCTAAATAATTAAATATTAAAATAAAATAGAAAATATTAAGTTTTAGGTTCCATGGGCTATATAACGGGTAATGCGAAATTATCATCTCATTTTCACACAACCTGTTACATCGTATTCTCCGAGCCCTAATCGCACCTCTCGAGCGTAATTGAGTTTTGTTGGTTTCTGCGTCTTCTTTGTGTTGATTTAGGCCTTAAGTGGGTGTTTCGAACCTGTTTGTCCATATTAATCTGTGTTTATCCGCATTTAAAGAGTCAATTGATTGTGTTGGTTCATTATCTTCGCAGATTCATTCAGCGAAAGTATATGTGATTTGTGCGAAACTGAACGAAAGTTCACTTGATTTCAGTGAAACTGTAATGTTATGCTGTCCATGCGAACTTGACAGTTTCGCAGGCCTGAATTCAGTTTCGGCGTGCCGAAATTACACTTTCAGCGTGCCGAAATTACAAGTGACTGTCTGCCGAAGTTACACTTTCGCCTGCCGAAACTACAATTTCGGCTGGCGAAATTACAGTTTCGGCCAGCGAAACTAAATCTGTTTTACTTTAATTTTATTTTATTTATTGTCTATCTTTTATATTTTTCATTTTATACCATTCTAACCTATTTTATCTATTTCTTTTCAGATAAATGGTCAATTTGAAATTCGATGACAGGAACAACATCACAGCTATTTTGGATGATCAGAATCCAAAAGCTGCTGGATTCAGAGACTGTATCCGTTGGCTGAGGAACTCGACTATTGCTTATGCTATTTCTCATTCCCCAACCATATACGATCTTCACATTAGAGATTTCTGGAGATCAGCAGAGTATGATACTAGGGCCAATCCTCAGAGGATAGTGCAAGTGTTTTGGAGAACGACATGTCTATCACTGTGGAGACTATTGCACGAGTTTTGAGACTTGAAGACGACTGTGGAGACGAGGTGCTTTTATCTGAGCATGAGGTGTTGGAGGCTTTCAGAAGCATCGGTTACGAGGGACCTCCTTTTGGCACTAGGAAAGAGATCAAGAAATCTTTCCTATCCAAAGAATTGAGATACATTGCTCATGTATTCATTATGTGCCTAGATCACGGGAAAGGAGGTTCAGATGGATTGAATCTTGATTGGGCTAGAGCCATGATTATTTTTTGCAGAGGCCAAAAGGCCAACATTGCTAAGCTAATTTTTGATTGTATGGCTGAGAATATCATGGCACTAAAAAAAGACAAATGGCTGGTTTATCCAAGATTTATACAGATGATGATTGAGGATTTGATTCCTAATGTTCCACGTCATGGAGAAATAAAAAGGCTTGTACAGATGAACACAAGGATATTTGCTGATTGCTCAGCAATTAGACATGATTTTAGTGGAAGGATCACTCATTTATGGGAAAACATGTATCCTGCTGAGAGGTGGAATTATATAAGGAGGGTGATAGAGTCTGAAAACAAGAATGCTCAGGAGAATAGGGAAAAACAGGCTGAGGCTATCAAGAAAAGAAAGAGATATGCCAAGGAGAAAGAATATGACTTTGAAGAAGAGATTGATGAGGTTGAAAAGGCTTTAAGGGCTGAAAAAGAAAAGAGGTCTAAGAAAAAGGCAGACCAAGCTGAGTCAGAAAAGGTGACTCAGAGGAGATCCAAGCATAAACACCAACCTTTTCTGAGCCTCATAGAAGAGATGAAAGGGCAAGCTTGGATGAAGATTTGATTAGAAATCTTAACTCTTCTTTGGCAAATGAGTTAAGTATGATTAAGACAAAGTTGATGAATCAGGAGTTAAGAGAGAGAAAGAAAGATTGAGATGTTGGAGAGTATGACAAAGATGATGATTGATCAACAGGCGTTGACTAAGAGATTAATGACCGAAGTGAATGAGTTGAAAGCTGCAGGTGGCTTGCCAAATCAGCTAACTCAGTCTGAGTTAGATGATCTCACAGACACATCAAGATACTCATTTCTCAATGTGAGTAGCTCTTCAAAGGCAGGAGCGGGCCCAAGTAGTGCTGGTGTTACAAACGCTGGAGGCTCGGGTGAAAAAGATGCTGGTGTTAGTGAAAGTGATGGTGGAAGGGAAGGAGTTGCAGGAAATGTGGAAAAAGTAGTTGAGGCTGGATTTATAGATCTGGGATTGGATATTGACAAAGATTTTGTTGGTGAGGAGGTGGTAAGAGAACCAACTGAAGAGGCCGTTAAGAAGACAGCTGAGATGAGTCTGATTGATGAAGAAGAAGAGATCGAAGAACAACTGGTAGATTATGATTCAGAGCCGGAATACTATGAGGTGGATGAGCTTCCCTTGACATACGTAGTCAAGAAGGGCTCTACTGAAGGAGATGTGTTTGAGTTGGAAAAGGATGAATGGTTTGTAGAGAAAAGGAACAAGAACAGTTGACCCCACTATTTCAGAACATTCAGGGGATGAGCAGGAAGGAGTTTGAGAAAAAGATTATAAGCTGGAAGTACAATGCAAGCTTGAAGATGCTTATGATAAAAAGAAGGGGATGTAGGATATCATATTTGCACAAAAGGAAGGCTTTCAAGACCTTGCCTAAGTGGGATCTGAGGAGATTAGCAGAGATTCCATTGATTGACTCCCATTTGAGTGAAAGAGCTAAACTGATAGAAGAAGAGATTAAACGAGGTACAAATGATAATTTTGAGTCATTTGGTTTCATGAAGGCTGAGAGAAAAAGGTCGAAGAAAGATAAGGACTGGGTGACAGGAAAAGGAAGGATTGTGCTAAGGGTAAAGCCTCCAAAGACTGTTAGCAGGGTAAGACTACCTGATCCCCTCCCACAGAGGCTTCAAAAGTTTGGGAAGTGGTTTTATGATAATAACTTTGGGGAGGCAGTGATAAGGGTTAAGGATGGAGCTGAAATCAGATTATTTGATCCTATGGAGGTATTCTCTTTCTGTGATGAAGATCTGCTGATGCTGTGTGAGAATCATATTAAAGCAGGAGCTGGAGCTGAGACAAGAAAAAAGGCAAGCCTATTTATGGAGGTTGCCAACAAGGTTCGTGGGGTAAGGGCAGAGGTCCGGGAGCTAGCAGACAAGATTCTTCAAGCTGATAAGACTAGGATGGATGTGCAGGATCTTACTAAGCAATTTGAACAAGCAAGTGCACATGGTACGGGAGCTGGTACAGCAGGAGCCGAAAAAGAGCCTATATCTAAAGCTGGAGAGGGAGCAAGAGCTGATGATGCTGCAGAAGAAGTTCCAGTAGGTGAGGTCCAACCTAGGGGGAGTATTGAAGATCATGATTAGGTTGGACTCACCTTAGATTAGTGTTTATATTATGTTTAAATGCAATAGGATCTATGTTAGATTACTTTGTTTTAAGTTTGTATTTTGTGTATTTTGCTGCTCAACGAAACTATGAGCAAAACTGTAGTTTCGCTCATAGTCAGCAGACCAGGTTCTCCCGGTGAAATTATGTTTCATCGCCGGGCGAAACTGGTCATGGGCATGACAGTTTCGCTGTCCAGCGAAACTGTCAGCGAAACTAGCTAGCCTATATATAGAATTGATTCCATCTTTGTAGGTTAATCTTGCAAAAACCCTAATCAGAAATATTATTGTTGCAAGTCTGTAATTGTGGCTGGAAGCTAATAGAATTCATTTTGAGCCTTTGTTTGTGTTGGTGTTTGATTTGTTTTTCATTATTATTGAACACCTTTGATACTATATCATTGTTGTGTGATTATCATGGATGTTTGTTAGTGGATTTTGAACGATTTGATCAATCAATTGTACTATTTATCGATCATTTGGACCAACAAATATATTGAATGTTTAAGTATTAAAACAACCACATAACAATAATTGTATTTGGATTTGTTAGTGATTTGTGATGATTTCAATATCATTAGGTTAATTTAGGTAACAAGGATTAATACCCGAACTCGTGTTGGGTGTACCCGAGGTTCAAACAACCGCGCATATTCTAAATACTACGTTTCGATCATCATAATTGAAAGCTAATAGTTTAACATAACAGCATCACATCCTAACCAACAATCTAGGATAGGAGTGGCCAATTGCTACAACTCTAAAGCACACACGAAAAACAGATGTGAAACAAAAATAACTCTTAGATGCATATCATCACCAAGCCAAAATCTTAGCATGGTCAACATTACAGCTTAACATGACCCACATAGAACTAAGAATACATACAAACAGATTAACATGGTCAACATAAACAGCAACACCAACACAGACCACCAATAACAGTTAGTTAGGATGCTTGAAGACTCATAAATGAGACCTCGCTGTGGCTGCACCCTAGACAAATTCCACGCCCTAACAATGAAGACCGAAACTTCCTTGGCATCACAGTCTCAACCAAATCTAGTAAAATCAAGCAAACAATCGTGGTCTACCGTCATATATATTCTTTAATGTTTAAAAAGCAAGGCAAAGAAATAACAAATGTGCATCTCAGATGATTTCACACCCATCATCATCGATGATATAGAAAACAGACATAAAAAAAGTCATGAAAACCATGAAAGAACCCGAGGGTTCAATGTTTTGGCTTTCAGCTCTCGAATGCCGACATGTGCCAAGGGTTGTCACCATAGAGCAATTAATCGACAACAAACAAGCATAGGCACAACAGATGCTAGTATACACCACCAGAAAGCAAACATATCTCACATATTTGTTCAAAAACACCATCCGCCAACAAACATGGGTCCAATCAGAGCTTTAACATCCCTCGTCGGCTGTAACCAGCTTGCATGTCGAATCAGAGAAGCACCATTGAGGTATAGTAGGGTTGCCATGCGAGAAATGGGCAGCCAAGAGGCAAACCCTCTCACACGGCGGCAACCCCTTTAAAACCCTCACAAGTAGGGTCGAACACGTTGGGAACCAAAGATGGAGAGAGAGAGAGAGAGAGAGAGAGAGAGAGAGATGAACAACAAGACTGCAATCGCCAAAGGACCACGCTGCTAGCGACCCCCCCAACAACACAAAGCCATTACCACAACCGTGTCTCTCTCTCTCTCTCTCTAGAAACTTATTTCGGTCAAAAAAAAAAAACAAAGGCGGCGCAATGATGTCCAAAACTGGTCCGGAGGTCGAAGTCACTCATCGCCAACGAAAAACAATGAGACAACCGTCTCAATCTAACAAATAACAAGCGGCAGCCGGTGGCTTCGCAAAACCGTACATCACTATATATATATATATTTTGCGAGAACTTGTGAAAACTTGCAAAATGAGAACCCTCTTTTATTGCGAGAACTTGCGAAAACCCATCAAAATCAATGAATATCATTATTAAGTGTAATAACATTATTATACATATAGAATATTATGATCTTTTATATATATGTGTAAATTTACAAGTATGAAAAAATTTACATTGATATAAGTTTTGCAAAAAAAACACATATATTTAAAGTTGTAAGTAACACTTACACCAATGTAAACTTTTTTACACTTATGAATTTACACATATGCATAAAATATCATAATCTTGTATATGTGCAATAATGTTAATACAACAAAAATAATAATAATTTTGATTGATCTTGACGGGTTTTCGCAATTTCTAGCAATAATATAGGGTTCTCATTTAAACCTTACTAAATATATATATATATATATATATATATATATATATATATATATATATATATATATATATATATTATATGGGAGGGTTCCTAAGAAAACTAATAATTATGTGGAAACCAAAGAAAACCACGGAAAGCAATAACATAATTCATAACTTTTTTTTTTATTTTAATTATAAAAATATTATTTAAGTATTTGATACATATATGTTGAGCGTACATGCGAGTATGAAGAGTTTTATGTATACGTAACACTATGTCGAATGAAAAATGGTTACGTATACGTAACCTATGTGTGACGTGTATGTAAAACTATGCTACGGTTTTCATTTGATTCATAACTTTATTTATATATACTCACACATATATATAGAGGGCAGTGCTTAAAAAATATATGCATTATGTGACTGATTTCATTGGTTTTCTCTAGTTTTCTCATAACTTTGTGGTTTTCTTAGGATCCCTCCTCATATATATATATATATAGGGTTAGGTTCAAATGAGAACCCACCCTTTTTGTGAGAACTCTTTAACCCACTATCAACCATTGATCAAAATTTAAGTGGTCAAGATCTTCTCCTTTTTTTATTCAATAAGGGCAAAAGAGTCAATTAACCCACACCTATTACCTTCTATTTTCTTTTTCTTTTTTTAGAACGTTTTCCCTCTTGTTTTTAAAACTTTCATAACTTTTTTATACATTGTTATTTTTTATATAGATTGCACCATTAAATTCAGTATATTTTTCTCTTTAATTCCCATATAATATTGCAAATTGTATTTTTTACCCGAATTAATGAAATTTCACCGGTGACCTACGCTATTATTACACCACTGTAACGAACTTTTACACCCAATATTACATCACTATAACTCAAAGTAACACCATGATTACAACAATCTAACAATCGGACGACATTACACCATGTAACTATACTAATTTAATAAAACTTCAACACTGTAATTAATTAAAAAATAATATAAAATATATTGTAACAAAAAAACACCACTGTAATTAGACCACTATAACGTAATTAAACCAAAAATGGAAAACTACACCACTGTAGTTACTCTACTGATTAAAATTACACCATTAATATTTTTAAACGTAAACAACACAAGTACGGGGTTATAGTGATGTAACATATTGCATAAACAAAAAAATATCAAAATTTCAGGATTACAATGATGAAACATAATGTATTGACAACAAGAAACCATGAATTAAAAGTTCATGTAATGAAAACACTTAGTTACAATATATTACATCATGTTTATTTAAACGCAAAATCATATACTTACAATACATTACATCATATTATACTTACTTACGGTGAACTACATCGAAGTAAAAAAGGCATTTGATCCCAGATTCATCAAATTGCCACAAAAGAAGTGAAGATTCAAAGATTTTAATCGAAAAAATATCAACAGAAATGGCTCCCAACTGTAGCATCTAACGAACTCACTTCCTTTTTCTTGACCACTACAAGTTGAACAAAACAATATCAAATTAACTTCAATGAAGATGTTTCTCTATAAACACCCTAAATTTTCAACAGTAATTTAACAAATTAACACTAAAAAACATATGCAATTGAAAACAAATTTGGAGAATACAAAACCCCCTAATTCAAATACATAAAACCAAAAGGAGAAGTCAAAATATAACTCAAAACATAACTCAAAACAAAATAAACCATGTTTAAATATGTTACCAAACCAATCAGAATATATCTCAAATCAAAATATAGAAAGAATATTAGAAGATGAGGAACTATTTGACGTGATAGTGCTGGTGGGTAGACTTGGGCAAAAAAACCGGGTATGGACCAGACCCGGAACCAGGTCCGGGTACAACCCGGTAGGGGGTGTACCCGGGTTGGTACCGAAAAAAACCGGTGGGTAGGATCCGGTTTGTGGTTTTTGAATTTTCCCAGAACTGGACCCGAACCCGACCCGACCTGACCCAACCCGGAACCGATTGAACCCGGGTTCAACTCGGTTTTGAACTTTTTTTTGGACTTTTCAAAAATCTAGCTGTTTTTAACGGCTATATAGCCGTTAGAACCCTTTTTTTGGTATTTTTGGACCCATTAGTTAGTATAAATAGGTGTGGGTTGATATGGTTGAGTACCCAACTCTCAAACGCAAAAACATACGCAAAAAACGCAAAAATACTCTAGTTTACTCTCATTTTACATTTTCACTCTCTTGAATCTTGTTATGGCTCAATCACAATCTTTCGTTGGTCAAAGTTCGTCCAACGCTCCAACCGTCGTTCGTGTTCTTCCACACAATCGTAACATGGATGTTTGGAGCAATTGGGATATGGTTGAGTTGAGTGACAGGTCTGTAAAGGCTCGTTGCAAGTTTTGTTCAGCTTTGTTTGCTAAAGATTCTAACACGACTTTAAGCAAACACATTAGCAAGAAGTTTTGTAAGTCGTTGAAAAGTAATCCGGTTTCACAACAAACACAATTAGATGGAGATGGTGGAATCTTTAATTACGACGTTAATAGGGTTCGAGATCGAATGTCGAAGTTCGTGATTCAAGAAGCTTTGCCTTTTAGTCACTTCGACAATCCTCGTTTGACGAACTTAATTTGAGAGACGCTTCAACCTCGTTACAACCATGTAAGTCGTACTACCCTTAGACGTTATTGTTTAAAATTATGAAAGCAAGCAAAAAATAATTTAATTGTATTATTTAAAAATTTAAATACCGGTGTAAACTTAACTAGTGACGTTTGGTCGGCTCCACACGGTTTACCCAAATCGTACCTTTGCGTCACCGCTCATTGGGTAGATCCCAAATCATGGCAATTGATGAAACGTACGATTGCGTTTGATCTTTTTTGTATCCACACACCGGAGAAATTTGTTTTACTTTTTGGATAATGTAATAACTACTTTTAATTTACAAAATAAAAATTTTTCAATGGCATTTGATAACGCTTCCAACAACACAACCGCGGTTGAAAAATTAAAATCAAAATATCTTTCGATTGCAAACGGTGATTTTTTTCATACTCGTTGTGTTGCACATATTATTAATTTAGTAGTGCAAGACGGTCTATCCGTGCAATTTGTTGATAACTTTATTAAAGCTTTTCGATTTATGTTACATGACGTTTATAAAAAAAGTAGAAGAAGATATCAAGATTATAAAAAACTTTGTAAAGATACGGACTCTATATTTTTAGGTCCTAATTGGGATGTACCTACTCGGTGGAATTCGACTTGTCACATGTTTAATTGTGCTTAAAACAAAAGGGAACTTGAAAGCTTTTCATAATAGTCTTTCGGATAATGGTGAAGCCGACTTATTTCCGGATGCGGCTTGGAAGAATGTTCAAAGTCTATCCGATTTTCTTGAGGTGTTTAAAAACTCAACAACAAAATTATCGGGAGTTTATTATCCCACTAGTTATTCGGTGCTTCAAGAATTATATTTCATGGCTTTGAATTTTAAAAATTTTCAATATAAAAGTGATATGTTTACATAAATGATAGAACCAATGAAAGAAAAGTTTAAAAAATATTTTGAGGAGTTACCACCCGTTTTTACTTGTGCCGCCTCTTTAAATCCGTTTTTAAATGTTGCTGAGGTTGAATGTTTGATAGACGAGATAAATGACAATTTAGATATGCATGACGAAAACCCTAATTTTTCAAGGGATGCCAAAAAAAGTTTTAATGCAAGCTTGAAAACAATATATAATTTTTATTTAAATAGATGTGGGCCTAACGTAAATACAACCACACCAAGAAAATCAACCTCAAATGTTAGATTTGTATACATATGAGAGAGATTTAGTCTGATAGAAAAAGTACATTAATAAAATTACTTATTTATCCTTCATATCATCTTCACCTTCATATGGTATCTAGATTTATTTATATTAAATCAATGGTTAGATGGAGAGTTAAAGAGTTCTTGTAACTTTTAAGGGTTCTCACATGAACCCATTCCTATATATATATATATATATAAAGACAGTTTGAGAGGGAGGGGCAGAATACAAAACCAGACAAAATTAGATGGCCTAAACAATACACCCCACATGCATATTATTCCTTCACATTGCTTTTAAATAGTTAGAAGAATTAAGATTAACTTAATGGTAAAATAAGAAATTAGGATCAACACTAATCTGAGTTAATAGGTGTGAAGTACATACTCGTATAAAAAATCTAATTTGTGATAGAAAAATTAATATCTTGTTTGGTTGTTTTATGTTATGTAGTAGCAACTCTGTTACCATCAATGTTTGCTTGGTCGATTACAAATTAGTTACCGCTAACGGTTCCTACTAATGTAACTATCGATGGTTCTACTAATATAACTACTGACGACTCCTACTTATTTAACTTCCGTCGGTTGGTTATAACTATCAAGTGTTTAATCAAAACTGAAACTTTGTAATGGTTCATCAAATCATTATGATGCTTTGACCCTTGTATGAGGGTTTTATCTATTTTTATATCTAAGGATTGGATCATACGAATTCTAGTATTAGTTTCAAACAAAATTTTATATTTGTTCTTAAACCTTTTTTCTAATATTGATGTATAGAAAACAATCAAACGACTCAATAATCAATTAATAATCAAAAATCTTAAAAGGAACCAAAAGGTTTAAGAAAAAAGCATTTGTAATTCAAATTTAATAACAAACTCATGATCTTATAGAACAGTCCCACGACCAGGTATTTGCAAGAGTTCTAAACTGACAAAAAGTACTTAACAATCAATAAAAAAAAGAAAATAAATAAATAGATAATAAAAAAATATTTAAATTTCAAACACTTTGAATAAGTTTTAAAATCCATCTTAATCTCATTAATTCAAATTCCTTGTGAACATGTTCATTTTACTGCATCATACTCCCTGAGATTGAAAGAAAAACTCGTTCTCAAGTTTTGCATATGCTTAATAACACGAATCTGAACTGATTCACTTAAGATGAAAGGAACATTGATTCATCTTTTGCCTACTGCTCTCATAACTCGGTCGAATAAAGTATCATTAATTATGGGAATACTTTTAGAAAAGAAAAAAAAGCTAATCCATTGTTTTCATGTATTTGAATTTAAATTGGAAAATTCTCTCCAAATATTCCAAAATCTTTGGTAATAGAATCATTGACCACAATTTGAATTTTAAAAAGATAACATATTTTGAAAAATTCAAATCTTCCATTAACATCGATTTGGATGTTAAGGATTTCAAACTTGGTTGATCATCAGCAGGTAAATTCTAGCCAACAAAAAGCATTGAATCATCATCAATGACTCAAATTTTAGAGCAAAAATTCATAAAACATAGCAAAAAGAGCATTTGTATGCTGCCATCTTTTTGGTCTTCTCAAATGGTATCTCCGTTAATAGCCTCTTGCACAAATAAACATTTTGCTATGTTAACATCAATTTCATTTTCAAAAAGTCTTTGTCTATCTTCTAATGGACACTTCGAATAGATTGGTTAAGAGAATCAAGGGTGTGGGTTGCCATAAGGATGATCCTCTTCCTCCCATTGTAAGTTAAGGTTTTGGTCCCTTATTATGACGTCCTTGATTTTTAATGCTTAACTCTTTGATGATTCTAGTACTTCCATAGGTATCCATTGACTAATTTCAAAAACCTATTTATGAAAACTATCACATGTTCTATGCATTATAATTCATTGTGAAGCTATTATATGTAAGTTTGATTCTATAATAACACGTGTGTAATTCTAGATCATGCTATAAAGCATTAACTTGGAAGTGTCCTAGAGTAGTAACTTGGAAGTGTCCTAGGATAAATCAAAGTCTAAAACAATGCTAAATTACAACATAAGCAAAACACATATAACTATAAAGATTGAATTAATTAAATTATGTCTTATAATTATCTAAACATAATAAAATATAAATATATATATATATATATATATATATATATGCATGGATAATTACAAAATTTTATATATTATTTTATTATTTTAGTCATTTAAGTGATATATCTAATAAACTAATAAATAATTAACTAGTAAATATCCTAAATCAATAAATAATAAATAAAACTAATCCTAACTTTAAAATATCATAAAATTTCTTAGTCTTCATCCGTACTAAAATATATGATTGTTGCTTAATAAAATATTAAGAAAATCAATACTAATTGAAACCTAAACCTTAATTTTTCAACTATAAATAAGTGGTCTTATTCTTATTATTTTTTACACCAAACTCTAAATCTAAAGCTCCCCTAGTAACATATCTCAACCCATAGAGCCTCTCCTAAAGATCCAAAAAGCTTTTCGTATCAAGTAAGTTTTAATGTTATTCGTGTTCTTCGTGTTCTTTGTGTTCATACATTTCCAATTTTGTTTTATCAAAATTCAATTATAACTAGCTTGGATCTATGATTAAATAACATATTGATGTAGTAATCATAGATCTAAGATGGATCAAAGCATCAAATAAACTAAAATTATCAAAATTTTGCTTACACAAATCTAGCTTGAATTTTTGGAATTTGACATATTCATGAAGCCAAATTCGGACAGCAAATCCTTTTTACATGATTCTTTTTATCAAAATTAAATTCAGAGTCTTAATACTCCAATCATATAATGAACATCTTCTAACTCATTGATATGTGTCCTCAAACAGTCCGAGCAAGTTTCATGCGCAAATCTGTCTAAAGCTATCAAAATCTTAAATTTTGTAACTTTTCAATATTTTCATAAATATAATGTAAAACAGCAACAATTTTTATTACAAAATAAGCAATATAAACATGTTTTAAACAATGAAAATCCAAAGTTTAATGATTGTTATGCTTATCTATCAATTTTAAATCATGCTTCTAGCATAATTCTTTATATTTTTAATTGTAACCCTATATTGTACAACTTGTTCATGCCCATCCTTTCTAGGCTTATATTTACTTGTTCCTTATACTTTATAAACATACCTTTGAATTGGTCTAGTATGCATCTAGAATTGTTTCACCCAGTATGTAGTTGTATGGCAAGCAAAAAGTTCTGACTAAGAAAAGATGGGGTACTTAAGTGATGAAAATCCACCGACTCTTTCCTGTGAATCCTTTTGTTGGATGTGCTATCCTGGGATGAAACATATCTAGTATACAACAACCATTCTTGAACTTTTTATAACAACAACCCCTTAACTATCTACAAATATAATAAACTAACTAAATAAACCTACTTAGTGTAATCCTCACGTCAAGTTACTAAAAGTTTCAAGATCAACCCACTTACTTTACGGTATGAGTTCATAGCCCCTTTTTTTGGTATTTTAGGGTGGAAACATGCTTTTTATATATTGAGAATTCAAATTCTAAAGTCAAAACTAGTCTTTTGCTAACTAAATAACAAACATTCTAATACTAGTAAAACTAAACTAATTATACATGTTGCTATATTCTATAACACTTTTTACTACAAAGTCCTTCTATTTTCCAAAATCTATACAACTATTAACTTTGGGGAAGCTACAAAAGTATGTAGATAGATCTATAGGCCTGACAAACCCATTTAGTACTTGAGTTAATGCATGTCAATCAATACTGAACGTCCTTTGAGTCAACGTATTCTTTTTGACTTAGGAGTAGTTGTATGTTTAGAAACTACATACAAGAGAAGCATACTATTAGTTTGACCTCTTATGTCATGGGGTTAGACAGGAGGGCATTCAATCACTAGGGTTGGTTGTAGACTCATGTATGAAAGTTTAACTACCTGTATTTGAAAATTTGTTTATTGGTTTGAACATGGTTATCTTTAATATGTATACTTCTAAACATATGTTCTTATTATTTTTTTAGTGAACATATCTTAGCATGTTTTCAGGTAATGGAAACTAAGTTTGTTGTTTTGCTCATGCTAAGTTTCAAGGATAAGCTTTAGTTCTAATTAGACTTTGAACAAAAAGAAGACTTATCTGCTTGTTTGGTTTATTGGTTTTTAGAATTGGATGTAATCAACTATTCAGTTTTAATAGGTAATTTCTTTTAGTACTCTTTATCCTTGTGTTATGATTGATTTTCATTGCGCCCTTAGTGTTTTCGCTTTAGCCGGGGGTGTGATAGATTGGTATCACAGTCATGGTTATAAAGAATTAGTTTATTTGAAATGGTTAGACCTAGACTATAACTAAGTACCTCACACATGAGTTCTCTCATGTATCTTATATGATCAAATAGGACTTTATGTGATATGACTTACATGATTATTCTTATACTTTGATAACAATCAATGCACACATAATTTTCAATTCATATTTTAAGGCAATGTGCCTAAATCAAATGGATTTTCAAAATTTAATTTTCAAATATTTTTTTATGATTTTCAAATCCCATCAAAATCTGAGTCCCATAACTGAACACTTGCAATGCTTGAAGAGTTGGATGCCTGTATCTTAAGGTGTTTTGTCTAGGCAGGGTAGTCATATAAATCCAAATCAACCTATGGATCTATTTACCTTTCCTCGAAACCCTTGGGGTGAGTGTTGGCTTATAGGTGCGCATATCTTTATTAAGGTTGTGGTTGGTCTAATACTTTGATAAGTCAACGTATTCGCTTTGGTTTGCGAACCAAATGTTCATACTTGAAACAACTCATTGTTATTTTGAATCATCTTATTCTTGATTTTTGTTTTTCTAAAATTAAAAACTCATTATCCAATTCTCATAAAACTGCATACATATCAAACTCATTAAACTTTAAAGCATGGCTCCTCATCAAAACAATGCTGAAACAGCCGAGCTTACTCCACTCGTCATGCAATAGCTTGCTACTGTTATTCCTTGCATTGTAACTTAGATTAGCGATTTCCTTCATAACACTAAAAGTTCTAGAAGTGGTGGAAATGGATGAAATGCTAACAATGACACTATCACCTATAAAAATTAATGTCATGTAAACCTACTTAGTTCTATGGCACGAAGATGCAACACGCCTACTTCAATGGTTTGAGAAAATAAAAGCTGCTCTAGATATGAATAATGTCCAAAAAACTTAAAGGTTAAGTATGCTTAAGTTGTTTGCACAAGAAAGCCCTTACCTGATGGAACGCCTAACTTTAAGCTAGGGGTAGAGATGTTTCCATGGCTATTCCATGGAATGACTTTAGGGAATTACTAATTCGAGAGTTCTGCTCTAAGAATGAACTTCAGAAGATAGAGACTAAGATGTGAAACCATACTATAGATGGAGCTGAGCACATGGAATGCACCACCTAATTCCATGAAGTTTGCACCCTAGTGCCCCACATGGTTACACCTGTCAGTCGTATGATTCATTATTACATTGGAGGATTGAGCCCCCAAGTTAGAATCTCTACTTTGTCTACTTCACCAACTACTCTTAAAGTTGTTATTCTTTTGTCGGCCACCATAACTAATGATCTAGTCAAGTCTAAGGTATTAGTAAAGAAAGGATTCAAAAAGGCTAGTGTTGAGAATAAGAAGCTAGATCGTCCCAACAACAAAAAGCAAAAGACTTCTAAAGTGTTTGCAATGGTGACTCCTACTATATTGGTGAACCAAGTTTCCGCAAGCAATCAAACTCGTATAAGAAACATTACACATTTAAATTACCCAAATTCCCCAAATGCTTCACAGTTGGATACACATATAGCACATAACTTGTAAGCTGAAAATTTCATTAACATTAGATTAGATTAAATGCATACATTCAATCATTTATAGCATCCTAAGACAAAATAAATCCATAAAACATGGATTCAATCATACGGATATGTATATTACTTCCTTTTAATAGAACTCCAACAAGCTTTGTTTCTATTTAATAATATCAAGTTATTAATGACAGGAAAAAACCAAGAAATAACCCCCTCACATGACAAATTATAGAAGGTCCCCTTAAAGATTAAACAATCCCATCAAATTGAGTATGATTGTATGTGTGATAGCATATAATATACCTAGAACATTAATGAATTCGATTATAGCATTTGCTTAGGAAGGATAAAAACATGGTTGGATCATGTTTTGTAAATATGATAGAAAATGAAAATTACATTGAAGGATACAACAAATCTAAAGAAATAAACATAAATTCAAATAAACCAACAAGGCTCCCAAAATTGATTTGTTGGAAGTCTAGAAAGCCTAGCTATTATAAAAAGAATGCAAGGTTGGTATGGGTAAACAGAAGGCTAGCCCAAGTGCGTCAAAGGACCAGCAAAATATGCAACAAGGTCAGATTTTGAAACACTTTAATAATTCAACTTAAAATTATAAGTCACTAAAATTTGATACAATTTAAATGCAAGATGATAATGTTGCCTTGTGGGTGGATTTAGGAGTATCAAGTCATGTATGTAGAGATCAACATTGGTTGAGTACACATAGGGGCTATATGTTAGCCTCTTAATGGTTATTAAGAGGCAACCTTTAATATTTCATAGCCTATTAATGGTTACGATGTAACTTTAATGCTGAATGATTAAGAAGTAACCTTCTAATGTTACCTCTTAATCATTCAGCATTAAGGTTATCTTTTAATCGCTAAAAGGCTTTGAACCATTAAATAGACTACCAAACAACCCTTTAAACTAATAAAATATTGATCCTTGTTGTGTTTAGGAATGTGCCTACCAAACCAATTAAGGTCCTAGTAAATGTGAAACTTATGTTTACTTCAATGAAATGTTTCAATATATGAAATTTATTATATATACCAATGATTTAAAAGAATCAATTGTCTAATATTATGTTAAAAATTATGGATACAAACAAGTAGTGAAAACAAATAAGTATGTCTTATCCAAACGAGGTTCTTTTGTGAAGTTTGAATATTTAAATAATAGAAAGTTTAGATTTTATATAAACGTTCCTTCTATTAATCATAATACTTGCATGGTTGATACAAGTAATAACATAACCACCATAGCTACCATGACCAATCACCCCCTCTAGGCTCTCAATCATTGACTTTAGGCTCTCAATCACCATGACTACTTTGGATCTCTACTACTAGAATAAGCAGATCACCATCATTGAACTATCATCACCGGTCAACCACCACAGTTAATCACCCTATTGTGGTCATCACCCTCTCCTTCTTTCGATCAACATTACACACTCTTACATATAATGCAAGCGATCCTAATGATTAAACATACAAAATCATAAACGTAATGTAAATTGATATTTATTTTGTGCTTGTTCTTTGATAAGAATATGTCAAAACTTCATGATCTCGAGAGAAAATATAATAAACATATGATGTTTTCTATGGGGCGGATTAAGGTTTGAAATCCTAAATCTTCCCCCCCTATGTTTTGTTTATAACTTTAACTTGACACCTTTACACTCTAATCAAGCCATTTTTGTTTATTTACAAAATAAACCTAATACTTTAGGTGTCATAGTGAACCACTATCAAGCCGCCCTCACTACCATTTGCCCCGAGTTGTTAATCGTGAACCACCACTAACTCCACCTTGGACACCCCACCGGTGGCACCACGACTGGTTTGTATGACCTCTACCATCTTATAGAAAAATACAAACAATTTAAAATTTTAGACACACACTCTCTTATTTTTAATTTAAAATAAGAAAATCCAAACCTAAAATATCATATTATACATACATATATAATGGGTTATATTAACATGGGTGTTTCAAATCAGACACCCGGATTTTCGTATATCAGAGATTTCAAAACCAGACTCAGATATCCAAATTCTAAAAAAATATGTGTTATTTAATAATTTTTATTAAAATATTTTAGATATCCAAAATTTTTATGAAAACAACGCCAATTTATACATCATATTTATTATTTTTATAGTTCTTACAAAAACATTTCAAATAATTCAAATATCCTAATATCCAAAAATTTTTAAAAACAAAATTCGAATCCCAAAATTTCACATATCTAAAAATTTTCAGATTTTTCGAATTGGGATTTTCGGATATTTCAGGTTCAGTTTTGGATTCAGATATTTTTGCACACCCTACTTATATATAATTGTTTTCAAATTTTTTAATTGCTTTTACAATATAAAAATAGTATTTATATATTTCTAAATTTTTTTATTGTTTCATATAACTATTTCACTATCCAAATCAATTTCGGATATCTGAAATTCGAATTTACAAATTTGAACACCTCTACAAGCTTACACAAGAACTATAGTTTGTGATATGGTAACAAATTTATTTATCTACTAAGTTTCATCATTATTAAATATAACGTTACAAGATCTAAGACCACTGACTCCACTACAACTTCCACTCATGTCTACCAACTCCTTCCTCATAAACCACCACACCCTATAACCATGGTCACCTGAAAACGTAAGCAGAGAAAGAGAGACAGCGATGGCTCTTGTTCTCTCACTTTCTCTATTTTAGCTTTTGGTGTTTGTTGGTGTTATAAAGAAGACGCCTGTGAAATACCATAATAACCTTATTCTACTAGTTCACTTCTTTCTTTTAACATATAAGGTATTATTTATCTCATTGGAGGAGAAAGAATTGCATACGAACACTAGAAGATTGTAAGAAATATTTTTGAATGACAAGTTTGTTTATAGATATCCAAGTTCCAATAAAACAAAAAAGAAACATCAGACAGAAAATACTTCAGTCACGATATGAACTTCCCTATTTTTTTGTAACAACAATTGTAAGAAAAACATCAGCATTTTGGAATTTGTCTTCATTAATCGTGAAACTAAAAAAATCCGAAAAACACATTTAAATATTACTATGTTTTCAGCTTCAAATATGCAAATGTTTTCAATTGGTTGTGTTTTCACCTTTTATATTATTTGGAAAAAGAAAACATGAAAATTTTGGCTAAATCCATGTACTTTGGGCTAATTAAACCAAGCATAAAAAGTGTTGAATGCAAAAAAAAAAAAAAAAAAAAGGTATGCACAAATCAACAGTCACAAAAACTGTTATCAAGCAGTAATGAGTCCTACCTTGGGGTTCGACTATGAATTGGGTTGTTACATACATAAATTTCACTTTCTAGTTTATTATCCGCACCAAGCCTAGGAAAATTAATTAATCTATATGTTAATAATTAAAGGTCATGAATAGTGGTTTTATGAATTACAACCATCCATACTTGCACATCTTTGGCAGTGAATTTTTGTTTATTTTCCATCATCGCTTGTCACATCCTTTCTTATGTCCAGAGAGCGAAAAGAAAATTATGTCCACATAGAGAAAGAGAAGATGATATCTAGAGATAAGATATCATACGAATGAAGAATATTAGCAGTCTATGCGGCAAAGAAGATAAATGCAACAAGAATTTTTTGCTATGGATAAGTGTTTACTATTCTGCTTCGATTAATTTTGTGTTTAATTAAACTGGTTTCGTGTTCATGTTGTCGATTTATGTTTCTTTCTACTACCTATTATGATGGAGGTTTTGGTTTAAATTCTTGGGATGATACTAATATTTTCTAATAGTTTCTTGAAAGAATTTAGAGAAATTACAGGTTTCATTACTATATAGTTATTGAATAGACTAAAAATTTAAGAATATATTAGTCTTTAAAAGTATAACATTCTAATGAAGATGAAAATTACAGAACTTGAAGTGTTTCGTGTTCTTGCTGATATATTTCAATATCAAGCAAATCTAAGAAAATTTGTTGGTCAAGGAAGATCTTTAGAATTTCTTTATTCGGTTTCATATGTTGATGTTTTATGTGATTCAAGTTTGAAGCTAATTGTCATGTTAAAAACAACGATCATTGGTTGTTTGATCAAAAATTAAATCAAATGTGCCACAAGTGCATCTATGAAATCTATTAGACTTCCAACAAGTAATTAATTACTTTATAGGCTTCATTATTGCATATAAGGTATACTCCATTATGTAAGGTTTACATATGATCATGGTTGCAGAAGTAGCAATATGCTGTTAGTTTAGTCAACTAGAAAGTTGCGAGTACGTACTCAGACAATGTAAATCATACAGAAATTAGTTTTTGAGAAATTATGTATATATAATACTAGGTTAGAGCCCATGTATTACATGGGTGAAAAAAAATAAAACATGTAAACCATTAGTTTTATGAATATTTTATTTTCTAGATTGTTATTAGCTATTGGTGAAATAAAAATATAATAAATATCTAAAAATTATAACAAATAATAAAATTAAAAATTATTACGCTATATTTAAAGATAAAACATATCTGAAATCATATACTTTAGTATGTATTAATAAGTTATTAAAATAAGAATATTTATATTTTAAATGTTGGGATAGTTTAATTTACTTATTTAAAATAATTATCATTTAATATGAGGAAGACAAGAAACACAGATATAGATATATTTGTTCTAACAATTTTTAGTAAGAAAGGAAAGTTAAATTGATTGTTGTAATAATTTTCGTATTTATTATAAAAGAGAGGCGGAAAATAATTTTTTTGATATTCTAAAATGATGACACGTGTCATTTGATATGCTAGAATGATTACATGTGGTTCAAAAAAACCTTCTTTTATTATATGCTATAGATACTAGATTTAGTAAACTCATGTATGAATATAATAAAATTTATTAATTATTAAATGATATTCTCAGATAAGAATTGATTGTAATTTTTCTTATTATAAATAGAATAAAATTTTTGTTTTAAAATAAACATTTTAAGAAATTATCATTTTAAAAACCTTCTTAAGATAACTATCAATTTTAATTACTTTTTGTTTATAAAAATTTTACTTTTTAAAAACATTAATTTTAAAATATTTTGTATTATTAAAAACATTTGGTGTTTGAAAAAATTTAGTTTATGAAATTTGCTTCCTTAGAAATAACATTAATAAAAAGTTCTCATTATGAATTTATTAAAAAAATATTTTAATTTTAAAAAGAATTAAATACTATTATTAGTAATCAATGTGATTATATAGTACGAGAGAAAAGCAAAAAAATATGGTGAGAAAAAATGTGATGTTGACACGTGTCACACCTGGTTACTTTTTTATTATAGTAGAAAGATTATAAATTTATTATTATTTATAAAAATAAATATGTGAATATGACTATAAGTCAAAACGATACATGTTCACCTTCTAAATTATTTTAAAAAGTGATATTTATTTTTTAATATTATAGACTTTTTAATCATTTAATTCTCGTCTTCCAAGGTATCTTCATGAAAAAAAAACAAAAATCCAATCAACATAAAAAATAAAAATATTTCAAAAAGAGTCGGTGAAAAACAATGAAAATCTAAGAAAAACAACGAGAATTAATGAAAAACAACGAAAATTAAACTTGACCAAGTTAGACAGAGTTGAATCGTGTTGGAGCGTGTTGGATCGTGTTAACCCGAGTTGGCCCGAGTTGTTTCGAGTTTGACCGATTCCGAGTCATGTTATCCTAGCAGAAGAAAATTGTCTCGGCGAACTACCAAAAATCGAGTACTCAACAAGTACTTACCTGTCGAGACTGAGTTTTACAACACTGCATACGGTAGCATCATGTAAATATTTAATTTTGTCGCATTAATTTTTGCATATCCTCATGTAAATGCTTAACAAACTACATGTTTATAATTAATCAAAAATGTGTAATGTGATTATCTTTCACTAAGAAATTAAATTATGTCACATCCCGTCTCGGCGGAAACACGAAGTGCAACTTTCATGGAGTACATTGTACATGGTTAAAGCAAACACTTAATATGATGTAACTAGATACCAAATGTATATGTTTTTACAAACCAAAGTATTGTTTGAAAACAAAAGATTTACAATTATGACTCAAGTAATTGAGTAATAAATGAAAATCTCTTAAAAGATGGTTTCCTAAAATATACAATGCTTGCTAAATCTCTTTTTTCTTGACTTGAATTAATTAACTAAAAAACATGTAGAAAACGTTAACAAAAATGTTGGTGAGATTACAGGTTTTATCATATAATAGAAATCTCTTTCTTTGAAAAACCACACGATAACAAAACAAGTTCCAATTGATCGTCATAGTCATGCCAAGACCTACGAAAAATAATATGATACCAAGAGCCTATACCAGACCTAGACGATATATCGTTTGCACTGTCCCATATACATTCAAACAATGAGATATCCTTTTACAAAGTATGCAATCATTCAACCTGTTGGTTGGAGGTTAGCACGACTAACCATGAAAGGGGGTAGCAAACCCAAAAGTACTATTCATTTGTTCTACGGCTATATCCATACTTAATGTTTACAGTTCGATCTACCAGGACTTTCATGCATGCAATAAGAAAATATAACTCAAGGATCACACAAAGATCACATAATCTGGTTGAGTCTTGTTTTCTTGTTATCGTACAATTCAAATAACGTCTAGATATATAAACATGTTTTCCCCAAAATATATAATTAATAAAAAAAAAAGGTTGTGAACTCACCTTATATGACAAGCAGTAAAACAAGCAACAGTTAACGTGAAGCAAACTCCGTCAATGTAATCGACCTCCTCGCTTCCTAAATCCTTTAAGTCATCTTAAGATTTAAACAATGGACCTATATACAAGAGATTTTGTAATTATTTCACCCAGCTTAACTTGTTATGTATGTTTGTTCTTTTCAAATATTTAACTCGACAATCTGTTGGTGATATGTTTCATTTTTTTTTTCGAAAATAAATATTTATTTAAAATGATTATAATTATGCACGTGTTGCAATGTACTCATGAGTCTTGTGTCTTGTATCAATTTGGATGCGGGTTATAAAATAATATTTATTTATTTATTTGATAATAACCCGAAAGACATTGTATTTTAAGTACAAATATTATTATATATTATTTTACCAAAAAAAGTGTTTGAGTTTAATCATACTTGTGATATTTATCGAAAATACCTAAGCTTTTATTTTCTAAAGTCTTTAAAGTGTTTAAATTTAAAATTCTCAAATAAAATCATATTTATTACTAAAATATACAAAGTTTACCATCTTTTAAAATATGATACTTCATAAAATCAAGATCTAGAGTTTCTACTCCATCTTTTCATTCATAAGCCATTAAAATATCATGTTTTATCAAAACATTTAAGTTTCACTAAAACCAAATTTTATTGATTTTTATCTATACGTTTCCAACGTAAACTATGCTTCACCAAAAATACCCAAACACCATAACTTGTCAAAGTAAATAATTTTTCATAAATATGACATCTGGGTTTTTAAAACTCCATATTTTATATCAAAAACATATATTTAACATTCTTTTAAAATTTAACCGAATATTTAAGAATGTGTCTATAGAAATCCATTTTATAACCTTTATGCTTCAACTCCGGGTTTCAAACAACTGACATTAGTTCCCAATGTGCAGACTCATATAATATAATACGAGGTCTAGTAGTTATAAATTTTATAAATATGTTACTTGTGTTTTAAATAACACTTTTGTTTCACCGAGTGTTTTTTCTAAACAAAAAAATATATATCATGTTTATTTAGTTGTTATTTTCTAAATTCATCATCTTTTTAAGCAGAACGTGTTGCATGATAACTAGTAGGTTGTAAAGAATATAATATGAGATCACAGAGTAAGAAATCATACTATGAACAAAGGTTAAGAGTGTAAAAAGCTTTAATACTTGACACCCATTTGCAAAACCCCTTGAAAGCTTGAATTCATGAGTAAAACTTGAAATTGAAACTAATGCGTATGTGCGTTATGTCGTGAGGAGAAAAGAGAAAGAAGAGTGTGATATGTGATTGGAGTGAAGGCGAAGTCTTCTATTGTAAAGTCAAACATGAAGTTGCGTTCATGATGATTATTATTATTAGACAATTGAGGTATAGATATGAGATTTAACAATTGAAATAAATCACAAGGAATGGTCTTGAGGAAGTGGCTCACGTAACTACGTAAGGAAGAAAGGGGGGGGGGGGTTGGTAGGATGATGGTGATGATGACTTGTTAATAATTTCTATTTTTTTTACAAATATATATATATATAATATATAATTGTGTCTTAATAAATTATACAACAGCTTTATGATTTGGTGATTCACCATATATTAAGTGTATGTTTAGTGAAATGGGCTATGCACAAATGATGAGTTGAATTTCATTGTAACGCTAGACACTTGAACATATGCGTTAAGATTCTATATATACATATATATTTATATTTATATTATTTATCACCAACATTTACAAGTGTCGGGTTATACCACATGACTTGAAACTTTCTAAAGTTACTAATGCAATGATATGCAATGCATGGACTTTGCTATGCATGAGATGAACTCAATGGTCATAATTAAGTCTAACATACACATGTTACACGCAAATGCTATAAATGTACGAACGAGATTTAACCTGAAATTGTCTGTTGTCATAAATTCAGATAATGAGTTGTACTAGTGTAAGACACCCAGCTATTATAGTAGTGGTACTCTCATCGGTAATAAAGGTATGTCTTAATATTTTACTACTACAAGATGTTTTAGTTGTTGTCATTTGAGAAATAGATTGATTGTCAAACTCAAAAGATTTATTAGAGTTTTCTAGGGTGAAGAATTTGAATGGTCAAGAAATGATCTTGATAAAGTCTTGAATCTCAAAGGATTTATAAATACAGAATACAAGATTTTGTGTGTCAAAGAAATTTAGTAGTTGTAGAGGTGCCCTGGTGTGTCCAAGTTCGCGAATTTTCTTTGATGAAGCCCTTAATTTGGAGGTTTTTGGCTTCGATGGTCGATGATCGTCGCTCTATGGTGGTCCCTCAGCATGGTGGTGAGGCGAGTACCTAGAGGGTGGTGTGCCTTAGTTTGCTGCTGCCTCCAACACGCCTGTTGGCCAGTGGTGGAGTGTAGTATGACAACCTTAAAAAAATAGTAGTAAAAATTTTTAATAGATAATAATAATAAATTAGGTTTTTATTTCACTCGTTTAATAAGTTATTAAAAAATTTTGTTATTATAATATCTTTAATATTCACGTTATTCTTTATCTCTTTTTCTTGTCTAATAATAAATTCACTCGTTAGTAGAACGTATAAAAAATGACTAAAAGGTTAGGAAAATAGGATTTGTTAATAACTTAAATCAACCTTACTTTTAACCCAAAACAATTGTAAACCCTACTCCTGTAATCTTACGAAAAAGTGATTTCGTAGAGACGTAAAAATTGCACTGCATCAAACAACAAAGCAACACTTGCGCAATGCAAGATCGTATGTGACAAATTAATAATAATGAACATTTAAAAAGCAAATTATCCCTTACAGTTTATGTCTTCGAAAAACATGAGTGATCTTGTTTTAACATACATAATACATTTACTTTATTGTGTTAAATATGTCGACATGACACGTTTATTATATATTTATTAGAACAACATACTTTTATAGTTTTATAAATATTTAAATATGTTATAACTAAATACAGAATGTAACTTTTGTTTATTTTTTTTAATTTTGTTGTATTATGTTTTGACCATGTTTAGTAAGATGTGTCAATGATTATGTTACATGAGTAAAGTTATTTGTGTTACTGAAATGTTTGTATATAATCATTTTAAGTGTTTCATATCATTAGTATTATCATAATAGTTTTAATAAACATTTATATTACACGAATTGAATAGAAAATATTAAATAGAATGAAGTTTTATTAATTATAAACGATATTTTAAGATAATATATGATTGAAATATTACTTATTATAAATAGAATAAAATTTTTGTTTCAAAACAAACGTTTAAAAAAAATTATTTTAAAATTTTTCTTATTATAAATCCTAAGTTAATTATTTTTTGTTTATAAATTTTACTTTTTAAAAATAAAAAATTTAAAATATATTATATTTTTTTAAAAATTTGATGTTTTAAAAAATTTCTTATTTTATAAACAATTATTTCTTTAGAAATAACATTAATAATGTGATCTCTTTCTTAGTTTATTAAAAACTTATTTTAATATAAAAATAATTAAATAATATTATTAGTAATTAATGTGATTATTTAATAGAAGAAAGAAGCGAAAAATATTTGGTGAGTAGAAATATGATGTTGCCACGTGTCCCTCTTAATTATCAATTTATTAGAGTAGAGAGATCGGTTACAGTTAATTAAGTTAGTGTGTCATCACACACCGACTTATTTAGCATGTTCGTGTTGGTGTTTAAGAATATATTGTGTTAAATATGTCAAGTTGTGATACGAATTTATATTCAAGATTCTTGTTATGACACGTGTTCTAATGAGTGAAAATTTTATTCTTACTCGGTGCCACCTAAGTGTTGCATCAACACTAGGGTTGTTCACGAGTCGTTCCCACACCGACTTGTTTAGCATGTTCGTGTTGGCTCGTCTACCAAAAACAAACCGAGCTGATCCGCTCAATTACAACCGAGCAAAAAATCAAACCATCATTAATTTTCCGAGTGAGCGTTGAGCGAAGGGCGAGTGCTCTTGACAACCCACGATATTTATAGCCATATGGTCCAACATGTCATGCGATTTAAATTTACAAAGAGGGATAGTAAATATGTTGAGTCTTAAGTTTTTATGCATTGCAACGGAGTTACATTTTATAGCATAATCATATTTATAAATGACAATATTGGTCAAAGACTATTGTTTAGGGGCTTAGGATTTAATTTTAGATTTAATGTTTAATATTGGGTTGATTATCTAGTATGTATAAATATAAATTGTATATTAATGTGTAGTGGATCAACTACAATAAAGTGATATGTATAAAACTATAAATATGATTGTATATATGTATATATGTGTGTATATATATAATTAGGGGATGGTTCCTAAGAAAACCATGTTTTACAAGAAAACTAAAAAAATCATTTATCTACCATTGATTTATGTAATCAATGGTTAAGATCATACAATGGCAAGATTGTAAACAAATAAAGTTTAAAGGATTTAATTATAAGTTTATAAGGGTATAATAGGCAAAACACATGTGTAAATTATATGAAGACTTTCATTCAATTAATTAAATCTCTAAAATTAATCACCCTCTCTATCATTTCTTAATTTACACCAAAATCTCTAACTTTCTCTCTTATTCACCAACTTTTTATTATATATTTAAAAACTAAATCATAATAGTTTTTGTATGTTGGAGGAACCAAATATAAATGGAGTAAGAAAACAAACAAATGAACACCATTTGAGTTACGCATATGTAATCACGTTAAACAATAGTTAATTTCAATATGTAACACTATGTCATGGCACGTATTAAGCACTATATTATGCTTACGTACAACATGTGCAAAAACATGTTATTCAGCTTAGAAATATACATATATGTAGACATGGTCACATATTTGTAACTTGATTAATACATATATTGAATACATATGCAACCATATGTAAACTTGCTTACGTATATGTAACTCGACAAGGATGAATATGAACAAACAACCAAATCATAATATAGCAAAGTTACGTATATGTAACCAGCCATTACATTCTTTCAGGTCTTAAGTTACCCTAATCTGAAGTTACGTATATGTAACCTAAGTTACATAAACATGTCTTCATCTTCTTCATTCTGCTACCATCAATGGTTGTAAGAGAATCAATCGATTTTGTTAGTATTTTGAGCAACTATAATGTCCTCGTGAGCCCGCTCATCAATCGATTTCATTAAGACCCAATTGAAGACTTGATTTAATCGATTTTGTTGATTTCATCTTCATTCTTTTGCTAGCCTCTAGCCCTCCATCATCTTCTTGAATATAGAAAATGCTAGAATGGATTAAAGATTTCCAGAAACTGAATTTGTAGAACCAACTAAATCACCACATTAAAAAGAATGAGAAAGAAGATCCATGCTTTGTTTTGCTAGAAAAAATATCAAACTGGCTAATGAAGAAAAAAATCGATGCATTGTTTGAATTATTCTTTATTTGTTCAAACATGAAATAAAATAATGAATTTTAGTCAACCATGATTATTTACTAAAAATAATTTACATAAACAATTACTATAACACCCTTTGAAAATAATTAATATATATAAATAATGAAAATTTTTGATCGGTTAAAATTGGTTTTGTTGGTTTTCTCAAAACTAGTTGGTTTTCTTAGGATACTTACCCTATATAATTATATATGCAAAAGTTAAATTAATAAATAATTCGAGCTGAGTCGAATCTAGCAGACCTTTGTTTAAGCTTGACTCGTTTACAAACCGAACAATCCGATCGGCTCATGTACAACCGAGCAGTAAATCAATCAAGCATTTTCCAAACGATATTCGAGCGAACGTCAAACGGTGATCGATTTGGACAATGCTAATCAACACCCTCCACATTCACTCACTCATATTTTCTTTTAGTACAATCAAAAGGTAAAAACAAAAAAAATCACAACATGACAAGATTCATCCCCTCTAAATTTATAGTTTTGATAAAGGAAAACCAACAACAAAAACAAAAACAGGCAAAGGCTAAAAGAATTCTGTGTGCACAAAGGACGTGTTATTAAGGCACCATGACTGCGGTTAATTCTGAAATGATATCAACTCTCACATTCTTCAACAATCACCACCGTTATGTCCTCTCTCCGCCGATCAACTCCGTCAATCCACCGCCACATCCGTACAATCTCCGGCGCATCATCTTCATTCTTCGCTACATCACTTACCACCTCCGGCCACTGTTCCTACAACACAAACCCTAATTTATTACGGTGGGTTTCCGCCGTCGCCGCCGGCGCCGGCATCGGTGTCGGAGTATCTCTTTACTGGTGTTCTCCTGATTCTGCCACGTATGCCGTGAAGTCAGCTGTGAGTTTTGCTGATTGGTTGACCGCGGCTGCTGAAGAAATGAAGAAGAAGTACGATGGTCAACCTTTGTCAAGTTCTAATTTCTTCATCGGAGGTATATCTTCTTCGGAATTAAGTAGGTTTATTTTGTTTATAATTTACATTTTTGTGGGGAGTGGTGATGCACGGAAATTTTATGAATTAGGGTTTAATTTCAATGTAGAAACGTGTGTGTTTTGTAAATGCAATTGGTTGTTGATGAGTGATCTCTTTTGATGCCAAAACAGATGCTTTGAGGAGAAGAATCTTCTTCAACTATGAGAAAAGATTGAGGTCGTTAAGTCCTCCTGAAAAGGTAATGAAAATATTTTGGTTGCTGAAGGAATTGTTATTGTTTTTGACATATGATGTGATTATTACCCGAATTTAAAGAATGTGAATGAATTCCTAAAAGATCAGAATAGGTTTTGATAAAATTTGAGCTAGTGTGTTTAACTGTCGGTTACTGAGAAAGGACGAGATGGAATGTTCTTATCATTCTCATTTGCAACTATGACCAATGTAGTAATTATTGAAATTTAAAGAATCAGATGATGTGTTGGTTATCTATATATATAACTTTGTTTCTTTCAGCAGTTCTTTACTGATTATTTTGACAATGAATACTCTGAAAATCAGGATCAAGATATTTTTTTGCCACATACTTGAGAATGATTATTGGCAGTTCACTTTAGATGCACATCTTAAAGACCTATTTTGTTCATGGCTTTTGTTGAAGCTTCTGTAATGTATTGGAAATATGATAAAACTGGGTTTAGCATGGTTTGAGTTATGATGATAGCATCAATACTTATCAGTTCAGAGTTCCGAACGATATTGTACTGTTAGGTGTTCCTGGTATCGATCACATTGTTCTTTATTTTTACTTATCTTTCTCTTTCTTGATTTTCTGTTTAGATTTTGGTGGGAAAATGTGATCAATTTAGTGTATGATAAACCTTTTTCTGTATTGTTAAGTCTTCTGTTTTCCAAACCTTTTGCGTGTTTTTCTGCAGGCGCAACTGGCCTTGGTTCTAGCATATTTGTGGTGGACATGGTTTTAAAGGTCTCTTACATTTTAATGATGTTGATTTTATTATATGTTATGAATTTGTGTAGTGCATCAAAGTATCACTGAGCAATTGAATTTCAAGTTTCAAGTTCCAAACTTCTGTGACAAGAGCTTAATGTAGTATGATCATCACTAAATGAGCTACATTACTGTAAACTATGCGTAGTAATTTAATCTTATTATATGTTATCATGATGTATCTCGTTATTACATTTAATATTACTAAAGGAAATCAACCCTGGATGATTTTTGTATCATATAACTTATATGGTCACCTTGATTTGTTTGAAGGTATTTGAATATTTTGCTTCAGTCCAGAATAGTGAAGGGGAAACACTTATGACACCTGGAGATTTGATGCTTGCTATTGTTCCTGTTTTCCCTCCATCAGAGTCGAACGTTGTAAGAGAAGGATCTCTTAGAGGAGAAAGGCTGCCAGGGGAGTTGCATTGTGCACCCTCACAATTTTTTATGCTTTTTGACTTAAATAATGATGGCCTCATATCCTTTAAAGAGTGAGCTACATTGCATCTCATGAAACGTATTCATGTTCTTTACGTTTTTCATAACATGATTTTATCGTGTTCTTCATTACTAATATCTTTTTTATATTATTTGCAGGTATATATTTTTTGTTACAGTAATCGCCATACCTGAGTCCAGCTTTTCTGTGGCTTTTAAAATGTTTGACATTGACAATGATGGGTAGGTGTCTAGCAACATTAACCTTTTTAGTAGTCGTTTTTCTAATATGTAATTGTCTTAGCCTCTTGGTTCTCAATTCTTGATGACTGATGAGATTTTGTCATCATATTTTTACTGAATCTTTAAGATTTCCCAAAGACCTTTATCTCATTAACAGCAAGAAAACCTTGCATACTTACTGATTTCAAGAAAAATTAACTTGCATTCAGTTCATTTATAGAAATGCAATGCATAATTCTTCTTCATGAAATCATCTGCAACTTGAATAATAGGTATGAAGGATTTGATTTTTTGGTTACAAAAATAGTTAGATGGCTTGTACCCTTTGTGGTAATGTTATGGAGTTGGTAGGTAAGTCAGAGGCAGGTCATTTTTAATAGTTTATGGTAAGTGAAATTTAATATTCGGAGAATAAATAGATGGTAAACCCCCCCCCCCCCCCCCCCAAAACACGCACCTTCATTTTAGTGACATCGTTATATTAAAATGGTGACAGAACTTGGTTAAAGCTCTAGTTACGCAGAGTTGAAGGTGAATTACGGGAAGTGTACTTGCGTATCCTACGATCCCTATGTGAACTCATACATAGATGCATACACTTACACAACATTAAATAATTGTTGTCTGGAACCTTGTTTAATTTTTAGTTTTTATTTTCTTTTCAGAAAGATAGATAGAGAAGAATTTAAAAGGGTAATGGCATTGATGCGAAGTCATAATAGACAAGGAGCTCTCCAAAAGAAGTGGCATCGCACTGGACTTAAAGTTGGAGATCATGTAGAAAATGGAGGACTGCTGCACTACTTTTTTGGTGAAGATGGCAACCAGCGACTGCAACATGATAAATTTGTTCAGTTTTTAAGTGATCTCCACCATGAGGTATGTAGTTGTATTGCAAGCAACATCCTATAAGCCATAAGCAAAATTAGGGGATATTGTGTATCATATACACTAAAAGTACACGTCGGTTGACATTCAAGTAATCACCCAGTTGAACTGTTCCCTTTTGGTTAAAAAAAGTTGTTGGACCACTTTAACCTGCTTTAGACTAAACAAAACCTGAAACAGCCCATTTGAAATAAGTTGAAATAGTATCTATTTTAAGCATTTTGAAATATAATTAACTCATTTATATCACATTGTTCTTAATTTTTCAGTTTCAACTTATTGAATTGATTATAATTCTGTGCTTCACATTGTGCAGATGATATGGTTGGAGTTCTCTCATTATGATTTCAAATCTACTGGTACAATACCAGCCAAGGATTTCATGCTGTCCATGGTTGCATCTGGTGATGTACGCCATATGAGCAGCTTGCTTGACCGTGTTGATGAGGTAGACAACGAGCCTCATCTTAAAGATATACGCATTACATTTGAGGAATTTAAAAACTTCGCAGAATTGCGTAAAAAGTTGCAGCCCTTTTCTCTAGCCCTATTCAGCTACGGGAAAGTCAACGGGTTTTTGACAAGGAATGATTTTCAACGAGCAGCTTCCCATGTAAGACAGCTGTTAATTGTTTCACTTATTCTAGAACTACTGTTATCAAGTTCTGTGATCAACCAGAATGACATGTCTGTTTGAAAGGGCTTTTTGCATAAGATAATAAGAAAAATCTCTAAAATAGCCCAAAAAAAAAAAAAAATCTATTTCTTGCAATAACAACATTTCATAGTTTAGCAAGTCTATTTCTGTACTTTTTGTTTAAATTAAATTAACTTACTCTTGTTGAATAAAGACTGTTGGTTGTATGCAGGTATGTGGCATATCATTGAGCAAGAACGTAATAGAGCTTATATTTCACCTATTTGATGCAAATCAAGATGGTAATCTATGCTCTGACGAGTTCTTACGAGTTATGCATAGACGAGAAAGAGAAATATCGCAACTTACCAACTCAGGAATCATGAACGCATACTAAGAACGCTCCATTTGACCGCAACATAATATACTGGTCAAACAAACTGGAATATGCCTATACCCTCTTTACGATGTTACGGTTTGAAGACTTGGCAGTCATTTGTATATTCATCCTTCTTTGGGTTTTGTATCTTCTATTCGATTCCAACTAGAAATGTACAGTCGAATATGTTACTATGCTATACCATCACCTATACACACGTGATGCCAAAAAGCAACAGCATCACGTCGTTTCTCTGAGATGCGCGTCTATAAAGTTCGGGAAGTGATTTTGTGCGCCAAACCTTTTGGTTGTAGATTTTGTTAATGTTGTATTATTTGATGGTTCGGTACACTTGTTTACCTGCATCATTTACTTTACATACTTGGAAAGTTTTTAATTTTAGATTTTCATTTCGCTTTCATTATCTATTTTGTCTTATTATAGTTGTTTTCTTAAGTAGAAAAAGATTTCTTTAAATGTATTTGATGGTATTATATATATTTTATAGAGATAATTGTATAAATGATTCTTGTGGTTTGATCAAATTGCATGATTGATTCTTACATTTTGAAAATTATAAAATTAGTCCAAACTTTTGGGTAGTCATTGCAAATTTGGTTCTCAAATTTTACAAAAGTGTAAAGTTAGTCTAAACTTTGATGTGAACGTTACATTTTTGGTCCCTAAAATAAAATTTAAAAGTTATTTCAAATTTTTACTACTATATAAAACAAAACATGAGTGCAAATTGGAATTTCAGCCCTTTTTGTAAGATGCCCCCGTTTGCATACCTCTCGGCCATTCCCATTGCCAGTGATCACCGCGGCAATGAGGTTTATGGTGAAACTGGTTTCGTCAGTTACGTCCATCTTCATTCAATTGCTCATTGATGGCGACAATCCTTGTTCGTACTCGGTTCGTTTCAGTGCCCAGCTGTTACCCCCCAACCATTCACTCTGCCTTCATTCTATCAGCCGCTTGTCTTGAATCAGCAATTGAGTGGCCTTTGAAGTCCCCGATTCAAGCCCCCTACCCTATTCCAATTCTCACCCTTCATGTATATGTGGTGCCAGATGCGAGTTGAGAGTAGTTTGAAATTCAATTAACCACTTGACAATTTCTGAAAAATAAACAGGGTTTTAGGGTTTTCTCCTTGCAATTTTATCATCAACATCGACACAGGTATGCTTTTACAACTAGGATTAATATGTTATAATTTGGTCAATTTGTGCTCTCTCAACTTTGTGCGACATACTCGTGAAATGTGCTTTTGGTTTGAACATGCTCATGGTTACATAATTTCATCTTACTAGGGTTATGTGAGATGCGGTTTTACAACTATTATTTTATAATTTGAAAATTAGATTCATGAATCACTTGATGAATTGTTGTTTTCTTGAATCACTTGATGAATTATCGTTTTCATGAATCACTTGATGAATTGTTCAAAATATAATCTCTGCTTGATCTAATTTTATGTTGCAATGTCTTGTCTACTTGTCATTATCAAATTTAGGATCAAATGATCAGTTACTGCAACAAAATTAATAACGCGTAAAAATAAATTTACATTTTTTTCTCTAATTTGAGAGATGATGATAGCAACTTGCAAAGTCAATGAACAGTAAGTGCTAATGCAATATGCTAATTAGAGGTTGCTAATAATGAAATGGTAATGGCATTTTGCGTTTGTCCATTTAAGCAATTAAGATATGGATTCAAAGTGGGCCATGTGAGATTGACCCAAAAGTCCAAAACTCCCCTCGATCAGAACTTTAGTTTTGTAAAAAAATAATTAGTGTCGGGTTCATATTATTTTCAATAATAATATAGATTCTAGAATATGATGATTTGTTTTTTATGCATAAAGGATGCACTTTCAACAATTCCTGATCCATTTGAAAATGTCCAACAAATGAGGAAAGAACAAAACTATACAGATTTGAAGGAAGCTTACCATTGAGGAAATTCATGTGTTAATGAAAATCTGCTAAATTACTATGAGCAAATGTCAAATTTGGTTGTTTTAATATGGAATTAGAATGTTTGACATTGAAAGTTATTGAGTAACTATTAGTGTGATACCAAGAAACTATCAATTGTTATGACTTATGTGGGATGGAGGATATGATTTTTGAAATCGCATTTGATAAGTATATTGCATTTATTTACATTGTGAGCAATTATGTTAAAACACCTTGTACAATACATATTTTGACATTTATCTTATACTGTGTATAACTTTCTGTTTATAGGATTGCTATCCTTTCTTTCGCTCGTTGGTGTGCTTGTGATTAGAGCTTGGATGGATTTTGTATCACTCACTGTATGTGTTCTTGGAATCATATAACAAAATAGATGTATGAAACAAAGCAATGTAAATATTGGGTATGCTAATATTTATAATTCCTTCATCAATCTATTGTACACCTAACTTTTCATTGTCTTCTTGAACATTTGCAAAGGTAGGAGTATAGATACATTTGACATTGTTGCTAATAATAATGGTGAAGTTTGATCACTAATAATCAGACTACTAGCTGTTTGATTTATACAAAATAGGTGTTTAATTCCATGATTTGATTGTTAAGTTTATGGTTTTGAACTAGGATATGCTAATTTTGCTTCTTATAGTATATTGCATTTATTTCTTGATTTTGGTTCTAAAATCTTGTCATGATCATATATTGTTTCACTCTAATTTTGGTTCTTAACAAAATGTTCAATTTACAGGCATTTGAAGACATATTATGATACGCCTAGATCTGCTCAAACCAAATCACTTAATCAGCTTGCATTGGGATTAAAAAAGGAAAGTATGTGTTCTATTTCTAATTCTTTTCAAATATGTGCTTTATTGCATAGTTGTTTGTTGTTATTTTCCTTAAAGTTTAGTTACCAACCTGATCTTGTTTCCAATTCACTTGTTTTTTCATCTGATCAATTGATTTGACTGGCTTAGTTATTTTGAATTCCAAATGTGTTCTTTATAGTTTACATCATATTTTAGTAACATTAATCTTTCTTATAACTTGATGCACTGCTTGTAGGTAGATGACATACCAGTAAAAAAAACCGGTCAAACCGGTAAAAAAAACTGGTTTCAAACCGGTCCAAATCAGTTTGACACGTTCAAGAATTCGGTGAGCCAAACCAATTTGTAACCCAAACCGGTTTGAAAAAAAACCGGTTTGACCCCATGACAAAAAAATGGTTCGTTTTTTAACCCGAACCGGTTTGGGTAAAAAAACCGGTTTGTACACCTCTAACTTATATTAGTTATTAATTTTTTCGAAATGATTTGATCAAAGCAAAAGTTGAGTATTTTTGTGACTTGAATGAAACACAAGTGGCTCCTTCAAAGGTTTATTTGTTAACTTTAAACTTTTCTAAAACAATCTACATATAGACATCTTTATGTTTTACATATGTTTTGATTCAGGTTGATGTTGATAATAGCGTGAGATAATATATTATGGTGTAATGTTCAATCAAATACAAATCTAACGTTCACCGTGAATTTAGTGAAGACGTAATATTTACGTATGTTTTTAGTACGTGAAAAATTTGTGCATTGACATTGATTTTGGTTAGGACGGAATGTGCAAAACTCAAGCAAAGAAACGTAAAAGAATTGCTGAATGGAAATGGGATGGAGTTATTAATATAGAAAGTTCAGATAAAAATGACAAAGAAGACAACATAGATGATACTGCAGATTCAAGCAAAAAGCTTAAAATTCCAATTAAGATTCCGCAGGTGTCAATTCAGAAACGAAACAAACCTCGTTCAGTTTAATTTTATTTCTATCAAGATTACTAATGTTTTATCTTCATGGGTTTGCTCTTGATGATGAATGGTGGTCGGCCAACATAGACGAGATCATCCGGATGTGTGAGCATTTTGATTAAACTGATCTCACCATGATAAGTTTAACTCACCATTGAATAAAATGAGTACCGGATATTTTTTTTCTTTAATTTTTATGTTTAAGAGTTGTATTTATTTATTATTGTATTACTTTATTGCATCAATGGTTTTTTAAAATATTTGTTAATTTTATTTTTTTTCCCACTTGCTGCATCGCACGGGTAACCTCCAGCATACACTCATCTTGTGAGTTATATTACAACTAGGTTAGTCCCCGTGTAATACACGGATTGAATAAATATAATATTAAATAATTATTAATAAAAATTTATGCTTTATAAAATCATGCTTGAATATAAAATATGATTATAATTACGTATAAATAGCTAAGTAAATAATCAATAATATATTTTTCTTAAACTTTTGTTTTATAAAAAATTGCAATTTTTAAATATATTGTTTTAAGAAAAATGTTTTTTTTTAAATTCCGTTGTATTCTGTATTTTATAAAATTTTTGTTTTTAAAAAGTGTGTCTTTAATAAAAAAATAGGTTTTTAATTTATTAATTATGCATTTTTTAATTACAAATGGTATGAGTAATATTATTAGTATTCAATATTGTTATTAATAATATAAAGAAATGAGAAAGTAAGTATAATGAGTTTTACAATTGTTTCACGCTTATTTTAGTTTATCGTATTCACCTAGAAGAAAAACAAAAATTACGTTTTCATTATGGTTTTACAGAACGACAATTACTTAAATACGTTTGTATCGCCGGAAATAAAGGGGTCAACATGTCAGGTTTTAATACAATTACTTGAAATGACCTGCTAAGCATCCATGGCTGAATGATTAAAACACCCAACTCATAATTGGCGAATTAAATTTTAAAGCTCTTGAAAAAACCTGATTCTTCCCTAACGTAAAATATATATGTAAAATAACACTAATAGTTACAATATAATATTTTAATATAAAATATAATTAAAATTATATATACGTAATAGTTCAAGAAATAAAACAATTATATCATTTTTTACTCTTTTATCTAAATAGTTTCATTTTTAAACATTTGTTTTAAGATTTTTTTAAAAAAAATATTTTTTTATAAAAATCTTGTTTTTTGAAAACTCTGGTTTGTAATTATTTTGGTTGTTTTAATAAGAATATTTTAAAATATTTCACCTGTTTATAATTTTTTTCAAAACAATTTAAAATATTTTGTTTAAAAAATGTTTAGTGTTTTAGTAAATTTCATATTATATAAAACTTTAATTATTTGTTATTTAGATTTTAATTAAAAGACAAAAAAATAGTTTGATTTTAAAAAAATTAGATAAGAGAGAGAAATAGAGCAATTAATAAAATTCATTCTTAATAAAAGAGAGAGATTTATATGAGTATTTAAATTATTATAATATCTTTTTGGAGTAAAAATTGATTTGTGTAGGTCTAGAAATATGAGAAGTGACAAAAAAATGGTTTAAAAAAAGTATAAGTGCCAAAAAAAAACTTTGTTTTATTAGATGTTATAGATTATGAATACCATATTTATTAATGTAGGTGGGATCTATTATTTTTTTTCTCAATCTCAGCTTTGGAATGCTTCTTATTCTAGACTCAAGACCGGGTTCAAACCCATGGAATAACATGTTTTTTTTTTTTTTTTTTTTTTTTTTTTTTTTTTTTTTTGCTTCTTCTCATTTTTTTTTTGTCAAATATAAATTTTTGTACATCAAAACATAGAGTAAATTACTATTTGTATCCTTAATTTTTTTCAAAACTAACTAGTTGCATTTTTAAATTTTAAAAGCATCACGGTTCCCTGACATTTCAATTTTTTATCCATTTGAATCATAAAGGCTGACGTCGTTTTTTTCTTTCTTTTCTTTTTCTTAATTTTTCTTTTTCTAATATTTGTTTTTAATTATTTATTAACATTTTATCTTTTACTAACTTATTTAATGAATTTGTCTTTTTAACATTAACTCATGTTTGCACTATAGTACATACGAGCCATAATACTATTTTTTTATTAATGCTCTAATGTCAAAAACCGACTGACCCCAACTTTATATGTTTCATTTATGTATTTAATCAAGTTAATTTCACCGCCGCAACGCGCATAATAAAGTTTGCACACACGGCACATGACCTTATAAGGAATACATGAAAATCTAGAAGCATCAATGACCTTATAAGGAATACGCGATAACATCTTTTCGCAAAGAACTATTTCTCATCTCGTATGAAAAATTATCTAAACAATTTGTAGGACACATCCCACTTCATGTCCCATATGGTGTTGATTACCTGTTTTGTTAAACTTTAGTGTTAGGCTTATATAGTTTTCGTTAAGACCTATTAATTGGGATAGCTGTCATACTTGACTCCTGTGATGAATGGTGTTAAACATGATTTCTGAAAATCTCATCTACCACTTATCATCGAGTTCTTTAATATAAACCATTTCACTTATAGGACTCATTTTATCTCATAAATTGATTGCCTCTAGCAAGGATTGGATGATAGTACAATTTTAGTTATCTTTAAATCTTAATTAAACTCTAGTAACCTTTACTGTATCTCATACATTAGGTTTCATAGTTTAATCCAAATTATGTTGTTTTAAACTTATTCAAGTATCTATTAGATCCAATCAAAATTTTGTTCATATGTTTGACTAGACACAAGTTTTAGCTCACGTAGCACCGTCTTAGATGTTTTAAATTCTCAATTTAAATGCTGCAATCTTAATATTACATGAATCACTTATCGTTATAGGTCTAATAATTTTATTCCAAGTAAAATCATTTATGTAATAAAGAATAAAAAACTGAAATTAAATTGTTTAAAGCAAAATAGCCGTGGTATCCTCCATAAGATCTAATCAGAAAACTTGAATCATATAAGCTTTCGTCATGAAATGATCTTCAAGTTCCTTATAGTTTTCTTCTTTGCCTTATTTCTTTTCATTTCTGCAAAACAATGTTACATTTTAAAGTCTTATTTTTAAAGGATTAAAGGAGTAAGGTATTATTGTCAAGATACCTGCGGTTACTGCCTAGAAACATTCTTCTATTATAGATGCTTTGGGCATTTCTCTAACTTGACGCCTTGGTTTAAAATTTCTCTTCTTGGTCATACCATTAGCCTCCCCTTGTTCTTGGTCTCAACAACATAGCCTTGTACCTTTTGGTTTCCACTCGAGTGTGACAGGTGTAGATCATAAAGAAACGTTACCTAATGATGTCATCACTTATGTAATCCTTGATTGCTCGAGTTTATCAACACAGCTTTTCTTTGCATAGTATGAGAAAAATTCCCTCGCCTCATCGTAATGACTTGGGTGTAGCATTTTAATTTCATAATTGTCACATACGTCATTGACAATATGTTAGTGAATAAGCGAGAAAATAAAGGTATGGACCTACATTAAGGTCATTTACCTTGCACTTCATGATCATAGCACTTTGAGGATCCTTCATTTTAATTGTTTCATTGTGGTCCTTCAAAGAATCATAAAGGCTCTTGATGCACTTTTAATGGAACATTTATTTTAAATCTTTAATCATGTCGTATACAAACTAATTGTTTAAGGCGGTTCTTAACTCTGGTTTAACATACGCTAACATTAGGTCTGTCACAATGCTCGTATTATCCCTGAATTCGTTATAGGGCGCCTGGACAAATTCGCTAGCATGCCTTGGTTGTCGCTTAGGTATTGAGCATTTTAGAACATGTAACTTCTTGTTAGCCTCAAAGACTTTCTTTAAGTTGTAATACCAATCTAAGATGTCCATTCCAACAAGTTTTGTGTTTAGTATAACGGTCACGGGTGTTAGAGGACGTTCTAGGTTTGTTTGAGACACCTACAATGTAATATGAAATACCTTAGTACTTTTGAAGTTTAATTTAAAAACCTTAATAAATAATGACGATTTATTAAAAAATATTTAGAGTATATACTTAAGGACTAAGATCCATCTTTCACCGAACTTATGAATGTGTGAATACTCTCCATGAGACATGACTATTGTAACACCCCAACCCGACAAGGCTGACGTGTCACTATCACAGTAATCAAGATCCAAAACAAAATTCCATAATTACTAATGATAAAACGTCTAAACTCTAGGAAATAACATTAGTCTAAAAACCATTCAAAGTCTATTACATCAAAAATAAAGATTAGTCTTTTTATCCAATTTCCACTCTTCACTCCCCTCCCGGATAACTCTGCTGACCTGACGTGCATGAAAACAAAAGCACGCCTGAGCATAACACTCAGTGAACGGAATAACAGACAACAAAAACAATAAACAGATATGATAGTAACAGAGAATAACATAACATATTTATCAAATAGAATGTAACCCGAGCTAATAATCATATCATATAACAACTGAATAGAGTGAACACAGGTAGCGAGCCCGTGAACCAATGAGAAATGGAATATGGGCAGGCATACGAACCATTCACCAGAGTCCTAAATGGAGTGATGTAACACTATCCATTAGGAAATAACAGGACTAACCTAAGATCGATCCATACGCCTCTGAGGAAATAATAATATAACAGGACGGCCAACATAAATTCAAGGTCCTCTTTATAGACGCCGTGATCTCAGCTCACCGCCACGGTTAGTGCCACGCTATTGATGCCGCAACAACGCGTCTTGGTCACCCCCAAGACAGGGAGAGCTCGGGTAACAGGGTATAAAATATAAGGTAGTCTAGCTACTTATAACAGAATCAGAAACAACTAGCTACGTATGACAGAATCAAAACTAGAGATGAACAGAAATCAATAATTAGACAGAAATCAGGAATCCGTACCTTAGGTTGATTACGCAGAACCAAACAATTTAAGTTTTCCTCAACTTGAAGTAGGACCTATGGTTTAATTATATTCTGAATAAGATTTGTCGTACTCAACGTTATATTACTTGTTGAGTTGCAACTTCCCGGCGACTAACTTCTAGGATTCTTAATTAAATTACAAACGACTTCTTCCCTTTATATATATATTGTGCTTATTAATGTTTACCTAATATTTAGAAACAAAGTATAATAGATTTTGTTAATCGACAGAATATGTAAACTTTTCAATATACTTACTTTAGTGACTAATTACTCTTTTATTTTCTTAGATTTGTTATTTGAGAATGACTATACCGAGACCTTTTAACATACTGTGATAATTCATGATGTCTTCCATATGATAATTTAGTTTTAGATAATAATAGTTGTATGTGCATAAAAACAAAAACATGAATATAGTAGTTTCTCGTGATGGATGTATAATCATAATTATATATTAAATCAAGTTTTCAAGAATTTCACATGCATTTACTCTATCATCTAAGTATCAAATAATTTTTCTATTAAAGTCTTCACAACAAGGCTTTACATATCATGCACCAAATCAAAGTTCAAAATTCCTTTTTTTTCGAACAATTAAAAACTTACGTTAACAAGAATGCATGATACTAATGAGCTGTCATTTTAATAAGGTCTTTAGACCTTAATTAGATACGTTTGTCGCCGGAACAAGTCGAAGTCAAAACAGAAACTCTGATTTATGAAATGCTTAGAACAAAACATTATGGTTCGGGTGTTACCTCAAACAGCAAGACACAAACGGATCAATGTACGAAGCAGTAGCGGAAATGCAGAACGTTTGACGATGCTGTCTGCGTTGTAAAAAGAAACCGAATAAGAATGCGCAACTATTCCAACAGAACCGAATCGGATTGAAGCAACAAGTGTGTCGGTTGTGCAATGGAACGATCAACCTTCTCAAGTTAGTAGTATTATTTAAAGAATTCAAACTATTTACGGGTACCTGATCTTAAGGAACGGAACCAACCGAGGGCTAGATGTGCTTCACCGGTCACTACCACCACATAGAATTATTGCAGGAAGAGAGAGACGGTAGCTTGGCAAGGCTAATTATGTGGTGGCGGGTGGTGATTCACTCGTAACGGCCAACGAAAGTAGGAAAATTTGAAAGCAACGATCAATGGAATTTGATCGGTAGTGGATTTGTGAAGGAAATTAAAGGATTTGAGTAGGTATAAAAAGGCCGATGGAAACAAGTCGGTGCCCCCGGTTCCAACGTGAGTTTGTTGCAAAAAGATGAGATCAAGAAAGGCGAAGAAGAACAGGTCAAAAGAGACCATGATTTGGAGCTCCATCCACTAGGATTCGAATTGTGTGCGATCTCACGTGGGTATTAATTTGTACCCATTCCCCACTTCCCATACTCCACTTAAACGTGGATTATTATTATTATTTTTTTATTGTAATTATTATTATTAACTTATTAATATTATATCATAATTTATGGTTTTTGTTTATCTTTTTCGTTTTGATTTTACAGGTATTACAACTATATAGGTGGGTAAATAATATCGATTATATAAAATACAATTCTCAGATTTTATTGGGTCTTTTTAGACAATGGTTGTCTAGGTTTGTATGTTTAACATCATCTATGTGTAGTTTTCTCTTACTAATCTGCTAGAGCACTTATACGTTGAGCGATAAATTATCCTCTATCAACAATGCGCGTCCATCGGACTAAAACTCTCAAAAAGTAAGGCTAAGGCACATACATTTAGAAGTTCAGGTGTATCAGTTCAAATGTCCTAGAACAGGAAGACATTGACTCATCGATTAGCTTAAGGGTTTATTTAGTGTTATACCAATTATGGTAAAAAACACACCATGCAACAATCCACATGCTAGATTGTTGTCTGGTTCTATAAAAGTCTTAAATTTACTTCTTGATTCGTCATTACAATAAAACTTCTTTTATATCCGAAGACATTTGCTTTAATGAAAAAATTTACAATACAAAGTGTTGTTTTTGTGCGAATGGTACGAAGTAACAATAATCATTGATCTAAGAGATTAATGGTTTAGATTTAAGATAAAATAACTAAACACGTAATGTGTCTAGAGGGGTAGATTTGAAAATAACCTACAATTGTAGACTTCTCTCAAATTCTTTCCGTTATATAGTAACCGACCCGTACTTTTAGCATCCTATATTATTTATTTACGTGTGCATAAAACCACTCCGAACAATCCACATCCTCTCTCATAAGACCCCGTATAACATAAAACCTTTCATACGTCTCACATAACAATAAACATACTCATACGACCCGTATAACATCTCATCCCAAGTGTGTGGTTTTCTCTCACTTTACAACAACTTATTATTAAAAACTTTTCTTTTTCGTGGAGGGTTTCTTTCACGCGTGCATACACAACTAAAACCCTCGCATTGCACTTTGCTGCGTAAACCTCCACCGTCTGATTTTACTCCGGCCACCGGCGCCACCGGCAAAGCTCCTTCCGGCGACAAACGTCACTATGGAAGACGAAGTAGTCATCGCTTCTTCCTCCACCGACGCCGGAATCGGTTGCTGGGACCTTCGTTCCGGCGCGGAGCACCTCCGTTATCGCTCATGTGCCTCTCCTTCACACGGCCTCGTATCCGTCGCCGGACGCTTCATCGCCTCTTCGCAGCTTCGTGATTCGTCATCTTCTTCTGGCTCCATCCTCTTCTGGTCGTGGAACAAGGTAATTGCTTATGGACGTTATTGTGTTTGTGGCCTTTTGTTTTCAATAGTTTGTTCTGTTGGACGTTCAACGTCTGTTGCAGGTTCTAGGGGCGATACGATAGCTTATGTACTTACTGCTGTTTGGATTTTGATATGTTAAGTTAAACTGCCTGAATAGAGTTACTTGAACGAAACAAATTGTATTATTTTGGTTTTGGGAACATTATCTATGATTTGATGACAAAAGGCTTCGATTCGGATTCAGATTGATGTGTATCTAAACAGAACTCATTGATGTTCAGTATGGTGTGGCACACTATCTACCTGTAATGGTCGAATTGCAACATACAGCAACTTGCTTTCACTTCGTTTCTAGGTTTAATGTATGACTTCTGATCATTACTAAAATCATTGTACGTTCAATTTATTTTGTTTGTTTTTGGTTATTTTGACTATAGCGCGTTTAGTGCAGATGGAGTTGAATGATTTCTACAAGATAACCAAAATTGAAGAGTTTTGTAATGGTTTTTTAAGTTGATTGATTTTATCAGTTATTTTCTAAGTCAAGTGACCAGATTAGAAATGAAGTGAAAGTGTGGTGTTATTAAGTAAAGATCTGATATATGATCTGTTCGGATATCAGACTCTGTAACGTTCATCCTGGTAGATTTTAATGCTCTTTGCTGATATTTGATGACCACCCTTGTACTATTACAAGTGCTATAGATGGAAATTTGGGATGTTATAGTAGTTCATATATATGGTGCATCTTATAAGGATCAAATCTGAATTCTAGAAGCTGGAAAGTAGGCATTTACTTATATTATCACTTTTTCCGTTGCAGCCTCAGGTAGAAGTGAAGAGTTTTCCAGCTGAAACAATCAATCCTCTTGCTTGTAATAGTGAGGGCACTTACATAGTTGGGGGTGGACATTCTGGTGATATATACTTGTGGGAGGTAATTAGTAATTTCATTTCATTTTCAGGCTGTTGTGTTATTGTTATTTGCTAAGAGAATCTAAAAGTTATGTTTATTTATTTTTTTGTTAATTTTGCGTTTTTTTTTTCAGTTTATGTGATTGTTTCTTCAGATTATATATTTATATTAAAGTTGTAGTTATCTTTATGTATTCTGTATAAACTTTTACTGATGATTGTTTTTAAAATTGTTATTTGATCAGCCTTATTATCTTATTTTATCTATTATAGGTAGCAACCGGTAGATTACTGAAGAAGTGGCATGGTCACTATAGGGCTGTTACATGCTTGGTCTTTTCTATGGATCAGTCGCTCTTGATTTCTGGGGCTGAGGATGGATCTATTCGAGTCTGGTCCCTTCTGATGTAGTATTCATTTACCTTTTTTATATGCATGAAATGAATTTTTCAAGGTTTGTGACAATGAACTATTATTTAATTTTTCTAAATTTTGTGATTAGGATATTTGATGAGGAACGACAGCAGAGATCAGGGCATCTCTATGAGTATAGTTTCTCTGAACATGCTTTGCCTGTAACCGATATTGTTACAGGCTATGGAGGATCTAACGCAATAATAGTGTCCGCCTCACAGATCGTACTTGCAAGGTTTATATCCCTCAGTTCTTAAATCCACCATTATGTGATTCTAGAGAACGCTATTTTTTTCACAATGAAAATGGTAGTTAAGCTGTCTTCTACTTTTAAGTATTTCTTTCCTTAGTGCTATCAAGTGCATTTATCTTGCATGTTAAACACTATTGATGATTATCCAAAAAATCTTGCATTAGAGTTTTGGGGGAATTACATATATCCCCTCGTAAACTTGTAAAATTACATATTTCTGCAAAAAACAAGTTTTCAATGCATCATGTACAATGATCTTCAAGCCTGATTTGGGGAATATGTAATTTTACAAGTTTAGAAGGGGATATGAAATTGCCATTAGAGATTTAACCTTTTCAAATTGCTTCTATTATGGTTATACTGCTGTACCTTTTTTTATGCTCCGAAAGGAAAAAACAACTTGGATAATGCACTACCGTTGTGTTCCCGAGTTTACTTAACGAGAGAAAAGAAAGAAAACACTTTCTTTTCTTTTCTCTTCTCTTCTCTTCTCTTCTCTTCTTTCTTTTCTCTTCTTTTCTCTTCTTTCCTTTCCTTTCTCTTCCTTCCATTTCCTTCCAATTTGGAAGGATTGATTTTAGCCTTCATTTTCCTTCCATTTCCCTTCTTTTCCCTCCTTAAGTAAACTCGGAAACTCAACTTTTCTACTTTCCTTCCATTAAAAAAATCGCTGGAACACAACTGTTTTTTTTTTCCTTCCACTTCCCTTCTTTTCTCTCCTTTAATGAACTCAAGAACACAGCGTACATTTAAGCTGCATGATCCTCTAATCTAGTGCATAAATCATTGGCTATCTCTGAGTATGGTCACTGATTTTTTTAATGCACTTACAGTGGAGGTGGCGATTTTAACCATTTACTTTTGAACATGTTGGTTATGTTTTATATCCAACGGGTCAAATTGGTCTCAAGTGTATTTTCAGTGAATGCAACCTACTATATCACTATATTTTAAGAAACATGTAAAGATTGTAATAACAATCTTGTGTGATCATTTTAACACAAATTGTATATAAAAAAATCTAAAGAGGTGGACAAAACAGTGTTTTAACATGACGTAGCCAGACTGGTTCTGATATGGACCTTAAATTACCGTATTGATCCCTTACCATGTTTAATTTTCCTTCTCCAGATTTTAGGATCACTAAATGGTTGTTGATGTTTATGCTTTATTTTCTTTTAGCATGACATCTATCATTGCAGGTATGGAGCCTTGCTATGGGAATCTTGTTGAGAAATATCGTGTTCCCTTCAGTGATTGATGCAGTTGCATTGGATCCTGGAGAGCATGTTTTTTATGCTGGTGGCAGAGATGGCAAGATATACATTGCAGAGCTCAATTCTCTAGGCAAATCCAACCACAACTACGGGTTGCATATCATTGGTACATTGTCTGATCAAAGGTAAGCCAACTCTATAATATGCAGGTTTGTTATTTGATAATTGTCATTTGTCAGACGCATACCAGTTTGAGTAATCCAACTTTTTCATCATGAAGATCCCATTTTGCTACAAATATGGACTTTCTTTCTTCTCTGATGAAATACTTGAATATTATGGTTATCTTTTATAAATATTAGTTTGTAATCATCATTACAAAATTTAAAAAACCATGTAATATTGTGCGTAAATCCTAGGACACTGTTGTTGCTCGTATGGATGATTAATAGTTGAGAAAAGTGGATGTTCTTCTCTCGAGTCCAGACCATTTATATTTAACTTGCATAAAAAGAAAGAAACAATCTGTGGGCAAACAATTCATACAAAACAGAAACTGAAACTCTGTTGACAGGTTATCATAAAATCATCCATGTGGAATATATATTTTGCTCAGACTATAGTGGTCTAGTGAAATAGGAATTTTATGTTCTGTCAGCAGGGTGTTTGATGTTATTGAGGATTTGTAATCTTTTTTCTTTAGACGAACATTACGAATTTTTCTTTTGCGTGTTGTTAAGCTATCATGTAAATATGTTCAATGGTGGTTGTAACAGTAAGGCTATTTGCTCTTTGGCCTTTGCACTGGATGGAGTTCAATTGATTGCCGGATCAGAGGATGGCTTCGTTCGAGTCTGGGACACTAAAACACATAATATTATACGTGTTTTTAAACATGCAAAAGGTATGATCTAATTCATGGTTGTAAAAATCGCGGGGACTAGTCACGTGGTGGGGTCCTAACTAGCGATTAATAGGGATTATTTGGATTGGAAATGTATATGTAAATTTTTAAAGTTATATATATTCACTTTTTTTTCAATTTTATACATTATCTTTTATTTTGACCAAATTTGACCAATTTTTGACTTATTTTTACCGCCTACCGATTTTATGGCTGATTGGGTGAAAAATTGCAATGGTTACCCACCGAGTACTGATTAATCCTGATTTTTACAATACTACCTTTTTTAATTTTTAATTACATTAATACCATGCTTTTAAAAATAAGGTCTTTTTACAGAGTCCAGGTTTCAGCTTTCTTTAACCTTTTTACAATTTCTGCTGTGTTACAATGGACTTACCCAAGTAGTTGGCCTGGGAAGGTTTGTTGTATTTTTAAAGTAGAGACGAGTCAGATGACTCTTTTGACCCATCTTCTTATGAATTGGTAGAACTAGTTTGTCTTGTATCCCAATGATTTAATTGGGATTAAGTAAAAATTAGCGGAAAGAGGAACAGGCCAAACAGGTTGAAATCACTCAAAGTCTTCTCAATAATGCAATCATTCTCCTAAGTTTGTTTTTTAAAGAGTTAGACTATATTATACTACTATAGTTTTTATAGTTAAATTATTGCAGTAATTATATAAAATTAAAAAAATTTACAGGGTCAACCACTCAACCCAACCTGACCCGAGTCTTTATTGATGCGCAATTAAAATGACCTTGTGCTAATCTGAACCCTTTTTACTCAGTACTAATCCGACCGACTTACCACCTCGTAAGGGTCTATATTAGGAAGATTGCTGACATGTGTGTTTGTGTGCATCCTACCTTTTTCACGACATGCTGTTTATATATCTAATTCTGTGGTTTGTTTATTCAGGTCCTGTTAACAATATTCTTGTTATTCAACAACCACCAGCTCTTTACCCTCGAACAATTGCAAATAATCAAGGTATAGCGGCAAGAAAGCAGGTGACATTGCCACCACCACTTGAAAAGTTCACATCAATAGATGAAAACTCGGATCTTAGCGTATACATCACTCCTGAGCCTGATTATCACAGGCCTGGTGATGGGATCTATACTACTGTAGACTCCATGAACAAGCAGATCAATGAACTTCAGGTGTGTGCTTCCTTCATGAATATGCAGGAGTGTAAAGGCAGTTTATCAAGCTCAGCTACTTCGAGCTTTACATCTAAAGCTCAAGCTAGGCTTGTGAATAATTTTACGAGCTATGCTTGTGTATTATATATATATATATATGTATATATATATATATTGTTTGTGCATAGATAATTATTTTAATATATTTATAATTATAATTATATATAATATAATTTATATTATTTAGTTTCTAACCATTTTATCACAAGTATATATAACAATATTCATTATGTATAATATATTAAATTAAATTAATGTTATTATATTTATATAAGTAATGGGCTTGTTTAGACTTAGCCTAATCAAGGTCAATATATGAAACTTGGGCTTGAGCTCAGTTCGAATTGTGCATTTAACGAGCTGATCTTAAGTAGCTAATGGAGTGACTTGCCTGTTAACACACCTGAATGTGGATAATTATTGTAAACTTTAGACTCAACTTCTTAGTACTATTTTACTCCAAAACAAGATACTTTATTTGAAGAAACATATCCCTTGGCACACTGGACATATAACATTTTCATCTTTGGAAAATTTTCAAGTCACATTTGTTATCATTGTTACAAAGGATTAATGATATGGACCTTGGTCCTCATTGACTCCCTTGTTTTGTTATTGAAGGTGGTTTAAGACATTTAAATATAATTGAATGTTTTTCTAAATGCACAGAAAATTCGCTTCATTTTATGGCATAAATGTATAGGTGGAAAATGTTCAGGTTGGGCAACCGGTTTCAACTGGGTGGGTCGATCTGTCAACCCTTTCTGTGCCCCCCATTTTTCTTTTTATTTTTATATATATAATTTATATACATAATGTTAATTATGATTGTAATAGCTATTAGTTTAACTACTTTTGAAAGAAACTATTCTGGATGTAAACATCTAACCTGTTCCTCTTTTTAGCTCTATGCATTTAACCCATCAGGCCATCATAATAAAAAAATAGATCCAAATTCAATTTTAAGAAGCATTTTTGACTTAAAGAGACATAATTTTTAAATTTTCGATGTTTCTTGCAGCAACAGGATTCCTGTGGAGCTTCTGAAATGGAGATAGAGAGATTGAAAGCTGATAACAAAAGGGCCATGGAAATGATCCAGCAGTGGAAGAAAATGTATGAAAATTTACACCAGTTTTGCGTTGGCGAGCTTTTAAATGGTGAAGGCACCAATTTCACTCTTTAACTTGGTCAAATCGTTAACATTCGACTTTCAAAAGATTTCAGGTTTTTTTCTGCTAGTATAATTTTTGCATTTAATCACTAAGCTTATGTAGTTGGGCTTGGTTCGGTATACATTTTAAACAAAGTTATGAATGCATTCTATTTTTTGTGTTTTGGCGTGGTTCGTTTTACTATTGATTTTGAAAAGTTACACTCTAAGCAGCTTTATTCATTTTTACATATTTTTAGTAATATATTAGTAATTAATCCTACTAAGTGATCACATGATATGATTATAACCTTTTAGTCGCTTAAAAGTTTATTACAGTTATTTGAGTATAGTTGGCTAAACAAACTAACTGTATAAAAAGTATACATAATATACTCACTTGGTACACGAGTGCGTAAAGTAGTATCTTCAAATTGTAAAGTTAACACGTTTAAGTATGAGGAACAACTAGTTTCCTTCGGGTTTAGTTAGTTAGTCTTCAATTCCTTCCTCGAGTGTTCAACAATATACTTTACCTTCGCATATTGGTAGTGACAGTGTTCCTGTTTTCATGTAATTGGATCAACTTGGGTTACGTTGCTTGATGCCTTGGTGTAGGTACCATTAGAAGAAACATTTGGTTCCACATTCACCACCCCAAACAATTTGGATGTCACTACTATTCACAAGTTGTAGTTCATATAACTCTATGAATAGCTTTTCGGTTTTTTGTTTTCATGTAATTGGATCTATGATGGGAGTTTGTAAATTGTTTTAGATCCTTATGGTTATGAATTATCTTTATCAATTTTTTAGAAAGTTTAATACAAACTAATAATTTAAAACACTCGAAATAAAAACTAAACCATCAAAGTAAATGTTTTGACCGATTTGGTCACTCCAACGTACCCAAAAACCAATTCGTTTAGTTGTTTTCTAAACAATAGTTATCAATTAGATAAATTGGACCCAACTAGATCATTAACAAGAACCACCTCTAATAAATCTCAGTGTAAAAATAGGCACGATCTTACAAAAGCTTAGGTCAAGTGTAAACGGATCATGTGTAGAGGGAGTGTGATGCCACATCGGCTGGTTCGCAATCCGCCACCTACATACCGTGTCGCCCCAACGTGAGAGAGGCATGGCACCACAACCAACGTTAGAGCACCTCACCACAAAAAAAAAAACCAATGACACATCACCATCTAAATAAAACTCTCTTCTAATATGTTTTTTGAACATTCAGGTATTATTTTTAACAAACACGGAGTTGTTTTAAAGAAACGTTTTTGGTCTCGCAAGTGCATTTGACTCGTGTTTGTACTAGCATTTTGGATGACAAGTTATTGCTTTAAAAAACTAATATTAGTTGTTAAACTTTATAATTAATCACAATGATTAACAAACAACTAAAAAAAATATCAAACTTACTGAACCGTTACACATCTTTAATAAGTATGTGGGGTGGACGTTTTTTTATCGACTAAACATACATACATGCGGTTAAAAATAACACAATTTTACAATTTGAATGTAATTGTAAAAACCCAATATTCCTACATGAAACCATTTTTGTTGTGAAAAGTGAAATACTTGATCATGTCCTTTTTGAAACACATGAAGCCTACATAAAAACCTTTATTTTTCTGACAATTACCAGACAAATTACATACAGCCTCAGGTTCAAAAGGTGAAACAATGAAAGGATGACTTTATACCCAAGTAACACTTCCCCTGACAATTCCTTGGTCCAAAAGTCTTTACAACGCGTTAAGTGGATGCCTATTGTACCTACATCCAATGATTGCCACCCACGTGTCGCACTATGATCTGTCTCACCGCCACACGCAGCAGCAGCGCGTGAACCCTACGCCCCTTAGCAACCATACTTTCAGTTGACCTATTCCCATGGGAGCAAGTGAGAGGATTGTGCATTTAAAATAGCTTTTTTCTTTTTTTTTTTCAACTCAACAGCCATGAGTTTGTGTGTTTCACAAGAGATGCTTTCACTTTCCAGATTATTCAGATCAATGGCTTTTAAGTAACTTGTACCTAATGCATTAAATTTAGTATACTACCATGGATTATATGTTTTCCTTTCTTTTTAAAATTGTGACAACTTAACTTTTATAATATAATAAGGGTTTTCTGTGGTTGGTCATTTGGTTTAACGGCATGATGATGAAGGGTAGGATTCAGGGTATTATAGGTCACGAGTTTAATCTTGACTCTAGGGTTTTATCATAATGGTGTGGGTTTTTTTTTTTGGAAACCGATGAAACATGATGTTGTACTTGATGTATGAGCTTTTTTTTTCAGGAACGTATCAAATAACCGAATTTAGTCGCTCAAAAAAAAAAAAAAACAAAGAGTTTTCTACGCACAATGCAACACAATACTTGCGTACGTTAATTAAAAGGTCTATCCACATCATTATAAAGTTTAATTACACAAAAAGTGGCTCCATGTAACCGAAAAGTGCATCATGACCACTCATGTTACAACTACTAGACGAAAATACCAAACATGATTTGTTTAGTGTGCAAGTACATACCAAGTCTTATCTCCAACTATGACATTTACTTTGACAAAATGAACAAACTCTACCTTTTCATATTTCATGCGATTCAAAGAATCAAAGCTGTAACACCCGGCCCCTTATACATCAATATTGTCCGTTTTGCTCACGAGTAGCTCGCGGATTTGTTTTTGATAGCACAGGTGAAAACTTACCAGGGAGGTCACCCATCCCTGGATTGCTACCACCTGAGCACACTTAACTGTGAAGTTTTCCTTTCATCTACAGCAAATACGCTTAAAACGTATAGGTTATATTAGAGACCAGACATTATTTATGAAACATAAATCTCTCATGTACACGCCGATGTGGGATTTATGTAGGATGTCACAAAAACCGATATCTTTTTCTATCGCTAAACATCGAATATTAGGTTACAAATTCATATACGATTAAGTTTATTTAAACTACAGCTTTACTTAATTAAGTTGATTATACAATACACAAGCCACACTCAAGATATCTTATCAGGCATCAAGATTTACAAATATTTGATTAATCTAAAATCTTCACATATTAATGCTCTCAAGTATGGAGATCAAGATAAGAATACTTATATACGTATTAAGATATTATTCCAACTCTAACAGGGACACGTTGAATGCGTTCAGAAAAAAATGCAAGTTTGAATATGAGTATTTGATGTTAAAAACAATTATTCATAATTGATACGTTGCCAACGATATATGTGAGTTGTTTATAATGGTTTGTCTTCTCTACTTAATCACATAAGCTTTACCATCTGTAAAACATAATCATTCTGAATGAAACGGATAGTAGTCACATCAAAGTGCAACTCCTTAAGTAAAAATGACTCGATCTCCACTATATTACAGCAGCTAATGATCTTTTTTTATTTCAAGAATTGTATGAGAGAAGCTTTATTAACCATTAGGATATTATTTTGAGTGATTTCATTATAATTGTTTGTTTGTATTACAAACCTTATGTAATTCTAAGTTTTTTAACACATAAGAATTTGAAAATTATATCTGTGTTTAGCCTCTAGTTTCAGTATTCTTCAACTCCGATCACTGCTAAAACAATTTTCTTTTATTATTCAATCAATTTGCATCCATATATATGAATATTGATCAGGCTCGTGTTTTTTTTTTATTATAATATAAAACGACACAAACTGTACGACTCATCTACATTAGTTTAGAGACAACTATTCATGTATAGTAATTTAGAAACAAATAAAAAACATGTTAATGTTTGAAGAGGTATATATTATGTATAATTTTTTATCCCTTTGCCTGCATGAGCAGAAAATGAGAATTCATTGATAATGACGGGGGGCTACTCTTCTAGAGTACATGTAATTTGGCTGAAAACTCGTCATTCATTCATGAACTGTCTTGCCCGTGCCATCAAGAGCTACTAAACATCTCAACTCCCCGTTTATGGCATGCTATAGTTATTTAAGTCTCTCAACGGCGGGAATGGGAGATTACCGGTAAGCCAGATGCTTCGCGAACCATATTCTTAAGGCATTTCGTTGCACTTAAATCGAAACACACTATGCAATTTCATACCTCCTCATATTGCTCCACCGGCTTCAAGCTTTATCATTGCCACTCCGTCAACTTCAATCTTTTCATACATCAGTCGCCTTTAATACTAGTTTCACAATAACAATCATATGAACTAAAATATCTAAACACACCACTAAAAATATAAAAAGAAAAACAAGTCAAAATGGTCATTTAACAATGCAATCCAGATATCTATCTATTATAATAAAAGAAGGTTTAAAGTGTACACTTGGCAATTTCTGATTAACTCTAAAATTATGTTTCCCGCCTCTCTCTCCTATTAAATGATAATTAATTTAAATATGTAAACTATACTATAATATATTTAAATTATAAATGTTTTTATTCTAATAATTTATTAAAACATACTAAACCATATGATTTATATTATATCTTATCTTAAAATATAATATTAAAATTTTTATTTTTTATTATTTTTATTTATAATTTCTTAGATATTTATTATTTTTAATTTCACCAATGACTAAGAAGTAATAACATGTAAGATACAAAACTTTTATAAAAAATAATAATTATAATATGTTAAATTTTATTTCACTCATGTATTACATGGGTTTTTAACCTAGTATGTAATAATTACAAGTTATCAATCATTTCTTAAAAATAAATAATTCAATCATGTAACAAATATAAAAACAAGTTGAAGTAGAATAATAAATTATAATATTTAAAGGTGAGTTGTTATTGCACGCACTTGTGGTGTAGTTGGGCCTTATATTCCATTCAAACTCGACGTCGCGATGTCGTTTTACACTCTTCCAACACCAACACCAACACCAACACCAACACCCTATTTCTTCTCACAAACATTCTTCCCCCAATTTCAGCCATCGATTAGGGTTTCATCCATACATATATATATACTCACACCCATTCAATTTCAGGTTCGAATTCACTTGCTTCATATTTCCTTTTGAGATTTTCTATTCAATCTACACTTACTTGTGTATAAATCGATATAACAATCATCAAACTTAGGGTTTCGAGGGTTTATTGCTGATTCTTTGTAGTGGAAATGGGGAAACCTACGGGTAAGAAGAAGCTGCAGGCTGGGGTTGAGAAAGTTACCAAGCAGAATAAAGCAGAAAGAAGCTCGAAGCATATTGATGAGGATACTGCTGTCTTCATACAAATGTCCCAAGAGTTGAAGGAGGAAGGGAACAAGCTGTTTCAAAAGCGGGATAACGAGGGGGCGATGTTGAAGTTTGAGAAAGCTCTTAAGTTGCTGCCTGTGAATCATATAGATGTTGCTTCTTTACGTAGTAATATGGCTGGTTGTTATATGCAGATGGGTATTGGGGAGTACCCCAGGGCGATACATGAGTGTAATTTGGCTCTTCAGGTTGCTCCCAAGTATAGTAAAGCTCTTTTGAGGAGAGCTAGGTGTTATGAGGCTTTGGGTAAGCTCGAATGGGCTTTGAGAGATGTTAGGATTGTGTTGAGTATGGAGCCGAATAATGTAACGGCTTTGGAGATTGAAGATTCGGTGAAGAAGGCGATTGAAGGGAAGGGGTTGAAAGTTGAAGAGGTTGAAGCTGTTTTGCCGCCGGATTATATGGAGCCGTCGTCGGCGTTGAAGGCGGTCAAAGCTTTGAAAGAGAAGACTAAAAAGAGGAAGAACAATAGGGTTGAGAAAAAGGGTGTTGAGAAAGTCAACCAAAGCAAGGTTGTAGCTGAAGAAGTCAAAGAAAAAATTGTTGAAGAGAGTAAGGACATAAAGATTGAAAAAGTGAAGGACAACAACAAGGCTAAGAGGGTCAAGGACAAGAGGAATGCTAAGAAGATGGAGGATAAGGTAGTTGTTGAGGATAAAAATAGCATTAAAGAAGAGAAAGTTGTCACAAGGACGGTGAAATTGGTGCTTAATGATGACATAAGGTGGGCGCAGCTACCGATTGATTGTAGTATCGGTTTAGTGAGGGAAATAGTGTGGGACCGTTTTCCTGGCTTAGAGGGTGTGCTTATCAAGTATAAAGACCAAGAAGGAGATTTGATCACCATCACAACTACTTCTGAGTTGAGAATGGCTGAAAGTGCTAGTGATCCTCAAGGTTCTTTGAGACTGTATTTAGTAGAAGTTAGTCCAGATAAAGAGCCATCTTATGAGGGTTTCACAAGTGATGGTTTTCCTAAGGCAAATAGCCTAATATCTAGCGTTTCAGAGAATGGTAACGTGGGAAAAACCAGGGAAGTAGAGAAAGTTACGACATGTGTAGAGGACTGGATTGTTCAGTTTGCAAAGATTTTTAAAGATCATGTGGGAATTGAATCAGATTCATATTTGGATCTTCATGATCTAGGAATGGAGTTATATTCAGAAGCAATTGAAGAAACCGTTACAACTGAAAACGCCCAAAAGCTGTTTGATATTGCTGGTGTGAAGTTTCAAGAAATGGCTGCTTTAGGGTTGTTTAATTTAGGAAATGTTCATATGAACAAGGCAAGAAAATGGGTGTTGTTCGCAGAAGACGGAACGAAAGAATCAATACAAGAACAGGTGAAAAAAGGATATGAATGGGCAGAAAAAGAATATGTAAAAGCAGGGACACAATATGAAGAAGCTTTAAAAATTAAACCTGATTTTTATGAAGGGTTTCTTGCACTAGGGCAGCAACAGTTCGAGCTCGCAAAGCTTTCATGGTTTTATGCAGTAGGAACCAAGAATAATTTAGAATCCAGTCTTTCGGCACAAGTTTTGGATTTATATAATAAGGCTGAAGATAGCATGGAACATGGAATGCAGATTTGGGAAGAATTGGAGGAACAACGGTTAAATGGATTGAGTTTATATGATAAATATAGGGACGATTTAGTAAATTTGGGGTTGGAAGGGTTTTTAAAAGATGTGTCTGCTGAGGAAGCTGCAGAGCAAGCTGCACATTTGAGATCTCAGATGTACATTTTATGGGGTACGTTGCTTTATGAGCGATCTGTTGTAGAATTTAAGATGGATTTGTTAGCATGGGAAGAATCTTTGGCAGCTTCAGTTGAAAAGTTTGAACAGGCAGGAGCATCACCAACCGATCTGGCAGTAATCGTAAAGAACCATTGCTCTAATGGAACATCATCTGAAGGTAATTTAATCATACTCATAGAAAATAAGGTCATAAAAATGTGAAATTGCCAAGAAAGGTAACTAAAAGTCCCAAATTTGACAATGTGGAGTGTGACTGTATGAGTGATTTTTTCACTCATTGAAAGGAGTGAAAGTTCATTTTTTGACATGTTTACTAGTTAAATTTGAGATTTTTGGTCGACCTTATTTTGATAATTCTAGCATATTAATTATCCGAGATGTTTTGATGCTTATTTAGAATCGAGCGTTTTATTGTTTCCTGATCAAAACTTTCCAATATTATCACCTTTGAAAAGTAAGTGATGATGCTTTAAGGTCTAGTGACCGAATAAAAAATGAAGTGGAAATAAATTGCTATTTATTGCAATCTACTTTACAAGAAGTACATGTATGAATTTAACATTATTTATTTATTGCAGGTCTTGGTTTCAAAATTGATGAAATAGTTCAGGCATGGAATGACATGTATGATGTTAAACGGTGGCAGACTGGTGCTCCATCTTTCCGGCTGGAACCATTGTTTAGACGCCGGGTCTCAAAACTACACACTTTCATGGAACATCTTTGAAAAAGATTATGAAAACCATCTTATGATTTAATTATTGCTAGAGCTATGTGCCTGTCAAGTAAGATTGATAATCCTTTTATCTTTAATTCTGCTTTCTATATGATTGTAGTTGCTACATGCTGTCTTGTGTTCTAACTGCGTCATAGAAATACGTGCAGTGTTTGGTACGAGAGGTCTTTATGTAGTTATTAACTTTGTATTGTCAAGGGTACGTGTTAATCAGAAAACCTCACACTCGATTAGTCATGAGTACTTTAATTCATTACACACTAATAAGTTATTATAGTGTAGTAAACCAGTATAATAGTTATATGTTGTTCTGCATAGGTAAAATGAAAGATGCAGCAAAAGATTGTCTGTTTGGGCTTTTGAGTTGCATGTCATGCTAGAAGCATAAGACATACTCAGGATTTTGAACTTTTGTGACTCGTTTCACTTACAGCCGTATTATAAGCATATTCTTTATGATTCAAGATTTTACATTGTAGGTACATAAGTGACTTCTTTAACATTTTCATTAGTAAAAATTATATAAACTACACATCTCATTTATCAAATTTGTTGTCCTTGAACTTTACCATGATTAAAGTAAAAGAAGAAAAAAAGTTGTGGAGTTAGAGATGACCCACCTGTTGTAAGCATGTGGTAAGAGGAAAAACAGGTTGCTTTTACAGGATTTCACTTTTTGGTTTATATGTAGTATTTTTGTATTGAAACTTTGTAGGAATCTGCACTATTGAAATTATGAAAGATCTTGAAACATATTGAGTACACATATATAGTTTTCATATATGATCTTGTATTAATTTAAATTTTAACAGTGTCTATGAATAAACAAGATGATTGAAATGATATCATTAATGTATGTTGCAGGTTTTATGTAGATTGTGGTCTTCAATTGTATGTTCTTTTTCCACCATTGGAGGTGAAAGAAGAAGAGTCTGTGAGCGCGTGTATTTGCTGCAGCAGGTGCCAGTTGTGTTTTGTATTGGCGAGAAGCCACTTATTTGTTGTCATATCATTTTTCTCTCTGTGGTGCGGTGAGTAAATTATCAGAGACTACACAGTTTTTGTATCAAAGATGCATAGCTTGTTTCAGATAAAGAAAATGTAGTTGTAAAAGTAACATTCATTATTAGAGCAGCTTCTTTTGCTAATGGTGAGCAAATAGGGTTGCAATGTGTGTACTTTTTGGGAATTGTTTGTTCTTTGATATATTGATTGTTTTTATGAACATTTGTTGATGGATGTTTTTTTCTCTTTGGATCATTAGATGGACAAAATGTAGGACTCGATTTGGCCCGGAATGGCTTCTGACCCGTTTTTTTAAATAGATTTTTTCTTATTATTTTAACCTGATTTGGTGACCCGTTTCCTCTAGCTTAGCGAACCACGAACACTTTTATAAGAGTTAATTTTTTTTTTGCTCCTTGTGGTTTGACCATTTTAACGGTTTTGCCCAGTAGTTTTAAAATAGCTAAAATCCTTCTTGAAATCACTATTTTTTCTTTAAATTGCTCCCTATCTTAACCCCGTTTAATTTTCACGTTAAAAGAGACCCACAAAAAAAGACATAATTGTCCCTCATGTGAGGGACACGTGGGTCTCATTGAACGTGAGCATTAAACGGAGTTTGGGCCAGGAAGCTTTTTGGAGAAAAAATAGTTACTTCAGGGAGGGTTTTGGCCATTTTTAAACTATTGGGACAAAACCGTTAAAATGATCAAACCACAAGTAGCAAAACAGAAATTAACTCTTTTATTAATTTCATCTTTTTGTTCATCATGATGATGAATTTATAAAGATAGAATTATTTATTCGTTCAGAATACAATCAAAATCGTCTACACCAATTTCAAGGCATATGTATGAAAAAGATTTACTTTTCGTTATTTTCTCATTGCAAGATGACAATTTGAAATGATACAAAGTGTGCTTTGGCATTTGGTCTAGCGGTAAATACACTTTGGCTTTTGTTAGAAAAAATAAATACAAAGTGTGCGTGATTGGAGGACCAATGGTGCCAAGAAATCTATAGAGGGAAGCTTGAAATCTTGTTTGGCTAGAGCTACAGATCTAGAAACAAAGATGTATTTACTGTTGTCGAGTGGAGATGAATCTAGGCAAACGATTTCTAGCTTGAAAACCTAAGTTTATAAATTGTTCTTCAGTGTGTGTTGAAAGATGATTACAATACAATCTGAAATATGTTGGTGATTTGGATGAGTTATAACTTACCAAGGTGGATGATTATGATGGAGCCATCATAATTCGATGTATAATGATGAACTATGAATGTATGGTAGGAGATCTTGGTATTTTTGGATTATATACCACTCTTTATGATGTCCAGGGGTGATAAATATTGGGATCCGATAAATATATCATTTTTTAAAACATAATATGTAGTTGGGTAATAAATATTGGGTTAAAAACATAGTTGAATAAGGATTCGGATCAATTTATTCAAATTCAGATACGGATCGGATTTCGGAAAATTTTGGATATCCGATTTTTTGAACACCACTACCCATTGGGCGTCCAAGAAAGGATAATAAACAAGAAAGAGTTAATTTCAATTTTGCTGTCTAAGGTTTAACAAAAGTAACAATTTTTCTTCAAAAGTTTTAAAAAATCAAATTCAGTTCAAAAGTTTCATCATTTGTATCAATTTCAGTCCAAAAGTTTTATTTTTTGTATTTAAATTGAAGCAACTAATGAAACTTTTGGATTAAATTGAAACAACTTATAAAACATTTGAGGTAAATTGATATTTTTAATTTTTTAGAGTAAAATAGATATTTTTATCAAAACTTAGGGAGCAAAATCAAATTTAACTCAACAAGAAATAATCTTAGACCCTACAATACATTATTGGAAGAATTACAACATATCTTAGTCTCTCCCAAATATTAAACTTTAGTAGTGAAGTCTAAACATGAGTCAATACAAGTAGTCAATCAATGTCTTCTGGTGTGTGCAAATGGTATATATATTTTTGATAAAAGTTTTTCGCACAAATTTCGTTTTAATTGATTTATACTTATAATAAACTACACACACAAAAAGCAAATGTATTTGTCATGCGGTTATATAGTGTTGATAAGAAATGAGTATCAATTCCTAGACAAACCGAGCGTACTCAACAACCCTTGTAATTGACCATCAAAATGAGTTTTGTTTTGAGAAAATGATTAATTGCATTGAGGTAACCAGATTTTTTTAGTTTTTTCAAATAATATTTTTAAGTAAATTGAAAATTAAAGAGTGAGACTTTTGGGAATAAATCAGGAATTAAGATTATTATCCTAAATTGATTAAACTTATGTAACTATGATGAATTGCGTGGTATAATTAAAGATATAGATTAAAATAATTATGTTAGTGTTTATAAATACGAGCCAGTGCGGAGTTATCATAAACTAGCTTCATGGTAACAAGAAAGTTGCATCGAGTTTCTCACAACTCAACCACCGAGCCCCTAGTGATGTAGTTAATAATTAAGCGATTTTAACATATGATTTCTGAAAACATAGCTTAATGTTATAAAGAAAGTTGATTAAGTTCTTTTTTAATATACCATTAATTATTAAAAACCATAAAATTACTGTAGATTTAATAAAAGTGAACCGACAAATGATAAGAAAGTTAAGCTGATATGATTTCTAATAACCATTTCTAGTTAAGTAGCCATGGATTCATAATAAAGACCGGTTTCGCGAATAAAAGTTAATTCATACGTTTTTCAATCTTGTATGATATTCACAATTATACAAGACCGTTTTTCAATCATACAAGACCGGTTTCAATCTTGTATGATATTCACAATTACAAATCATAAGTTTATAATCTCCCGTTCAAATATAGATGCTAGCTATCAAAAATTTCCCCAAGATTACTATAACGTTAACATAACATAAAATACTATTAGTTCATCACAAATTACATAAGTTTCATCCAGTTAGGATGATAATAAGATTTTAGCTCACATTGACCTTGAACATAACAACAACTAATATAGAAGATAAGTATGAAATCATTGATGAAATGGAACAATCAAACCGTTGATCCATAATGGGTGATGTTTAAATAATCCCGAGCTTCTTCTAATTGTTGAATGCACCTTCCAAGCCATTAAAGAACCTTCAAGACTGGATCCCGAGAGCTCTCTAAAATGTTACAAATGAGCTGCTAACTATATGCTTTTTAAAGGGCTGGCATTGTGATCTGGTAATTTTCCGTTACCAAACTCCGTTAGTTCCGTTAGGTCTTGCATACACGTGTCGTGAGCACACACTAGTTGTCATTGAACGTTGGTGACTTAATAACAATGATCTATGATAAACAGATGATAATCTAATTAATAATGTTGATTATTAGTTGTGGTTATGTGATTCATGTATTTTAAGTTATTATTTGTGAATTTTACTTGATAACGTGACAACGTGTAACAATGATTTTATGTGTTTTTGTTATTAGTTGAGAATACATATGATTACTATTATTAATTGATAATACTTATATTCTTGTAGTTAAAGAATGTAAAAAGTGTTAAAAAGGCTAATTTTTATAAAAAGGTAATTAAAGGGGGTTTAAAAGGTAAATGTTAAATATGTAAAGTGTAACAAAACCCAACCCTAGCCCCCCAAACCCCCATTTGCGGCCGAGAACTCCACCAAGCAATCCCTTTGCGATTTTGAGCAATACCAAGCACCAACAATTCGATTTTGAGTAGTTCCAAGTGTTAGCAAGTGTTAATAATCATCTCTATACGTTTTAAGGTGAGCTTTATCAAGTTTTTCATGGTTTTTGATTTTTGATGAACCCTAATTCGAAAATCATGTGTTAATGTTGAAATTGGAGATTGTTTGATGATGATATGTTGTTAGTTAGGTTGTATGTATGTTGGGTTATGTTGATTATGCAAGAAATCCATGGTTTGATCATATTGTTCGGATATGATGAGATGTTGGTTTAGGGTAGAGAATTATGAATCATGTATGGGATTGTAATAGATCTTATGATGTATGTTAATTGGTGTGAATTGTGTTGGTTAATGTGATAATGATCATCATACACGTGTGCGAATCTGAGGCCCCTACTTAGTAGGATTGGCAGGGTTTAGGATGTGAATTCGTGAGTGGCTTCACATGGCATGTAGTGCATGATTAGATTCAGTGTATGAATTGCTAGTTGTGATGTAATTAGGTTTGTGTTGAGCATGATGTTGGGTTTAGATTTGCAAGTGTTGTATGATGAAATATGCTATATGATGATCTATGTTGGTATGATGATGTTGATAGAATCTAAGATTGATGATGTGATCTATGTGAAAAGCTTACATGGTAATAATGTGGTATGAGTTGCTAAACTTGATCAAACAAGAATTCAATTAACAAATCACCAACGGGTCAACTATGTCAAATGTGTCATTTTGGTTTCAAAACCCTAGGGTTAATATGTTGTTGAGCACTTAGGGTTGTTATGTTTCTCTGGTTGCACGTACTTATGTACTCACATGTTCTAGATAACCTTTGACGGGTTGTCCTTCTCTCATCGCTAGCTTTGCACCTATTGTTGATTTGCACATCAGGTGAGTTCATGCCCCGCTCTTAAACACTCTCTTTTGGGGGAGATAGCATACTTGTTTACAAAAGCTTTACTATTATGAAATGTGCATAGTTTAACATAGTGTTGTATACCATTGAAAGACCTCACACTTTCGGATCATTAATTAAGGAATCTAGCGGGAAATCTTGGGTAGTACTACTGGGTCTAACAAGCCCCACCCGTATGACTGGAGGTTAAGCTGGTGCAATATTGTCCTAAACAACTAACAGCGTCATGACCTGGTATGTCGTGGCGGGAGGAAAACAGACAAACATAGTCAGTTTCGATCGCGAAATCACTATGGTTATTACTTATGAATATAGACTAGCTATCTATTTCAATGCACTTTCTATGTTTTATAACTATCACTGATTATGTTAAACGCAAACTCTTGAACTCACCAACCATTGTGTTGACTCTTTTAGTATGCTATTCTCATGTCATTAACTTCGGTTGCCAGTAGGAGCACTTCACGAGTCCAGCATACATCTCAAACAAGCATACTATGACTTAACATTTGTTTTGAATTTATTTCCTATAAATAATGGTTTGGCGCGTGTTTTGCCAATGTTACACGTTAAATACCTTGAGTTTGATTTATTTACAAAACGTTTCCGCACAGTTTTAAAGTTTTAAACTCTGAATTGTTTTAACGTTACATATAGTGTCGTTCTGAGTAACTAATGACTTGGATCCTGGTTTGTTCACACGCCTCATGGTTAAACCCCGCACGTGGATTTTGAGGGCGTGACAGACATGGTGCCGTGCCTCAAAAGGCACGACCCCATTCTAGTACAATGATTACGATAATGGGTTGGCTCGTACAATAGAGAGGGTCGGACACGACCCCATGCTGCATAGGGCACAACCCTGTGTTGGAGGTGGGTGTGACAACCTTGATTTTTGGGTCCGTAAATTTTTTTTAGAAACCTAAATGGGTCACACAATAAATTTTATGGGAGCCCATGAAATGGGCCCAACACAATTGAGCTTAGGCCTACATATACACACATACCTTAATGGGCCTTGGCCCACCAAACCCTAACTGGGCCATTGGGCCAAAAAAGTTATTGGGATTCGACCATAGAACAATTATTGGCCAATGAGCCATCATATGATTATGAGGTATGATGAACCGACCATAATAGACCTCGGGCCCGATACCTTATAAGACAAAATCAACTAAACAAACCCATGACGTTTAATATAACTTAAGATCATCAACAAAATTTAACAAACGTAACTATGTAAATTATAAAATATAAGTCATCTAAACTATATAATAAATAGTAAATGTGTAAGTTTAAAAGCACATAAATACATAAAAGATTAAAAGACATAAATTTTTATAAAACATGACATTTTCTTGCAACAACTAACTTAAATAATAATAGCAATAATAATAGATAACTTTTCATACATATCTAATTAAATAAAATCTTATGGAATATCAAATCTAGATAACTTGTAAAAGACAACTAAAACATGATATTCTCTTGCGACAACTAACTTAAATAATAATAATAGCAATAATAATAGATAACTTTTTGCATATACATCATCAAGTTTCTACCTTCCATTCCTTTTATGCTAAGAATTGATCTAATATATTATTTTGGATAGTATTCTATCATCATTTCAAGGTCTCACTTCAGCTCTTGAACTCCACTAGTTCAACCTTTGCATCAAGGTAAGCCGTTGAAACCTAAAAACAGGCACATAGTCACGTTAGTGACACAACAAACCCCATGAAACCCCAACTTATTATGAACCTATAAAACACCTTATTTTTCAGTAACTAAAAGATTCAAAAACTTTCTCATAACCCTCCTTAGTCACAAACTCGGTGCTAATAAAACTAGTCCACCTAAAAAACCTGTTTTTCACAAAATATAAAAGTATGTGATCCATAATCATAAAGTATGATTTAAATATTACTGGGAGCTAAAATTATCTAACTAAAGATAAAAATAAAAATTCACAATTTATGGGATAGTCTTTTGCACCTTATAAATAATATAAAGTTTGGATATATATTAAATTTTGTTAAAATACAAGAAATCGAGTTGGAAACTTAATATACTGAAAATTTAGAGTTATTTACATGTTATTTATCATATAGGTCTGTTGGGAAAGGGAAAACCAAACTAAAAGGCATAATATAGAAAAACCGAAACTTAACGGGTACTTAACAAGACTGACCGAGTAAAATAATAAAATATTAAAATGCCAAAATTATAAAACTACATAATTCTAGTAGTATTATAATGTTAAGTAAAGCTGAGAAATTAATTTTTATAATTTTTTTATAATTTATTTGCTTAGTAAACATAAATATAAAAGTTAATCATGCTAAAATAGTAAAAATTAATAAAAACAAACTCTTGAGCAAAAATCTTGAAAACCCTAGAACCTAAATATTATACTAAGTATATAAAAGTAATATATGATCATAGTTTGACCAAAGTCAACACAAACCCGAAAACGTGTTAAAACCGAACCACGATCGTTAAATCTTAAAAACTGACAAGAACAACTTATTGCCTGAAATTACATTAAAAATAATAGAGTTTTATTGTAATTTATACAAAATTTACCATTAATATAAAATAGTTAAAGCGCTACTAAATATATATATATATATATATATATATTTATATATATATATATATATATATATACTCTAAAATGAAGAATTTGATATTTTCTAGTAAGTTATGACTCCAAACTTAAAACATAACATAAAACTTAATAAAATCAATGGACTTAAAAATACACCTCATATCTCGCCCGAAACGCGATCAATACGCGATTAAAAATATAATAACAAACTCATCAAACCTATGATCATACACTAATATTCCAGAGATAAATAATATTAAAAATAAATTATAACTAAATATAAAAACATATTAAACCACTTAAAAACTCTTAGCAAGAAATCACTATTTTATTGACATAAAACGTTTATTCCAAAAAAACATTCTTAAAACCATTAGGGGTAGCCAAATAACATAAATATTGATACATTCCAGTAGCCCAACTTACTAAAAAGAATTAAATCCTTTGTAATTAACTAAAGTGCAAAATTCCAAACTATAGGGTTAAAAATATTAATTTAGCAAAGTTTAGGGAACAAAATTGCTAACAAATGAAACCTTACTGTTTTGGGACCAAAAGCACCTATAAAAACTAATACAATCTGAACTTATAATAGGTTAACCTATACTTAAACAAAACCCAAGTTAAGACTTCAAAAAAAATTAAAACACCTAAAACAAAGTACACATATGTAACGAATATCATCAATTCAAGTAAGGGAAATTTAAAACTCATGGGTTGGACTTAGATGGCTGATAATTGAGATACTAATACTTATGAAATAAACTTAGAAACTTTGCTGGTCGGTAGCACTCTAAATCCCGAACGCTTACCATAAGAACAAGCTAAGGTGAGTCTCATGACCCTCTTTTTACTTAAATCTTTTTGGGGTGAAATACATGGATCTTTAAATTCATTTTGGTGCAATAGTTCTGCTCTTGTCCCTGAATGAGAGCGTAATCATTAACTTAATTAGGAGACATGTGATTTGCGGATATTACTATGTGAGAAATCCTCCGCACACAATTGGCCCTTATGACTGAGAAACCCCCCTCATTGAGATTTAATAATCATTGTATCACAAATTAGTGCAAATATGCTTATCAGGGTACACTTAAGCCCATAACAATAAGGGGTATGGATTAGGGGATGTTTTAGCACCCAGGAGGGTAAACCAGGTCCAGGTTTGATTGTGATACTTTCTTTAGTGCACCAAATGTTATTTCTAATTTATTTTAAATTATGATATATCTTGTGTCCTAAACTTATAAGCTCACCAATATCATGTTAACGTATTTTGGGTGTGTATTTTAATAGAAGAATAATTTTATCAGGTGATCAGGAATAGGGGTCAACCTAGTTGAAACTTTGGAGATTTAACCACTACCCTATCTATTTTATAATGTTGAAGTCAATATATTTGAAATATGTATTTGTTTAGACAATAGATATTTAGATATGGATTTCATACAAGTATTCATTATTGTTTCCGTTGCATTGTATTGATATCAGTCAATCATAATGAGTTCCTCTCAACGTGGTGTGACACAATTGATCCTGAAAATATTAAGCCAAACCACTCAAATAGAAGAATCATCTAACGATCATGACTCGGCAATTCTGCTCTACGTATTTCTTCTAATTTCCAAATCATGATTTTGTTTGTTCACGCTCAAACATACTACAAAACAAAATAACAATTATTACAATTTAAAGAATTTAATTTGGCATTGTACATTTCAAACTATGAAACCCTAGTTGGATACCCAAAAATCTAAGTCAAGCTCCGTAATGCCATATAATACACCCTACACGACCGGGTATCTTTATTGTATTGAAACTGCACAACATTTCGAAATCAATTTTGACCGTTTTGCCAATCATGGTGACCTATTGGTGCTAGAATGTTTTAAGCAATGATGGATGTATTAGAAGATGACCCGTTCTGATGCATTCTATTTTTCTACTTATTTTATTTCTTCCGTCAGATGATATCTCAATTAAGTTGTTCTAAAATCAAGTGTTTTTAATGTAGTAATTAAATGAATTATATGCTTGTTTACATAGTAGGTTTATATAGGATCTTACGTCACATCAAATAATTAGCATGCTTTTCTAGGTATAATACGTCACATCAAATAACTATAAAAAATAACACGATACTAAGGAATAATATGTCAGGATAATATGTCAAGCCAAATATTTGAGAAACAAATCATAGGGCGTGTAAAAACTTTAACGTGTCGTATACATAACATCTTAAAAGGTTGTAATGAGCTACATCGCTCATATTTCTTTTCTTACAGTATGCCACTTATGAGCCGTAAATATCTTCATTTTGTGGGGGAACATTTTCAAACTGATTTTATTATTGGCATTACACCTGGTAGGTGTACCAATATAGTTGCCTTTTTGAAACAGTTGCTTATTAATAATGGGTCATAGTCATTCATCCATAATTGATGATGTATGGTCAATATATAACCAACATGTTCTATGGTTTACAATCAATAATAATTTCCCTTATAAAGTTATAAGAGAATATATAATCCTCTTTTAAACTTTATAAAATTACAAAAGATACATATACAACAATATGTAAACCTATAAGCTGGATTATTCTATATTAGTTAAACAAATAAACCTAAAAACTATTGCTGATGATGATGAACACGAAAGCAATCACAAATTGTTGATGTAGCATGTGTACTTGATTTACTATGGTAAGAAAGAAAGCGATGGAGATGACTTGTATACCGCACCGGTTAAAAGCTCAGTTGTTTTGGTGATGATTGTGGTGTCACCCTTATTTTGACAGAGCTCAGGTCGGCTCGTACACTAAATTGAGACAAAAAAAATGTTTGGAAATTGTCTTATACTAAATTTAGACAAGAAGAATGTTTGGAAATTGTGATAGTGATTGTATTTCATATTAGGGTACTACATTAGTATATACATATTTGTACAATTACAAAAATTATCTTCAAAATTTTAAATTACAATAGGATTTAGTATGCAGTCATAGTCATTATTGATAATTTATGCTCTTTATGTATCTAATATTGCCTATGGTTCACAATCAATAACACATACCACCTTATAAGAGAATTTTATAATTCTCTATCCAAATTTCTAAAATTACAACAAATATAAACAACTGTGTGCATGTAAAACTATAAGCTGGTTCCTTGTGTACTAATTAAACAAATAAATTAGAAAAATTACTTAAAGCCCTCCACAAACGACTTGTGACGAAATGGGCACGAAAATGAAAGGAGGGTCCCAAGCATAAAGAAATTGAATCGTCGCAAAAGGCGCAATAGGTCGGCCTCTATTAACAGTGCAGTTATTACCGACGGGTGCAAAGACATTCGGATCAACTTTCTCGACGGATTGGAAGCCGTCACAAGAGACCGTAAGGGCTTGTTGAGGGCATTTGCATGTGTTTATAATACTCACGTTCCATTCTTGTTTACCTTGTATTTGTGCAGAAGTTCTTTCAGTCCCAATAGTTATGTCTTTTAGTTCACATTGGCAAAATCCTAAACAAGGGAAATGATTAGCGACACTTTAAGTTCAGTTATTGTTGTTGTAATTATCATGGGAATATATACTAAATTAATTAACACACACAAATTAGATATGTTTTCCAAACAATACTATGAAGTTAATAAACTTTCGATAGTTGTCATTGCAATGTTACAAAAAGTATATAAATGTTAAAGTATCATGTAAATTGAGTTAAATGGAACATATATGAATACTAATTACTATTTAGTGATTGTTTCGCTTATTTTAATCGGTGGTGAAGAAAAAAAATAACTTTGAATAGCGGAGTTTCATAATTTTCTTTTTTTTTTTGGGTAAATTTTAAAGAAAATATAATTACTAAATACTAACTAGTATTCATATATGTTCAATTAGCTCACATACTTAAAAAAAAACTTTTGACATCTAAATTTTAGTTTTATAAGACTGAAACACATGATGAAAGTTAAGTGATTTTAAAGAAAAAGATAACTTTAAGCGACTTCAGTAAAATAATTAAAACACTTAGTTACTATCATATAATGTTTTCCAAACAGAATACTAACATTTCATAATATATAGCAAATAGTTTATATCATAAGACAGAAAACACCAACTATAAAAAGCAGAGCCTAATTAAATAACAAGATAAAAAAGAAACAAAATTACATATTCATCATATACATGTTATGATGACAAGAAAGCGATGAAATCGAATTGATAGATGAGAAGCAAAGAAATATATTTACCTTTAGATAGAAGATTAAGAAGAATAACTGCTGCAAGAAGAGTATGAATTGCCATAGGTTTGAAGGTTAGACTTGATGATCGAGTTCGTGTGAAGATGGTCTACTTCCAAATTTATAATACCCACATGCTACCATGGCCCCACTTTAGCATTAATATTATTGATGTAGACTTTTACCAGGTTTTCTAGCTTATCACTAAATTATATGAAAAAAGTATAAGTCCAATAGATAACACGACATTATTAAAAACAAATGATTAAAAAGTTATTCATTAGTGGTTGCCACTTTTTCAAAGCCGATTTAGTTATAACCTCATTATTATAAAGCATATGCTATTATTTATATCTTATATTAATAGTTATGTATATTGAAAGTTAATATAATATACATTAAAACTATTAGAAACCATTTTGATTTAACTATTGTTAGATAACTAACGGTAGAGTGTTTGCTGTTAAAGAGGATGGGTTCTTGAGGGTAGCCCCATCAGGTAAAAATTGGTCCATGAACCCATGTTATACCATTTCAAACATGTACCCTTCACGTATAAAACCCTTTTTCTTTTTTGGGTTTAAAAGACAGGTAGTGTTATAGTAAAAAAATATATTTAATTTAAAAAAACTAAGAAGAATTGTATGCTTCACACGTATCCTTATATTGTTTTAAAGATGATGGTATTTTGGTAATTGTGACAAATACGTCAGCTTAATTATTGTGTATTATGTTTATTGTTTCATTCATTTTACATCATTTGTTGTATGCATTTATTAGTGTTTTATGTTTTAGATCATTTTGTGTTTATTGTTTTATTTATTTTACGTCATTTGTTATATGTATTCATTATTCTGTTTTACGTTTTAGATCATCTTGTGTTATTTTTGTTATTTTTTCTCTATGTTATTTAAATTGTTATTTATCATTGTGTTTTATAATTAAAAGTACATAATGATATACTTTTACCAATGTATTTTTCAAAACTCATAGTGTTGAAGATAACACAATGTGTTATTTTTGTCATTATTTTTTATAGATTATATAAACTTGTTATCTATCATTGTGTTTTACAATTAAAAATACATAATAAAGTTATTTTACCTATATATTTTTCAAAACTCATAGTGTTCAAGATAACACAATAACAATAAAAAAACACAATGAGACATGATGTGTTATTTTGTCATTGTTTTTAATGTATTAGATTAGTTAGTTGTTAATTTACTATTGTGTTTTACATATTAAAGGTAGATAAAAATTTTATTCTACCATTTTATTTTTTTAAAATTCATCATTTAAAAAATCACAATAGTATTAAAAAAAAACACTATACTAATAGAAAAGCACAATAACAAACAAAAATACACAATAAACTGCAATAAACACACAATGATAAAATATGAGGTTAAAAACGTAAAAGAAGATATTATATTTTTACATAACAATATTGTACTCATTTTAAATATTAAAAAACACTTGTTTTTATGGTGTAATTTTTATTAAAAAAATAATATCATATTTAAAAGTTATGAATGTTTAAAAAAATAGGAGAATATGCAAAAAGTTAACAAAAATGATTATTCTTAAAGAACACTCTAACAACTTTTCTATAATTTAATCTCATCTATTTTATTGATTAAAGAAATTCTATAATACTTATCACTCTATTTACAATTAAAGATTTTCAGTCTTCTATTTTTAGTTAAAAATTGATGACATTTTTTAGTTTTAAAAATTTCCCTAAAATACGGGCACCTCTTCCCTTTAGTGTGCTTTATAATAATTTAAGGTAAAAATAAGATGACAAGTTTTAATTGGTCGTGTTGATGGTAATTGGGGAGAAAAGAGACGACAATTCCTCCACCCTAGTATATTATTATATTTATCGTTCTACTTATAAAAACTAAAATTATCATACATAACCCTTAGATTGAATAATACAACTTCTAATGATTGTATACACATATAAAATACTTATATTAAATTATTAAATTATATATATAACCATATAATATATATAATTGTCATCATCGAATTTTTAAATCGGTTCGACTGGTCTGACTAGTCGACAAGTATGATTACTGTTTCACCGTCAAATCAAGTTGTGAAATCATTGTGCAAAGGGTGAACTGAGGTAAAAATCTTTTTTTCTGCTTTAGGAGATAGAAAACATGCTCTTATCAAGATTTCGGCTTATGCAATTGAGTTATGATAATATATAATCATTTGAAAATGAGGGACCTTCTTGCCCGTCTGTTCTCCCTCCGCCTCTTATTGCTCTTTAATATTATACTTTGTATACAAAACAAATGCAAAAAGTTTGGTGTTGGGTATGTGTTGAATGGTTAAACGACACATATAATGAAACGCATTTTTATTGTTTTTTTTTCCTTTAAAGTTGTGAGTTCAATTACTCTTGTTTAATTATTTTTCCTTGATGCGATGGTTGTATTATTATATTAGTTCTCTCTCCACCTTTGTTTCTTCATAAACAAAAATTATTTGTTCCTAGTAAATCAAACAAAAATATCGTAATCGAGAAACAGTTATTTGGAATCACGAATCACTTGTCAATAACAGATGTGGGTTGTGTATAAAAACTTGTGTTCTCTATTGACATTGCTAGGTAAAAAACTATTGGTCTGTGTGATAATATGTGTGAAATAAAATTCTATTTTAATTAAGTCTGTCTCGAATAATAGGATTTTATTTTTTTTCTTTACGTGTTTTATAGATTGTTTGTATTTCTGCTCCAAATAAACATTCATAATTTGAGTAAGTTAGATTATAAAATTTTTGAATTAAGGTTTCGACCTAATGTAAAATTTAATTAAAGTATTCAATCTGCGTGACATAATCACTATTCAATCTCTATTTTGTATTATTTTTTTGTCTCTGCTTGAGTAGGAAATAATATTATTAAAATACCCACCTTTAATAATATTTTTAGAATATGAGACATTTTTTTAAAGTTTTTTAATAGTCATTGAAAGATTTTCTCTTAAAGTATTCACAGTAGAATCTCCTTCTATATATTTATATTTTAACTAAATATTATATTTTTTAACAATTATCTTTTAACTTTGTTTAACATCCTACATCCTATTCTTTATTTTTATCTCTATCTCACTCATAAACACTTATTTTATTATTGTTTATCTCTCTTATACACTTATAAAAAATATAGAGATTGATTAATAATGAATCTTTATATTTAAAGAATCACTATTTATAAAACTCTAAAGTTTGAAGATAGAGAAGGAGATGGAAATACTGATGGAGATATAAAATACAAAAAAACTTTAAACAATAAAGATGGAGATAGAGATGAAGTCTCTACTGTGAATGCTCTTAGTAGTTTATAGTCTCTTGATGATTTTTAATTATCACTAAAAAACTATCAAACAATCCTATACGTAATGCTTTTAATTAAAATATCATCTAAATGTTACGTCTATCATAAATAATTTCATTAATTAATCGTGTAAAGAAAAAAAATTCAAATAGATTTTTTTTTAACAGCAAATCTATTATACTCCTGCTATTAAATTACTTCATGTTATATCATGTCTGGGTTTAAACCCATGACCTACCCTCTAAAAAAACAAAGTCTCTAATAAATAAGCTAGTCTCACATTGACAAAAAAATTCAAATAGATGGTAGTTCTTCTATAGTCCTATTGACAACTTTAATCGTTCAAAATCCTTATTCTTGGAATTCGCAAGATCTACAGCACATGCAATCATGGTTCGGTTAGTATAGTTTTTCACAAAATAATTTTAGATGCATGAATCCCTTACTCGTAAATGGAATTAATGTCATATTATACTAGCTGTAAAATTCTAGTATACATGATTCAAGAAAATCATCTTTCAAGTTTATCCGTAGTACCCATATCAATAGTCAAATTTTATTTTGAGTCTTGCTTAACCAAATCGTTGATCATGTTAAGATTAAGTCCATCTCAAGTACTCTGATAAAAATATTAATACTATTAAAAATAGCATCCACATCATCTTCATCCACATTAGTATTAACAGTATCTTCATCCATATTAACTCGATTATCATCTACATTATCATCAACATCATCTTTATCCACATTATCATTTACATCATTCTGCATTCAACATCTACGCTAGTGTCAACAATAATCACATCAACTTCATCAACATTAGAACTTTGAGGTTTGTTTTTCAAAAAATTTATGTATATACTTTTTCTGAGATTTTCTTTTTTCTTCTTTTAAATTCTTCCTTTTTTAGGAGGAATAATTTCTAAACAAAAAAAATTTCAAACATCCAATTACAAACATGTATCTATGTAAAAATCATCTAATCATCTTGATCTTGCATGTTCAATTATTCAAAAATCAAAATTATTAAATCAAACAATCAAATATGAAACTTTTATCAAAGAATCAAACATTCAATTTCCAAAAAATAAAGCATCAAAAATCAAAATCATATGATCAATTTCATACCTTATATGTGATTTTGTGGGTTAGAAACTTACAATCATCCTTAAAAAATGATGAAATCGTGCCTTGTGAGTTGTGATGTGAGATTGTGAGGTCGACACATTCAGAACTAAACGCGTCCTTGCTTCTTCCTGATCGAACTTTTGCCCACCTTGGTTTTTTTTAGTTTGGGTATGAAATTAGGTTTAGATTGACTAAAGATATTTAACTTAGTTTAGATCGAGTAAATTGTAGTGAGCTAAACTATTTTAAATGTTAACGTGCTCTAAATTAAGGTTTAATAGGCTAAAACAATTAAATATATCGTTATTGGGTTTGTTAATAAATTTATTAATACCTTATAGGTTTTTTATAAATAAATATGCAAACATATATGATATAAAAAACTTAATATTTTCGGGCCCTGTAGAAGATTGGGCCATGGGCGAGTCACCCAACCCGCTCCCCCTCAAGGCAACCCCTACAAACAACTCGATCTAATCAAGAGTGTCAATTAGGAGTCTAGTTGCGAGAATAATAAAATAAAGAACAAGCCATACTAAAGTCTAGAACATTTACCTTAAACCTTGTTGATCAAGTGAATGACATCACTAGTGATGATACAAAATGACAAAAAAAAAAAAAAAAAAAAAAAAAAAAATAGCTAGTTTGCACGTGAAAAACCATGAAGTGAATACCATCGGCTTGGTTGTTGCTCAATCACCAGCTCTTCCTTCTCTGAACGCGACCACTAAACCAGTGGCGGAGCTTGAACACTCCCGTAGGGGGGGCGGGGGCGAAACTAATTTATTTTAGGGGGGCGAACTCGATATTTATATAAAAATTTACACTACCGGACCAAAAATTTATACTACCGGACTAAAATTTAACACTATTGACGAAAAAAAGAGGGGGGGCGGCGGCCCCCCCCGGCCCTAACTATGCTCTGCCATTGCACTAAACACAAAGGGTGACCACCTATTGAACTCAGCTAAATCACGTGCTAAGTCAAGTCAGCTTACGCTAATGGGTTTATAAATAAAAACTTACTTGAAATATTTGTTTTACAAATTAGTATTTAGACAAAATTACAGTAAACGTCCTTTATGTTTATCAAAAGTTGCGGATATCGTCCTTTATCTTTAAAGCGCTCACTCTCTGTCCTTTATGTATCGAAAACGTTGCACGTTACGTCCTTTAAACAAAAGCGTTAGTTTATTGGGTTAAGTCAGTTCACGTGAGAAGCACAAGAGGGCAAAATGGACTTTTCACAACCCATTGTAATCAATTGATCCCCTGCCCTTAAGATTCACACAAGAAACTGGATCAAACGAAACTTCTTATAATCAATTTCGTGTCTTCCATTTACGGGTAAATCAATTCCATCTTCACCAAAGCTTCAAGATTTCACAAGAATAATAACATCCAACAGGATCCAACAACAACCAAAATGACCCCTAAATCCATTTCCAACAAGACCCGAGTTGCACCTCCGTCGGAGCCTGCGAAGCCAAAGGGGGTCCGGATTGTTCAATCCGAGAAGCAACAACAAAGGTGGAAGATAATGGAGGAGAATTCATCGGTGGACCGCCGGATTCCGTTGGCAGAGGTGGTGCTTGAGTGGTCACGATGGTGGTTTCAGGACACCCTTAAGGAGGCTAAAGCCGGTGACACTAATATGCAGGTGTTGGTGGGTCAGATGTATTATAGTGGTTATGGGGTTGTTAAAAATGCATAGAAGGTGTTTGACCATTTGCCACACCTAATTTTTTAAGTCTTTATGAATGCCACTAATGAGGGGTTCAAGCTTGGAACATGGTGGGTGCATGTAGGGTTTTGTTTATTTGAAAGGGCAGGGGATCGATTGATGAAAATGGGTTGTGAAAAGTCCATTTTGCCCTCGTGTGCTTCTCACGTGAACTGACTTAACCCAGTAAGCTAAAGGCTGTTTGTTTAAAGGATGTAACGTGCAACGTTTTCTATACATAAAGGACAGAGAGTGACGTTTTAAAGATAAAGAACGATATCTGCAACTTTTGATAAACATAAAGGACGTTTACTGTAATTTTATCTAGTATTTATAACCTTGTTAGAACATTCTTAAAAATACTTATAAAACAATTCTACCATTCCCATATTCATTTAACTAATACAAACGACATTATCACAAGCATGGGACAATTACTTTATATAGTGTCTTTTTCGTGCGAAGCATATGAAGTTTGGAGGAATTATCACGCAAGAACAAGTAATAATTACATAATACGAATTACACCGGTATTATCATGCAGAAATGGAATTATCACCCCAAGAATACATTCTTGTGTAATAATTCCATATTTGCATTGTAATTTTATATCTGCGCGATTAATTATTACACTTGCATTATAATTCCACTTGTAACGTTCATTCTTGCGTAATAACTTCGTACGCTTTGCAAAAAAAAATAATAATAATTTTGTACCGTAACCTTTCTTAATAAAAGCATACTATATAAACACAAGTCAAAGTTTGTTACTTAACAAACCCTAATTATTACCTTTCCAAAAACTTCAGGAAACTTAAATGATACATGCTCATTTTCACAAACATTTCATTTACCCATATTCCCAATTGGCAACTTGACACCCACATGGCCACACCCGCACATGACAACTTGGCCCTTCTACGTGATAGTCTGGAATTGTTTAGGATTTGTTTGACACTATCTCATTCCTTGGGTCAAAATGATATCTAACTTCATTTATTGTAATTCGAAACCAAAGATTTTATTAATTTGTTATTTTAATCCATTTAACTACATAGCATTACACTATTAACTTTCCTATATTAGAGGTAGTTCAGTCAAACAGTTTATAAAATTAAAAACAACCCATATGAGCGGTTTTATGTGTTCAGTCTCTTTTGTTAATTACCATTGCAATTAAAACCACATGTAAAATAAAATAAAATGTAAGAATGACCACCTATAATTACTTCTTTCTAACTTTATGAAGGATAAACCAAAAAAAAATAAGATATATATAAAAAACAATATGAAACCAACTGATTGAATTATAACCATAAAACACAATCATCGTAAAAGTAAAAAAAAAAACAACAAAAAAATCACATTAACAGATAGAACACCAATCATCATAACGATAACTAAACATTAAACGAAAGGATTATGTGATGTAACAAAATGGACAAAAGTAACATGATTACTCAATGAAAAGACATTAAGATGATAAAACAACGAAAGACAATTATGAAGTCAAATTATAATTACGATTACAAAAAAAGGTTGAACGCATAAAATCCTCACGTGTGCTGGTTCTTTATTTTCTAAATTTTTTTACTAAAATACCCATCATGCTGGGAAGTTAATGAAAAAAGATAACGGTGTTAATTAGGTGTAATCAACTGAATTCAAATGACAATTTTAGTGAAACTTTTGAATTCAAATAACAAAATTTATACATTTGGATTCAAATAGTATTGTTTTAATGTATAAAAAGATGAACTATATTTATATTATATCTCTATGTCAATATTCCCCATTTGTCCATTTTCAACTTCAGTTAATTTAAAGCTTGGCAAACTTTTTATTTTTTGTGATAATTATATTTATGATAATTATGTCAAGTATTTTCGTAATATTATGTTTAATTTTTATTAAGTTAGACAAAATTTCGTTTGTATTCGTTTATGTTCATGTATATTGTTTGTATTTGTTTGTGCTCATTTTTGTTCAGCAAGTTTTTGTGAAAAGATCATTTTTTAATAAATGAATACGTACAAGAAATTTAGTTCGGTAAATGTTTATGAACAGTTTATGAACAACTTTATATACTTGATGAACAACCATACCAATAGACTGAACATTATCATATCACATAATCATCAAAACATCTTAATAATAGCTTCATGAGTTTTCATATCTAAGTTATAAACATACCTCCAATCGTGGCATCATTACACTTTCATAACCACTTAATCTCAATAAAAAAATTTTGGGATTATTCATTTAGTTTTCATGATCTTCATAAACATATCAACATCATGCTACTATCATCACCGATGTTTTGAAACCGAACTGTCAACCAAATCGGGCTCTTATGGTTCACTCGTCGAACTGCTTAGATTATATTATATACAATTTAAAAATAAAAAAAGTATACAGAGTTGTGTACTCGGGAGAAGACTTGGCATTCAATGTTTTCTTTTTCCGGACGGGAATCCTCCCCCCTCACGGGATCCAGTGACCAAAAAAACCGGATAAAGGAATACTCACTGGTATGGCCGGCAATCTTGACCCAAACTATGTAAAAAAGGTTGGAATGGGTCAAGTTATTTTGTATTTGGGTTGAAATAGATAGATGGTTAATGGACAATGGGTTGAAATGGGTAAACAAAAACTATATTAAAATTTACAATAGGTTAGGATGGATCCATATAATAAATCCACATGGCTAAAATATAAGTCCATATAATTATATGAAAATGAAAATTAACAAAACTATGTAATACCTAAAGATTGCAATATGGACCATAATAGTCATTGCACGGGCTACCACCATAAGCACCACCATCACCTACGACATACCAAACACCACCTTATGCAGCACTACCACCTTCGACATACCGACCAACACCGTACGCACCACCACCACCTTCAACATACCGACCGCCACCGTACGCACCGCCACCGTACGCACCACCACCGCCTCGACTTACCGACCGCCACCGTACGCACCACCACCTCCTTCGACATACCGACCGCCACCGTACGCACCACCACCGCCTTCGACGTACCAACCGCCACCGACGCACCATCACCACCTTCGACACATCGACCGCCACCGTATGCACCACCACCACCTTTGACGTACCGATCGGCATGTTCGACATACCAACCGCCACTGTACGCGCCACCACCACTTTCGGCATATCGACTGCCGCCGTACGCACCACCGTTTACAATCTCCCAAAACCAAAACTTAACATTACAAGCATCACATATGTTTGTCATCGTGCAACTTAACGTCTTAGGTGAACTACGTTTTGTGGTTTGATTGGGGTTCTTTGGCAAATTTGGTGATTGCCGATGGTGCCATTGTGGTTCGCATATCTGGTTGTGGTTGAGTTGTCGACTCGTAATTGTTAAGGATTGAGGCAGTGTTGATTTTCGCGTCTACGGGGATAGAACAATGTTAAAATATGAAGCAAAAGTGAGTTGAACCCGTCCTGACCCGTATCCATTCTGACTTGAATCCCTTCTGACCTATACCCATCCTGACCTTTTTTTTAATTGGTCCATCTTAACCCACGCTCATCTTGACCTAAACCCATCTTGACCCGACAACCAACCCAATCCAACCCATTCATTTTGCCACCTCTACTCACCGGTATCCACGTGTTGAATTTGTAAGTAATAAAGTAAAAAATATTTGTTTGGTAAAAACTGAAACAACTCTATGCAAAACAAGAAGAAAAAGAGGAAAGCTATGAAAAATAAAAAATCAGATGTGACGGTGACGTGACAATTCAAAAAACCAGGGAAGACTCATACCCTCTTACAAACTAAAATGTATAAAATTAGAAGGAATTGTCTTCAACTACATTAATTAATGTCATTATTTTATGTCCATTCAACTTGGGTCCGGTTATTAGGACACCTCCTAATTATAAATTAACAACTCCACATTTCTATACGATTCGTATACTACTATATGCTTCATATAGGAGGATTGTGTAGACTTATATGGAGCGTATAAGCCCTCTGATAGGCTTCTAAATTTTTCCTCGTATTGAGTGTTAAAATTTACTATACGCGTCGTATAGGCCTACATGTGTCTAATAGGGGGTCGTATAGAGCTATACAAGATGTATAGCCCTCTAACACCCCCCCCCTTTAATTTTCTTTATTTTTAGTGTATTCGACCATATACACCTCGTATAAAATGACAAGTGTCTTATTATTAAGACCCTTCAACTTTCGCAATACACTTTTCAACCGGTCACTAGTCCCGGCCCAACCGCGGACGTCTCTAAACAGGCCGTGTTATATGTTAATAGTAATTCAATCAAATGACTAAGAATAGGATCAATGGTATTGAGAATTGAGGATGAGGGTTACAGAGGATTGGATGAGAAGAGAAGGATCTAACAACTTTTTCTTACAGTCAACATGCCCTACTCATGCTCACCTCATGACCCTATATAGGAATAATTAATTAATTTAAATACCCTGCACTATCTTTTATGTCAACTTGTAGTCATTCATCTTTGCAGGGTGATTCTTCACTCGTTGGCTTCTTCTTTTCTTGATTGGGCTTTTGTTAGCTGAGTTGGGTTTTGCACTTGGGCTGGTCCAGTTGGGTCCTCATTCTTTTTGCTCACAACATTACCTCCTCCTTTAAAATTAGCCTTGTCCTCAAGGTTAAAGGTTGGAAAAGACTTCTGGAGCACAGAGTTATCTTCCCACGTAGCCTCGGAAGCCGGTAGCCCCTCCCATTGAATCAAACATTGTGGAACCGAGGAAGATCCCCGAAGCAAATTGCGGTGATCGAGAATATGGGCGGGTTGTAAGGAAAGGGTGGATGAGGAGTCGACCAAATGTAACGGAGTAATCTGTTGAACCGGAGTACCCGTACACTTCCGCAGCATGGAAACGTGGAAGACGTTATGGATGTGAGCTTCAGGAGGCAGTTGAAGCTTATAAGCAACCTGGCCGATGCGTTCCACAATTTGATACGGCCTAAAGAAACGACGGCCCAATTTGTAGTGACGTTGGAGACGAACTGAGTGCTGGCGAAACGGTTGGAGTTTAACGAAAACCCAATCGCCAATAGCGAACTGCACATCACGGCGGTGCTGGTCCGCATATGATTTCACACGAGACTGGGCGCGCAACAAATTAACTTTCAAAGTAGCCAAAACCGCATCACGATCCAAAAGTTGCGATTCTACCAAGGAGTTGGAAGTGGCACCGTGTATGTAACGGGTTAAATTGGGAGGTTTCCGACCATAAACCACTTCGAAGGGGGTCATTTGGGCTGCTGTTTGGAACGATGTATTATACCAATATTCCGCCCAAGGAAGAAACTTAAACCAATCTTTAGGGCGATCCATCACGTAGCACCGCAAATACATTTCAACACATTTATTTAAGCTCTCGGTCTGGCCGTCGGATTGGGGGTGGTAAGCAGTGCTAAAGGATTAACTTAGTGCCTTGTAAACGGTGAAGTTCTTTCCAAAAATCAGCCAAGAAACGGGGGTCGCGATCTGTGACTATGTCAACTGGAACACCGTGTAGTCGAACAAAGTCCTGTACGAATTGGGCAGCCACCGAAATACTAGTAAACGACGCCGGAAGTGCCACAAAATGAGCATATTTAGATAAACGGTCAACAATGACCCAAATAACCGAGTAACCGTGGGAAATAGGAAGTCCCGTGATAAAATCCATAGCAACATGTTCAAAAATCAGAGAAGGAATTGGGAGTGGTTGGAGGAGGCCTGCAGGAGACAAAGTAGAGGATTTGACCTGCTGACAAATAGAACAATCATTAACAAAAGATCTGACATCCTTGCGCATTTGTTTCCAGAAGAAGGTGGAAGATAAACGATGAAAAGTACGTGTAATTCCTGAATGGCCCCCGGAAGGAGATGCATGAAATTCTTGTAAAAGTTGTTGCTTAATGGCTGAATTATTTGGAATAACTAAACGACCTCGGAACAATAGTAAACCATTATGAATCTAGTAATCAGGGAAATACATCCTTGTATAATTGTTGTAAGACCGGGTCGAGTTGTATGTGGTTGGGAAGAGCAGTCAAAAAGGAGGAATCTTGGCTTGACAAAGCTAGCAATTGGGAAGAAAAGACCCGTGATAAGGCATCAGCGGCTGCATTCAATTTACCTGGGCGATAGAGTATGTCAAACTCATAACCCAACAACTTGCCAAGCCATTTCTGTTGATCTAGAGTTTGAATAATCTGATCCTGAAGATTCTTTAATGATTGTTGATCGGTAATAATCTGGAATTTGCGACCCAATAGGTATTGCCTCCATTTAGCAATAGCTTGAGTGATTGCGAACATTTCGCGTTGATAAGCCGATGCTTGTTGCATCCGAGGACTTAATTTCACACTATAGTAAGCGATTGGTTGCTTTTCTTGTGACAAAATCGCACCAATGCCGGTACCCGAGGCATCCGTCTCGACCGTAAAAGGCTTGGAGAAGTCCGGTAAGCGTAGCACCGGAGTGGAACTGAGAAGATTTTTGAGTTTGCAAAAGGCATCATCTTGTGAAGTGGTCCAAACAAACTGATCTTTCTTCAACAAATCAGACAATGGGCTAGCAATGGAGGCATAGTGGTGGATAAAACGACGGTAATACCCATAACAACCCCAGAAAGCTACGTACTTCCTTCACTGTTTGTGGTGTCGGCCACTTCCGAATGCTATCAATTTTATCCGGATCCACTTCGATCCCCTGACCTGAAATAATGTGTCCCAATAACCAACAGATGTTTGCCCAAATAAACACTTAGATAATTTGGCCACAAGCTTATGATCTAGTAAGGTTTGAAACACTGAACGTAAATGAGCTAAGTGGTCGGTCCAAGACGAACTATAAATCAAAATGTCGTCAAAAAAACAAGAACGAACCATCGTAAAAAGGGTCGGAAAACGTCATTCATTAACGTTGAAAAGTAGATGGAGCATTCGTGAGGCCGAAAGGCATCACGAGAATTCATAGTGACCATCGTGTGTGCGAAAGGCGGTTTTGGCAATTGAACCGTCTTGGAGCCGTATCTGATGATACCCCGATAAAAGATCTAGTTTGGAAAAATAGACCGCCCCATGCAATTAATCAAATAATTCATCAATGGTGGGAATGGGAAAACGGTCCGGGATGGTGATCGCATTAAGGGCGTGGTAATCGACGCAAAAACGCCACGTACCATCTTTTTTTCGGACCAGTAAAACAGGAGATGAAAACAGACTACAACTTGGGCGAATTATACCCTGAGATAACATATCCTGCACCAGACGTTCCACCTCCTGTTTCTGAAAATGAGGGTACCGGTACGGTCGAACTGCAACAGGTGTTGAGTTAGGAAGTAAGGTGATGCTGTGATCCTGAAGACGGGTAGGTGGCAGTCCCGCCGGAGGTTGAAAAACCGGGGAAAATTCAGATAATAATCGCTGAATATCCGGTGGAACAGTGGCCAAACTATCAACTGGAGAAGGCAATAATTGCAAATGAAAGTATTGAACAATGGCATTAGTATGAGCCAACTTCTTCAGTCAATGAAACTGAATTGGCTCAGCGACGGTAGAAGTTTCACCCTTCCAAGTAACCCGAGTAGCCCCCAACTGAAATTCAAACAAGGCCGTCGCATAATTAGTAATAACCGGACCTAGTGTCGACAACCAAGAGACACCGAGTACCATATCCCAACCTTGGAGTGGTAAAACAAAGAAGTCAATGAACACCGAAGAACCCTGAATAACCAATTCAACTTGTTTAGCAACACCAGTACATGGTAAACGTTCTCCACTACCAACCAAAACAGTGAAGGGTGGAATTGATTCAATCGCCAGGTTTAAATATGTAGCAATCCGGGTTTGTACAAAACAGTGGGTACTACCACCGTCTAATAACACCTGCACCGCTTGGCCCTTTATCGTCCCCAGAAAACGCATCGTAGAGGCCGAGCAACCCCCAGCTAAGGCATTGTAGGAAATAGCGGAATGGGATTTTACCTCTTCAAGCTGTAACGAATCAGCGAGTGTAGCGTCCAAGGCATCAGAGCCACCAGAAACGGGGGACTGGTCGGAACCCGGTTCGTCGTCAAAGAAGAGTAACTGAGGGGCGGCGCGACACTTGTGTTCCGGGAGTATTTTTCATCGCATCTAAAACAAAGGCCCAAGGCTCGCTTCTGAGACATCTCCGAGGGGGACAATCGACGAAAACCCACCGTTGTAGTGGTAGAAGATTTGGGAAAGGAAGACCCGGATGGAACATGTGAGGGAAGGGAGGGATGCTGTAATTTAGGCGTGGGTAAGATGGGTTTGCCGGAGCCCAACAAAACACGGCCCGATCCACGTTCCATATTAATCCGATTTTCATGTAATTGGGCCTTCTCCATTGCTTCCTCCAAGCAGTTGGGCTTATGGATCAACACAGACTGCTTAATGTCTAACCGGAGCCCGGAAATGTAACACGAAATCAGAAATTCCGGCGGCAGCGCAACCGTTGTGCGATTGGAGATTTCCTCAAAACGGGTTCGGTAATCTTCGACTGTGGATATTTGTTGCAATTTCGCGAGCAACCCTTCAGGGTGTTCTAGGGTTTTCTGACCGAAACATTTGATAAGGGCGGCTGTGAACGCCGTCCAAGTGGGCAGAGGATCATGACGATCCATCCAATCATACCAATCCGCCGTGCAATCATCAAAATAAAATGAAGCAATCAACAAACGATCAGCTGCAGGAATTCGATAGAAGTCGAAATAGCGATTGGCTTGTGCGACCCAACGTTCCGGATTAGATCCGGCAAAACGGGGTAGATTGATAATCAAACGTATGAGAAGCACCAGAAGAGGTAGGAGAATCAGAATTACCAGCTGCATCAGAAGAGGAACCCTTATTTCTGGCTAATAAACCCACCTGCACACAGAGCTTATTCACAGCTTGTTTGGTATCCTCTAACGAAGAAGCAAGCAACGCCACATCGGATTGGTGTGCAGCGGAAGCCAATTGAGAGGACAATTCACGATGATTGTCCTGCAATTTGGAGATATGATCATCTAAAACCTTGAATCAAGTACCATCAGCCATGGCCAATGGTCAATGAAAGCACCAATGTTATATGTTAATAGTAATTCAATCAAATGACTAATAGAATAGGATCAATGGTATTGAGAATTGAGGATGAGGGTTACAGAGGATTGGATGAGAAGAGAAGGATCTAACAACTTTTCTTACAGTCAACATGCCCTACTCATGCTCACCTCATGACCCTATATAGGAATAATTAATTAATTTAAATACCCTGCACTATCTTTTATGTCAACTTGTAGTCCTTCATCTTTGCAGGGTGATTCTTCACTCGTTGGCTTCTTCTTTTCTTGATTGGGCTTTTGTTAGCTGAGTTGGGTTTTGCACTTGGGCTGGTCCTAGTTGGGTCCTCATTCTTTTTGCTCACACAGACCGTTATTTGGAAAACGATTCAAATTGGTATAACCAAATCACCAATGACGCCGATTCATCCGACTAAGTCGTCCAGTTTGATCATAAACATTCAACATCATCTCTTCAAGACTTCTAAAATTAATCCTTGTTCATACATAGGCTTTTCTGGTACGAAATGAGCCACTTCAAATAGATTCATTGCTCCGGCCCAGAATACGATTAATCCGGCATGGGCTACATGAGCCCCTAGTAGTTTACCAGATAAATTGATAAGCCAGGCATTCCCGGCCCTCCAAGCGAAACCATACACATTTCGTATCATTAATGTTCAAAACCACTAGCGCCAAAGTATATTTTTATGTTTTTTGTGAACTAATCTAAATCTTCACATATCATACCGTTTTTCTAATTAAATCCAACTTATCGATTATTTATGAAAACAAAAAATGTAGGTTCACCCAACATGATTCGTTACTCAACTCATCCAAATGCATCTATGTCATTCTTATCATAGCATAACCAATAATATCCTTTAACTAAACAAAATCCCTTAATCTTGCATTGCAAATAAGTTGCTAAATTTATTTCAATACCGAAATGATTCTTAGACAAGGTTGCTCAAACATCAACTCAGTTTATAGCTAAGCCAACATATCAAACCGTACCGATTACTTTAAAACCTCTTGAATTGAACCAAACCCGACTAGTTTCACTCTGTTCAATTTGCTTTCGCGGTTGTATAATAAAATAAAATAAATTACACGATCACAGCATGCGTTCCTGCAAAATAATCTGTGTAATGGTGCAATTTCAAGATTCTACAGAACACTGTTCTTGCATTGCGAGTGGAACAGTGGGTCTCCAGGTTGTACCCTCGGGACTATCCATGAGAGCAATACCGAGTGTAGCCAAGTCTTTTCTGATTGCATCTGACTGTTCATACTCCTTGTTCTTTCGTGCGATATTTCTTTCGTTGATTTGTTTGATAACTTGGTCTTCGGTTAACTTCGCACGCTTGAGTGCTTTTTCCCTCAGCTGCTGTAAAACCTTCAAAAAAGCCATACAAATATAACTTCAGTTTTGATGGGCAAGACTGGAGAAGGTATAGGTTATATTATAAGTTTCCATGATCAAGAAACAATATTGTTACAGTTTGTACCTCATGGTAACTTGTTGGCATGAGCCCTAGAATTTCAAGGACATTCCTGAGAGTCTTCTCTAAAGCAGCAAGTGACTGTATTCGTGCTCCTTGCTTCTTCCCCTACAAAATGAGGAGCAATTAAGTTAATTGCACAAGAGTAAGCGCCTAAACTACCATATGATAGTTAAGTACCTTACGAGTATGAAGAAGATCATTGGCAGTTTTCAAAGGATCAGAGATTGCAGAGAGGACAACCGGAGAGTGAAGATCTTCAGACATTGAAGTAATAAATACATCATTAAAAGTTTGTATGCAATCAAGTATTTCTTAGGTATATTTTGTTTAGGACTTGATTCATCTTGCTGGCCTACAACTTCTTCACAATCCTGCAATGTCTGCAACCAAATTAAGCTTTAACTTTAATTTAATGTCACATATAAAGCCCGAAGGATAAAACAATTTTCAAATAAACACAAATGAAGATACCTGATATATGTAGTAAGCACGATCAGAAGCACTTTCCAGCTGTACATCAGAGTAGTTGATGGGGGATCGATAGTGTGTGCCAATCAGAAATAGTCTCAATGCCAATGGATGATAAAGTTCTATAACCTGAGAACTAAAATAATAAAATGCTCAAAGCTGATGTTCATAGACACAAGGAATATTTCCTCTGCAGATCCTATTACTATCTCTCTAAGAATTGCAAGTTTTACTGTTTAGATATTATTTGACGTCTAAAATCAACCATCTTGCTATCTGTCATCATGACAAATAAATTGATGATATTTGTATAGCACCATCACCCAGTATTTTCCAGGTTTCACACTATAAATTACCCAAAAGTTAACAACTTTGAATTGTCCCAATGGTTTAAGTAACAACTTTTAAGTCCAGTGACCAGAAAAATATAGTAGAAGTACCTGACTACTCATTGCAATATGATATTTGGAAAAATGGCCAAACATTTGACTTTGACTATGTGACAACTTAACGTTGCAATTTACAAGGGACATATATGCATAAATTAGATATAAAGACCGACTGAGATCTTATTCGTGCGATCATTTTTTCCATTCTCTATAACTAACCCGCAATCACATCCCATAAACTTAGACCCACAAAATTATAATTTAAACATACAGGATTAGAAAATATCGATTATAAAAGATAAACTGATTTATACCTGGCGAATCGTGAAAAAGTTACCAAGTGACTTGGACATCTTTGGGAGTCAATAGTCACAAAACCATTGTGCACCCAATAGCTTATATTGCTTTTATCACATGCAGCACAACTTTGGGCAATTTCATTTTCATGGTGGGGAAAAATAAGATCCATTCCACCACCATGAATATCAAATGAGTAACCTAAATAAGCAGCACTCATTGCACTGCACTCTATATGCCATCCAGGTCTTCCAGGTCCCCATGGACTCTCCCAAAAAGGCTCGCCCTCCTTTGCACACTACAAGTAAAAGTTTGGAAATTGACCCATTTTTGTGAAATGGGTCGATTCAGGTTATTTTTATGATAAGTGAAATGTGTAAAACCAAAATAATAGCTGAAAAAGAAATGAATGAAAAAGTTTACAAGTAAACCAATGGATCTCTAAAGTATTTACAACCTCCTAAACTGTTTTATTAAAAAACAATGAGTCCTTATTTTATGAATCAGCATCTTACTTTCCACAGAGCAAAATCAGCTGGATTTTTTTTCCTTGAGTCAACTGCTACACCGCTCACCAGCTCGATTATCTTCTAACTTCCGCCCAGAAAGTCGTCCATATTGAGGAAACTCATCAACCGAAAAGTATACATCACCTTCAATTCTGTAGGCCCGTCCATTGTCAAGGATCTGTAACACAACAAATTTAAGAAACTGGAACAAAAACTTAAATTTTATGTTTGTCCCAGGTGAGTTTAATATTAAACATAAAGGAAAAACAAATAACAAAAAGCAGTTGCTTTGAGAGGCAATCGTCTCTCCTTATTTGTAGACTATTTATATTAGCATTAAAACCATTAAAATAATATCAACATACAAGAAAACTAAATCCAATGCCAAATTTGAGGCCCATCAAATTCATAATAGAAAAAATAAAGATCATGTGTCACACCCTGGGTTTGGGGAAAATTCAAAATAATTCATCAAAGGATGTCATATGCTAGCATCATGATGTACCATAGAGGTGTCAACTCTAATCACAGCATCAGTGACACCCGTAAAACATTTTACAATAATCAGAAATTAAGATTTCTTTCACCAAACTCCTAAGTGCCATATAAATGGACCAAAACTCCAAAACTATAATAAACAGCAACACTTTCAGTACAGTTCTAATTTGGTCACTGAACTTTAAGAATAACTACCAAAACCTTCTGACTTTCAAACTTAATAAAAGCTATCAACCAATGTCAAGAGATTTTAGGTTTCTGGTCAAAACTACACACACTACTCAATTTTGTAAGATACACAAGTTTTAGTAATGATTTCCATACTTCTATAATGAATTATTACTAACTTACTATGGTTAAAAAAACATACCTGTTTTATCATATCAATGATTTGGGGCATGTGATCAGAAACACGAGGTTCAACAGTAGGGCTTAAGCAGTGAAGATATCCCATATCTTTATGGAACTCTTCACAAAAGCGTCTGCTTAAGCTGATTGGATCCTCTCCCAATTGAACTGCTCTTGCAATTATCTACAGAATTTGAAAAGTGCGCTAAGCTATCCTGTCATAATATATAACAAGCAGTTGGTACTTGAATCCATATTCTTGTGTCGGAAACCGTAGCTAATTAATCGTTTGAGACAATTTACTTGTTGAACCATAAACACTTTTAACACAAACAAGAAGTTGAAGTCAACATGAAGTTCTCCCTCATGTAGATCCTTGTGATGTTTACCTAGTGGCAGCTTGATTTCATTTTATCCAATGTTCACAGCATAAACTTCTTGGAAGGGTTATTTGCAGTAAAAAGTAGCAAGCTTTATGCTCATTTCTGTTTTAGCTCTTATACTTTCAAAACCAGTATACTTTATTTCCAATTCTGTTTAAGGGGTTGTGATAACAGTTGACCAGAAAGCTAATGTGGCTAAAGATAATCACATCTTATACAACAACTTAGGCATTAAAATTTGTACTTTAGGCAGCATACTTTCCAAATTATATTATTAATAATAAATAAATGAACATCTATTATTCTCATGAAGTCATGATTACATAAACCCAAACAAGCAGTATCCTTATTTCATTTATATAACAGGACCATGTCAAGGTCAATGGTGGACGGTGGTACATGTAACACTGTCCCTCAAACAGAAACAGAGATAAAGGTTACTCTCGTGTTTGTGAAAGTAGTCAAGTACAGGGCCTAAAACAGGATCAGCACAAAGTATGATACCTTTTGTACTACAATCAGCCTTCTTGAAACTAACCTATCTTTTTTTTACAACTTCATATTACTTGAAGTATCATACAAGTTGCCTTTATAGCAGTAAATTACAATCACTTGACACAATATGCCACACACATGTAGCTGAAAAAGCTTAGCTGGAAAGGGATTCATTTGACATGAATGATAAATCACTTACCTTGTCATCAACATCGGTGAAGTTACGAACATAATTAACTTCATATCCCATGAATCGTAGATATCTGCCTAAGTTTCAAGTAACACAAATTGAATGGCACCTGATTAGTCATAGCCAAATGAACAAACAAACCAAACTCACTTACTTTGATAACAAAGAAAACAATAAAACAATAGATTAACCCTTTGAGATACAAAAACTTAAGCCGCATTACTCTATGTTAGATCATAACAATGCAGCAAAGAGCTCCCACATACACACACAGTCTACCAAGGTAGGTATTCAAAGCATGTTTATATGGAAATTTGCAAAGAGCTTGCAATTCTTATGGTGCCAGATAAAACTCCAACATCCCACTATCTACTTTGAGTGTCTCTATCTAAGAAAGCCAAATTAATTATCCTCAATTATTTGCACCCCCCAAGCCCCAACAAAAGGAATTCAGTGTCACTCAATTTCTTCACAGTAGAATCAATGAACACAACACATATTCAATAGTACATTAAGAATTAAGACTACTGAACAATTTCCAATTACAAAATTGTAGCAATTGTGTTTTAAGCCCCAAGATCAGTACTTTAAGTGGTTCCAGCCGCAAGATTTGTACTTTAAGTGGTTCCAGATCAAAAAGCCCAAATATTTATCTACACTTAGAGACATAAGTTCCATTTCATATACTATTTTACAAGCTTCAAATGATTTAAATTTGCTTGATTTCTGAATATATGTGTTGGTAAAATTCACATGGTTGCAAAAGCAAAATTATCCCTTTTCATCACCCACAAAGTTCAACCTTCACCATTATGCTCACTGTATAAAATCTATCTCCAGCCTATCTTAACAATGTAGGACACAATTAAATAGAGTCAGAACAATGTGAACCAATAAATACATAAGAAACAGAAAGATAAAGGACCTGTAAAGAACATCGAAGGAAACGTAAACCCTAGCATGACCAATGTGACTGAGGTCATATGCAGTGACACCGCAAACATACATCCCAACTTTACCATCCACCTTAGGCTTAAACAGCTCCTTCTCTTTGGTCATCGTGTTATACAGCCATAACTGATGATGCTTCGATTTCTTGTCATCTTCACCACAGCCAATGGGTTTTGAGTGAGCTACAGATGTTGATGGAGAAGAACAAAGAAACCTGATAGTCTTGGTTTATGAAGGGTCTTGGTGGATATAAGAGGGAGTGGTTTTCTGAAGAAGAAGGTTGGAGATTGAAGACGAAACAAGGGTTTGTAAGAATTGAAGAAGTGGAGGGCAGCCATGTTCTTCTGCTACCTTCAATGCAAGCTGTTTGTGTGCTTCAGATGAAGGGTTTTGTGATAACGTATCAGGTGAGGCTTGCAGGTATTGGAAGCTAAATAAGAAAATAAGCTAGAACTGAGGAAGGTGGGGATGTAGCTCAAATGGTAGAGCGCTCGCTTTGCATGCGAGAGGTACAGGGTTCGATCCCCTGCATCTCCATTTTATATTTTTGATTTATTTTAAGAACAATGACGAAGATAAGGTTTTCTGAGGTAACTTTTACTTTTTGGATTCTATAATGTGTAGTAAAATCATCAATATTTTAAAATTTGTAATACAAACTAACAATTTTAAAAGGAAATAAAAATGTTAGTCTGGATCATGTTACTGGACGAAGACTAGTGCTGATTTTCTAATGACCGTGTTAATGGACAAAGACTAGTGCTGATTTTCTAATGATATAAGCTTATGGTTGTTGTATGATCTACTATATCAATCCGTGGAGAGCACGTATCAAAAGTTAAATTTTTTATGCTTTTTATGTTGTTTTTTCTTTCGGTCTCTAAACTTATATGTAAATGGGGCTAAGCACCCAAAAACGATTAGCTGGTAACCGACCTATAGCCGAAAAAATCCTACACAACATAATGATAACCTACGTAACCACGGTCCGATTTCGAATGATTAGATTAACTAATGGTTAGGTTTCGGTTATGATTAAGCATGCAATAACCGAAACACCAAATACAGCAAATAGCAAGCAGCAAGGTGAAGTATTATATGGGCTGGGGAGGCCACCGCCCCCCTTTTTTTCGTTAGTAGTGTTAATTTTTAGTCCGATAGTGTAAATTATTTTTATATATAACGAGTTCGCTCCCCTTCTCCCTCCCAAAAAAAGATGATTTCACCCCGCCCCCAATGTAAGTGTCAAGCTCCGCTACCTGTAGCAAGTGAACACCATCATCATTATTCCAAATAACAGCAAGATAGGATTGGTTAGCAACGTACCAAGTTTGGGGACATTAATCCGATATTTGAAAGCTTAATGGTCTGATCTTTTTAATATGAAATGAAATAATGACCATCATTACAATTATCAAGAAATGCAACTAGATGACTTATCAAGAGTCCAGCTAACTTTCCTCTTGATTAAAGTACTAATATTTCATCCGTTTAAGAAAATAAATTTTTGTTTTAAGGATTTCTAAAGGCAAAAATTATTTGGTATTAAGACATATATGTAAAGTGAAAAAAAATTATAATCAGGCGTGGACCTACCCCAAGGGAGGGGGGCAACCGCCCACCCTAAATTTTTTTTTTATGTTATATATATACTCGAATTCTGAACGCCCCCTTAAAATTGTGCAATCACCCCACTTTTGCCCCCCATAAAAAACTTTTCTGGGTTCGCCACTGATTATAATAAGTTACTATAACTTAAGGAGATTCTCCTTAAAAGATTACATTTACTCTCATGGCTGCTATAGTCTATAGATGTACGTTAGTTATATTGCAAGCAAATGATTGAAGTAATTACCTTACACTGAGGATAAGCCACTATAACTTATGGAGATTCACCTTTGAAAGCTTAGAGTGTGGCGAACATCTTTAGAGGGTAAATGTTTATAAATTGGTAGTTCGAAGACTAAGTACCTTTATTGTGGATTCGAAACAGGCGATGATGATGGTACAAATATCACCATTGAAGGTCAAGTGGTCTCGTAATCAACTAAGTTTAAGTACTTAGGATCATTCTACATAGTGATGGGGACATAGGGGATGACGTGGCACATCAAATGCAGGCTGGCTAATGTAAGTGGCCGGAAGGCAACCTCAGGGTATTGTGTGACAAGAACTTTCCAAATAAGTTAAAGTGAAAATCTTATAGTGGGAGTCCAACCAACCATGTTATATGGAACAGAATGTTGGGTGATAAAGAAGACACAACTCAGAAGATGGAGGTGGTAGAGATGAAGACACTCAGGTGGATGTATGGCCATACATAAGGTTAGACTGGGTTAGAAATGAGATTCTTAGAACTAGGTCAGGAGTGGCTAAGATAACAAATAAGATGAGAGATTAAGATAGTTTGCGCATGACAAGAAGAGGAAGACAAAAATACTGTAGTAGAAACCCTCATAATGGAGAGTCAGAAGAGTTAAGGCAAGCCCAAACTAACTTAGGACGAAAGGATTAAACATGATTTGCTAGAGTTGCATCTCTCTACGAACATGATCCAAGATAGGAGTTTATAAAGAGATAGGATTAAGATTAACGGCTTTTAGGGATATGAACTTTTCATGTTTATGTTTTTATTGTATCTATGTGTTTATGTTGTTCTATGATGGTACATATGTTACTAGTTTTCCAATTACCATTTTTTTTGTTAGTGGTAGATTTTTGCTGTATGTTTATCTACACTGTGTTCTGCAATCAAAGGTTTACGTTTCTATGTTGTATGCTTGTCTGTTGATTGTTTTTGAGTTAGGGGTCTTTCTTAAAGCAACTTTTCTATCTCTAAGGATAGAGATAAGGTTTGTCTGCATCTGATCCTCTCCATACCCTGCTAATAGCTTTGTTATGGGTGAGATTTAGTGGGTATGGTTGGTATCTGTCTTTATGCCCCTAACACGTTCATCTGTGATATCTATCTCGCTCGGATGAAATGACAAAGTATGAACTTGATATTGTATAGTTTTATATATGTAGCTAATGATATATCTAGTTATTGTTGAACTACCTGTGGTTAGGTGTTATACTTTGAGCTAGGTTATTTTAAGTAATGTTTATTATCCTTCGTAAACATTAAGCGGAACCATCACTTGTCTAGTCATTTGGATAGAGTTAGTCCTTTTAGACTCTCCCTAAACATATGTTTACTGTTAAGCCAATCTAGGGGTTATCCTATCACAGATAATTATCTTGAAGAATAGTTTCAGGGCTTTTTATTAGTTTTGTAATAGGTTGAAGGATCTCAACAAATAATAAAATATTTGTGTAGAATAAGAAATCAAATTATCACACAGAAGATGATAAATTTAGATATGATTTACAGTTTCTATTGAACATCATAAAGAATGCTTACAGTGAAGACCGATTTAACTCAAACTCTCACTCATATGTCTTACTCACTTAGGAATGTATGTTTAAGCACATAGATGGGTAATCCACACATTGCACATGCTACCCTTTGTTTGTGTCTATTCCTTAAGCATTGGCTTAATATTGACAAACATGCATGTCAAGTTGGTGAGTGTAGTAATCTTGATTGGTTGTGTGATTTGGACTAGTTGCGCAAATGGATCTGACAATCATATCTTCTAATATTCTTTGTTGTAATGAGTATAGTTGCGAGATGTCTTTGTCAAATTATTCTAGAAGGATTGAACTTTATTCAAGTTAAATCTGCTTAGGAACAATGTGTTAAGTCTTTAAGTTAAGTTTCTCGTTCTTTAGCTGGGGAAGATTAAGTCTTTCAAAGTCAGAAACTTACCTTTGGTCGCTGAGTTTTTCATCAATGATCTTCTGATGTGGTCCTCAGAGGTCTCTGAAGTATACGTTTGGAGGCATGCGAACTTAACTTTAGGGACAAGACTTTGTTATTTTTTCTTCGAACTCTTCTAGCCTAGTTTTTTTCATCCAGGGATGCAAAAGATATTCAAGTACTTTATACCCTAGATACATGTATTACTTGTCAATTAAGCCCCACCATCACATACCCAGCCATCTAAATGGAGTTAGTTCTTTGTGACTTGCCTCAACGTGGTTGTCTGTTAAACCGGTTTAGGGCTTACCCTATCACAAATAATGATCTTGAAGATACAATTCTCATTTGTAAATTAAACATCATCTCATTTTTATTTGCTAAAAGAAAAAGAGTTTGTACTCTAATTTGGAAGATAACACAAATAAGAAATTAAGAATAAAAAACAAATGAGGACAATTGATATTAACATGTTTGGAAATGATGATCTTCCTACTAATCTTGCATTGCATGTCCTAACAAACTGAAACAAAACATGAAACAAAATCACAAGAACAAAAAGAGTATGCATATATCACAATTTTCAACAAGAACATCTTCGCGCCAACAGCCGTTTTTAAACACTCAAATCTCAGAATGATATCATCTTCAGTGGTTTCAGAATGTTGAAGCTCAATATACAAAATGGAGCGCGTGCTATAACCCAATCTTCTTGGAAACTTTATCAGGAAGATTAGCAATCACAAAACCAGCGAATACCTGTTGAATATTCATCAAATGTCACAAAATTATGAAATGTTTAGGACCAACCCCAACAGAACCAGATTGCTCTATGATTTGAAGGTTTAAACAATGAGACTCCACAAACATGAAGGGGTGATTGAATGAGAATTAAACTGATGATTTCTTGAAACAAAACTGATTAAAGTTATGATTTATGATTATTTAAGACCAATTTAATCAAATGTGGAGAAACAACTACGGAGTTTCCATAAATAAATGTCAAGTTGCCTAATCACCCTTAAGGTTAAAAATATGTCAAGTTGCAATAATCAATTTGAAAATGCACATCCAAACACCCACTGACAAAAGAAAGCATAAAGGGTGAGCTGTCAGTATCAATTATTATAGTCTGGATATACAAAGATTTTGGTGCTAACTCTTTAACAGAAGGCATATCAGTTCTAAGTTTAGAAGTAAACAAATTTGAGCTCAAATATCGAAATTTTACCTAAAGTATAACCTGATAAACATAAAATCCATTATTTATTGGATATAATTTTTTGAATTATACAATTAACAGACAATGTATATCACCTGAACAGAACCAAGAATGTAAATGGCGGAATAGTGGCGGCCATGGATCACCATATCAGCCACCATGGCAAGCGGGATAGTGAGTGACATGCCCAAGGTGGCCACCAATGGAGTCGTCCATACAACACATAATGCCCTAAAATAACAAAGTTAATTCAATTAAACATGTAAACGGATACGAATTTCAAAAAAAGTTGTAAGTTGTAACATACCAAAAGTAGTCGGAAAGAACACTCCCAACAAGTCCATTGGCAATAACTACTTCATCCACTTTAGCTGAGTGAGGAATCTTGAACTTTGGTTCAATTCCTAACGCGGTTAGGGGCCAAACTGAAATCACACAAGAAAAAAAAAATCCAATGGTAAATTACATGAACAATAATTGTATGTTTTTGCTTACAATCGGTACATTGCAAGTGAAAGATTGCGCATTTAGAAGTGTCGACTTACCGAGCCACCATAGAGCCACAAGGGTGAATAAACCAATATAGCCAAACAACTTTTGCACATCAACACGTTCTCCTTCTTCCCCAGAAAACTTCTTAAGAAGCACTGATATAAGGTTATATAAGATTGCATTATCATCCAACCATGTAAAATGTTGTTTGAGAGCATATAAAAATTCACATAGTCACACAACTGTGCAATACAATGAACGTTTTGAGGAGAAATAATGATCGAAAATGCATGTCACAGAACAGCTTTAAGAGTTTACAGTTTCTACGTGCATGAATGCATACATATATACATGAAACTGAAATCAAACATAAAGTTTCTAACAACTTTGCAAAAAAGAAAATTAAGTTGGGAAAAGATCGTACTGACCAGTAAAGAGCCCATATGACATAGCGGAGCAAAGCCCGAACAGATCGCCGATGAGAGAGCGATCGCCATTTCTTTAAAAGAAACAAAAATTTCAACTATATATCAGTCAATGCCCTGAAACATTCCATAAGAACACCAAATTGATGAAAAGCCTAATTGGAAAACATAAAATGGCAAAAGATCACAAACCATCTAAACAATATACACATATACATAGGCATACCAACACACACAGCTACAAATCTTTGTTTTCATTACAAAGCAATGGGTTGGCCTACATGAAGCTAGGATATATCTTGAAATAAAATTTTTTTGGTGTTTTTTACAGAAAGAAAAATATATTAAGTTGTTACTGTAGTCTTGAGTAGGTATTCTTGAAGTAATTTTTGAAGGAATGTGGGACTTACGAAGAGGAAGCTGTAGCTATGCTATCTGTAGCCCAGGTTTTCCCCATAGTTGTCATGGCAACACCAGCCATGCTGACGAAAACCGCAACAAGTTTTGTCACATTTAAAGAATCTTGGCCCAAAAAGGCACCAATGAATAGAGTGAAGAGCCCTGAAGTTGATGACAGCACTGTCGTACTAGCAACACTTGTCCGTGCAAGTGCAGCGTTTGATAAATACTGAGATAAATGGAAAAGATAACAAGTCAAGCTTTACACACTCCATTCTTGGAGTAGAATTATACTTATTAATTCCAAGGTCAAAATTATTGCTTTTCAAATTTGAAATTCAAAACGGATTTCATTGAAAATCAACCGTTTAAGTGTTTAACACCAACACCTTTTTTGTATAGTTCAAATTGACCATCCAAATTTCACTATCAATTACAAAAATCATATGAAATTTGAAGTTAAAAATGACCACAAAAGACTATTTCGATGACATATCTTTGACTATCTGTATCTATAATTGTCATTAACCCAACATATCACAAAGAACACGCCAAGTATGTATTGTAAGGGTTAAATTGTTCATAGAGTTCTAGCTACTAACTAATCGTAATTTCTTTCTATTCACCTTTCTAAAAGTTAATAGTAGATTAGCATTATACAAAAAAGAAGATTGTGTAGTAATTATAAAGTGGAATGGTTTGCTATACAACCTTCTTTAAAGGTTATTACATTAGCTACTTTAAAGAGTTGTGTCAACAATTTTATTCTTACAAAGTACATACTTGGAAATTGTAATGGTTCATATGTTATATTTGAAGTAGCGTGATTTTTCATGTTTAGCCTTAAGAAATACACGAGCATAAATAGTTACCTCTGTGACAAACCAAATAGGTGCTATATAGAACCCATAAGTAGCAACCTCCCTTGTTGTGACCTTGGTTTCATGTTTTAATGGCAAATTGTCACTCTTGATTTTTGGGACCAACAGGTTTCCTTCTTCTTGATCAAGAATGTCTTGATCACTACCTTTCCGACTAATTGATGACCCTTCAACTTCCATTTCAAACATTGTTGAGCCACTAATGTACTTAAGAGGGGAGTTCATACCAACTGAGGATTGACTTTTTCTTTTCTTGATTAACATGTAAATCCAATCTTTAATGAACGCGATCGGAAGATAAATTACCATCAATGAAGCTCCAAGATATGTCACTGCAAATGGTTGTTTATAGTCCGCGAAAATTCCCTGTTTATGATTTACTAAGATAATTAGTATATGTTTATGAAATTTCACTATCTACCAAGAAAAAAATAGTTTTCAAAAGGAGTAGCATAATCCCTTCATTAGTACTCGTTACTCAAGTGGTACAATGGGTGGTTAGATATTTAGTGTTAATATGTTAGGTGAATTAAAAAAAAGCACCTCGATAATGACAATATAGAGGAATCCCCATGATGAAAACCAATCCCATCAGTAACTTAAAAGGGCACATGAGTCAGTTTAGCTTGGGGTTCGGTACGAAAAAGAACATACAGCTTAATAAACCGTAAGAATCCCACACGACAAAACACAGAAAAGTGATGGCACCACAAAACTGAGTTGAAATGAGTCGGATTATTATAAGCTCTATCTGGAATCCATGTAGCGTGCAAAACCACCTTAAGACAAGTGCTACAACTGAAACTCTTATGTAACATATATTTACCATCTTAACCTTATTAAACTCTAAACCAAGTTGTTGCTTGGTAAAACAGAATAATCACAGCATAACTACCAACACTGAATAACCTACATCCATTAAAGAAGTGATTATGATTATGATCTTTTTGATCATTTAGAGTCCAAATATTCAGATTTATGGGAGATGGCAACAAGTTGTAAGGAAATGAGTCAAGGTAAATGCAAATTACTACCTGTACTTAGCTTTAATCAACAGATTATCTCATTAACCGATTGTCTTATTTCAAATATGATCCAAACAACCCCTATGATACCACATGAAATCAACCAAAAGGTGCATATATACACATTTCTCAAAAGATTCAAGCTAATTTATTATGATAGTATGCAGCTAGAAGATAGGCATAAAGACTTCTGTGGGTCAGGATTTCAAGAAACTAATGTGATCTAACTCATACTTCGAACCCAGAACATAAATTACACAACAAACATTTCAATTTTCGTAGGGGTTAGATCCGATTAAAACAATCAAGAAATAAGCAAATTTCAAACCTTAATCTCATAAAGACTATGGAAGATATCTTCAAACAATAAAAGTCAAACGAACATATACACAGGCAGATACAAACAATCAAGTCATGCTTCGCCCAATCTTACCAATCTCAATCACATACACATCCATCAATTAACAGGAAAACTGATACGAAAAACTACAAGTTAACTCAAGAAATCTGAGGGTTTGACCTGTGTGACTTCCGCAGAGAAAACCCATATGATGACAACAGTCAAAATTAAGAGCAGCCCAGCTTGATATCTCCACCCCATCAATTGCAATGAAAAACCCACAAACTTTAGTCGAGTATTTTGCAAGAAAACACCAAAGATCTATAGTTTTGCCAACCCAGATCTTTAAAATAGCTCAAAGATTGATTTTCTTCGATGGAAATCACTTGAATAATGTTGAATCAAATGGGGTTATTATGGATCTGAGCTTATGGGCACTAATTCTTGGAGAAGGAGATGCGAATGCGATGAAGAAAAGCCAAAACTGTGAGGTTTTAAAGTGTTGGAATGGAATTAGCAGTTGAATCAACCTCCTTTCTTTAAATCTTAATATAGTTTTCTTCACCCTTTCTTCGCTTATTATTGTCTTATTGATGATGAGGAAGACGTGTTTTGGTTAATTTGTGAGTAAATTCTAACCCGAAAAGGTTGGGGTTCATCCATCTCAAGACAAAGTATACGTTTTTGAGAAAAAAGCACGTTATTATAATCTAATTTGTTTTAATTATAGTTTTGTATCCTATAATATTAAATAAGTAATTTTAATGTATTACACGTATTAAATAAATAATATATTAAATACAATAAAATTTTATTAATTATATAAAAAATATTTTAAGATAATATATAACTGAAATTACTTATTAGTAAGGATATGAGTAACAAAACAATAATATTAACTTTTTAAATTTTTTTGTTTAAAAAACTAAACATTTTGTTTCAAAACAGACCGTTTTAAAAAAAATCATTATTATAACTTCTAATTTTAATTATTTTATATGTATAATTATTTTACTTTTTTTAAAAACACCAATTTTAACATATTTAGATGTTTTAAAAAAAATTTCTTATTTTATGAAAAAAATTATTTTCTTATAAATAATATTAATAAAAAGAACTTTTCTTTAATTTATTAAAAGCATTTTTAGTCTATAAAAAATTAATAATATTATCAGTAATTATAGTAACTATTAATTAGGAGAGATATGCGAGAAAATTTTGATAAGAAGGAATATAATACCGCCACGTATCGGCTCATTTACCATTTTATTATAGTAGAGAGATAAGAGTAGTCAGTTATTTAGTAATTTACGTAAAGTAAAAGATTACAAAAATTCAAAGCTTAAGAACCTGATTTGTGTACAAAAATATATATTACTAGCTTTATTAACCCGTGTATTGTAGGGTTAAATAAATAAAATATTAAATACAATAAAATTTTATTAATTATAAAATGATATTCTAAGATAAAATATAATTGAAATTACTTATAAGTAAGGATATGAGTAACAAAAAAATGATATTAACTTTTTAAACTTTTTTATTTAAAAAACTAAACATTTTGTTTCAAAACAAACCGCTTTAATAAAATTTCATTATTATAACCTCTAATTTTAATTATTTTTTTATTTATAAATATTTTACTTTTTTAAAAACACCAATTTTAAAATATTTTGATGTTTTAAAAAAATTAATTTTTATAAAAAATTATTTTTATAGATAACATTAAATAAAAGAACTTTTCTTTAATTTATTAAAAGTATTTTGGTCTATAAAAAATTAATTACATTATCAGTAATTATAGTAACTATTAATCAGAAGAAAGATGTAGAAAAATTTTGATGAGAAGAAAAGTGGTGTTGCTATGTGTCCCACTCATTTACCATTTTGTTAAAGTAGAAAGACTATTTTGAAGGTCTTGTAGTATATCTAAATTATGAATTTAGTCTTAAGTATGAGAATTACAAGCTTGGTCCAAATTGTATGCACATATGTAATATTTTTGGGTCTTAAGGTTAAATGTGTGCTTAACTTTTACTTTTAATTGCATAAGTAATAGACCAAATTTATCTTTTAACTTTTGAATTTAGAAATGAATATTAAAATTTAATAAAATTTTATATATACAATATATTAGTGAGTCCTACATGTATATAATTTTAATAATTAATATCTATTATTAAAAAGACATCCTAAGTCCACTGCTTTCTTTCCATCACCATCGACCTCAATTCTCCATCTCTAGAGCATGAAAACCCATGAACACACACAAACGTCAGTTCACATACACAAACTCATTTACTTAACACTTGAATATCCGTATTCGAATTTAGTTCTAGGTGTTTGCTTCAAAATCAAACTCTCTTGAAACCGAATTCATCATCCCCCCCCCCCCCCCCCCCCCCCCAAAAAAAAAAAATTTAAATCATGTAAATTAAAAACAATTCTATGATTTTGGACTCATTCATGAACAAGGAGGGGGAAGTGGTGGAAAAAAGGGGTGTCCTCATGAGCTGGTGTAGTTGGAGATGCATGGTGAAGAAGCTTATCACTTAACAAGTAATAAGGGTGACAACTCACCACTGATTCGTTGCCAGTTTCACTTGAAAAACATAGTTTTTTTCTGAATAGTTGTAGTCATTGCACACAATGATATACAATAAACAACGTTGCCGAAGCCACAAATAAGATACCATCTTTGACATTGTGTTTAAGCCGAGGAGAAATGCGACTTTGTGATCTCAAAGCAAAGCTAATTCGATAACAAACATGAAGGTCAAATACGACTTTATGAACATTTAACACATCATACAACTAGTTAAACATCTGTTATGAGAATTTCGATATATGTAGTGATGTATGTAAATGTTCAACATGCCTTCTAGTTAGCCATACATTTGGACATGCCCCACAAGAATACTAGTACATCCAACGATAGAATATTTGAAGGTTTGAAATGTCTTCTAATCCTCCATACATTTCAAGATTAAATGCATCTCTACGACACTTATCATTTCTCTCATTGTTATTAGATATATCCATCAAAATGACTACTTTTAAAGGAAAAAAACATATTACAAAGTAAAATATAATTATTTCAACCATTAGTACGTGCTAACTTGTTATATGAAATGAGTTCTTTGTTATTTGTGTTAGACAGACACTCCCCGTTCACATATATTCATGATTAAGATAATTTGAATTGAATCAATAAATGACATGCTATGTATCATATGAACTAGCTAAGATACTCTCATACTAACACAAATGTCATATAGCTCTCAGTATATATGAGATATTAGAAGGTCATTCACATTTGGTGAAGTACAAGCAATTGGAACGAAGGTGTCGATTATTTAGTTATACGAAGCTTTTAATTATTTACATAAAATATTATTGATAATAGTATTACTTATGTAATATCCAATAATGCAAATTTTTTTTTAATTTCATTAATGGTGCATTCAATAAATACATTAAAGGTATCATGAAGCGTTCATATAAAAAAGGTAGGACCGATAAGATGTGAGTGGATTGAACTCAATGTTTAATATATCACGTAGCCTATTATTTAAAAGTGAATATATATTTTCTGACGTTCTTTCTATAAACAATAAAAAATTAAATAGACATGACCGGTGAAATGTGAATGAATTGAACTCAATTGTTAATATATCACATAACCTTTTATTATAAAAAAATATATATATATTTCTCACTTTCTTTCTTTAAACGATCAAAATCACATTCTAGTAATTCAAAGAAGTTTGATTTCCTTTTTGTGTACTCTTGTCAATTTTATAATTATACAACAAAATCCTTTAAACCCAACTTTAAACTAGGATGGATATTGCAATTTTGATCATACCCCATGAAATCATCTCATTTGATTTTTGATTGAAGATACCAAAAGAAATGTGAAATCCTATAAGAAGGTGATGAATTTCCATATAGAAATTTGCAAGCATAGAAGAATATTAACCTATATATTAATTGAGCAAAGGGAAGGAATAGTGTCTTTCTTTGGTTTTTTATTTCAGCCACATTACTTTTCATATAATGATGTTTTTTTGGCTCATTTTTCAAATTGCAACATATATACATAAAGTGATGTTTTTTTCTTATCATTTTTTGGATTGCATTCTGTAAATTCATATGGGAAAACATTGATAGCCATATTCATTTTGAAATTAACTTAAAACCTCCACCATTGATAGGCAATAACGATAAGAAAATAGATGTATTGCATTGGCATGGCAAACGATTGTTTGCAACCATAAGAACCTGTTTCTGAGCCTTCTATTTGAGATATATGTTCTTTGGTTGTCTTTCTAGAATGTAATTTGATATCGCTACTTGTAATACGCACCACAAAACTTCACTATTTCTTTTGCTTACAATACCACAAAGAATATTACGGACAAAATTAAAGGACCGGAAAAAGTGGCGATGAATATTGACGCTTTATGGGTGATGACGATATGGAAATATATGTTGTGTTAGTCGTTTCAGCGTGGCATACTAGCCTTTTGCAGCCCAAAAGATGCAACATTTTTTAGCCATAATCTGAAACTATATAATTGCGTGGCATCGAGATTGTTTTACACCCGCCGCAAAACGCGCACGGGTTACAACTAGTTACATGAATATAGGTGTCATATGAGAGTTTTATTTCAGCATTTTATGTCTTATGAAAAACTTAAGATGATAATAGTATGATAAAGATGATAAATGATGGAGATGAAAAAAGAGAACCTTTTCCTATATGTGATGATGATGCAATCAACTTATAAGGTTTTATCTAGCAGTCAACTAGATTCAATCACTAGATTGATATAAAACCAAAAGCATAAATGAATCACTTTTAAGCTCTAATAAGGGAATTAGAATATTATGCTGCATCTTAATAAGCAATGTCGATGGAGGCAATGCTTAATATTCACCTGATAATGAATTTATTGGCTCACACGTGGTAGATATTTTTTCTCGATGTCTATTTCTTTAAATTAAATTCTAGCAACACTCTTAGTAAAAGATAAAGTTAATAAAGAGTGGTATTCTTTTTATTTCGTAGTAGCCGGAAACCAAAATCTCTCTAATCTAATAAAATAGTAACTAAAAGTACACATAGCATCATTATATTTTTTCTACTCAAAATTTTCCCGTTTCTATTTTTATTTAATTGATTACATTAATTACTAACAATATTATTTAAATATTTTTAATTAAAAGTAGCTTCTTAAAAATAAAAAAAAAAGATTTTTTAAGGTTATTTCTAAATAAACGGATTTTTATAAATAATTTTTTTTGTAACATCAAACTTTTATAAAAGTACGAAATATTTTAAAATTGATGTTTTTAAAAAGTAATTTTATTATAAATTTAAAAATTATTAAATTTAGGAGTTACAACAACAATTTTTTTTAAATGACATTTCTTTGAAACACGGTTTATTTTGAAACAAAATCCTACAGCCGCTTAAGGGAAATGCAACAGTTTCACAAGGTTGGAGAGAACAAGCAACATTTAGCAGATCAAATAGAAAACCGACAAATGAAACAAATAACAAAAATAAATAACATAAGAAGAACAAAAAGATTAGTTTTCAAGAATGATATATATTGCTCTCAAGTGTTTTACAATTGTCATAAGGTAAGCACTGTTACCTGGGATACTTTATATTAAATCCTACAGCCAGTCATACTTTGAAGGCCAACTGGAATACTAATCTAGACAACAAGATCAGTGTAAAGTCAAAAGGCATATTGTCTTTTGGCTAGTGACTATGACATGTAATAGCTCACATTCTTATCTATTACAAAAAGGATAAAAGTACAAAGTAAAAAGTTACAGACTCTAAGACCTTAATCTACAGTTGACAAAAGTATGAAAATATCACTAACTTATATAAATTAGTGAGTCTTCAGAGATAGCAGTGAAAAATGGTTCTGCTTTTGTCAAAAGTATGTCAGAGAAAACATGTCTTCTCTTTTTTCGGAAGAAATATGTTTCTTGGCTTCGGAAGACTTTGTCTTGAAGCTTCAAAAGACTTCATCTTTGTTTCGAAAAAAATGGTCTTTGGATTTAGAAGATTTGACACTTAGAGAATTGCTTAGTGCTTTTATCAAATCTTCCGAAATAACTTCCTTTGTACTTCAGTATGCATGATGAGAGCTCTTTGATTTGCATCAGCATCTAAGTTAACTCTTACAAACTTTCCCTAGGCTGATGCTACCAAAACTTAAGAGTAACTTTAAGTCTTAATCTTCATTTGCTTACAGTCCTTATTAGAATTAGAAACATTTCTTTCTTCATCAGTTGATCCGGATTCTTTAGACTCTCAAATTAGCTCTTCATGTTAAAGAGATCATGTAGAGGAAGGTCAAGCATATTCTGCCAGAAGTATACATCTTGACCTCCTTAATCTCTAGTGACATACCATCTGTGTGGGTTTGTAGTGAAGACCCAGACACAATGGGTCTCTCAGCAACAATATGCTCTACTTGAATTGGAGTTGGTTAAGCAGCCTCTTCTTGTTCACTCTCAATACGTTATGATTTATCCTGAGGTATAGAGGTGAATGCCCTGGACTTCTTTTTTTTTTCTTGTCTTTTCTGATGGTCATCCTCTTACTCTTTCTATATTTTATCTAAGAATGTTGGCTTTGAGTACCAGATGTTCCTTTTTTATTAATGAATTATTTAATTTTTTCAGATTTAAAATAGTTTTTTAATAATTATAAAAGATATTTTTTATTAATGTTATTTTTCTAAAGAAATCATTTTTATAAAATAATAAATTTTTCTAAAGCATCAAAGTTTTTTAACACAAAATATTTTAAAATTACTGTATTTAAAAAGTAAAACTTTTATAAACCTAAAATAACTAAAATTAAGAATTATAATAAAAAAATTTTAAAAGTGACATTTTTTAAAACGTTTTGTTTAGAAATAATGTTTGTTTCAAACAAAATAAGTTTAAAGACAAAAGTTTAAAATGATAATATCATTGTTTTATTACTTATAATATTTTATTTACACGTGATTTCAAACACATCTTATCTAGAATATCGTTTTATAATTTATAAATTTTTTAATTTAAAATTTTATTTATTCAACACGTGTAACACACGAGTTATTAAAGCTAGTACAACTAATATATTATTGCAAACTTCTTTTGTAACGTTGTTTGTTCTTTTTAATAACAGTACGGAAATTATATTATCATTATATTAGCAAGGTTGGTGGTGAATCAAAGCCACCGACACACATATCAACTTGACGTCATAAGTTTGTAAAGTATCAAGTTTATCCAATGTAGTATATATAAATTATATTTTTAACACATATATTTATTACTAATTTATGGTTGTGTTCAATTCTTATTTAATGTCTCAATATAAATTTTGTTATAAACAAAGTTTTATTTAATGTCTCAATATAAATTTTGTTATAAACAAAGTTGTATTCAAAATAGAGTATATTTTTTGTGCATCACAGGTTATATTGATTGGCGGTAATTTGTTGATATGGTGAAGAATGAAACTGATACTAACCGAAGAACATTGTTACACTTATATAATCGTTTAATAACATATGTTTCAATACCCACAATCGAGTCACCGCAACTTTATACGTTACTTTTATATGTTTAATCGTGAATGTTACCGTCGGAACACACACAATGTAGTTCACAAACACGTTGCTTCGTGCGGGCTTAATTTCTATTATTTTTAATTTTTGAAACTCGGAGAAATTTTATTTTAAAGTGACCGCATCATCCCTAACTTACCAGACCCTTTTTCCTTTTTCTTTTTTTTACATTAATATCACATCACCTTCTATAGTCGTTTCTTTTTTCATTTCCTACAACATTATAGTGTTCACAAATTTCTCTAACTTTTCTTATGTATTAAAATAAATAATTTTTTTTTAAAAAAAAATTATAATTGAAGAAAAAGTGCATTTCATTGATAATAAAAATTACGTATTTATAGAAAATTGTGTGATAATAAAATCTTACTTTCAAAAAAAAAAAATGAAAACCATCCGTCAAGTGTTGGTATGACAACGGGCTGAAAGACTATTTACCTAGAGCATCTAAGACACTCTAAAAAGGATATTGTCTTTCCATGTCATCAACAATTTATAAAATAACTTTTAACGCATTTGAAACATATCCCTTAATATGTTGGGGCGGTAAAGACAAGCTTCTTCGATAATATTTTATAAGATGGTTGTGAGTAGCCACATATTGCTATTAACACATGTTCTCGTATATGAATTTTTCGTATCCATATGATTTGACCCATTAGTGTCGTAACGTTGTTTGTAACAACATACAAGCTATTATCATTCGAGCTTGAAGATGAAAAATCTAAACGGGACGACGATAATGATGAAACCATATTTTTTAAGAGAGTTTGAGAAGAAAAGTAAAAAAAATAAAAATTAAGCTTGGCTGCTCCTTCCACTCTGTTACCTGAAGCCGCATACATGGGGGAGTGTTCGCACTCGACTAAAATCCCAAATCACCCTCCCCTCCACATTCACTCAACGATACCAACCACTCTTAAATAGGTACATTTACACCCATAGACTAGCATTTTGCAATTTTAATCGACTATTCGAATTTTAAGGTCGGGATCAACGTTTTCAAGCTCGGGTTGGTTCTGCCATTCCGACCGGGAATCCGGGGGGGGGGGGGGGGGGGGATCAAGCAGGCCCAGTTTGTTTTCGATGGGTTTGACTGGCCGGTTCATCTAGGTTCGGTGGTAGGACGGGGAACCGATTCATTCGTTGGACCGGTGTCATGTTTTTTATTTTTTTAATTTTAATGGGTTTAACGGGTAAGTTGAACGTAAAATTAGAGTGTTGGACATAAGATTATGTTAAATTTTATATATAACTATAAAATACACATATAAAACACTTATATTGAATTATATATATAGTTATGACTTCATCCGGTTCTTAAATCAGGTCAGTCCGGTCCGACCAGCGAACCAGTAAGACGTTCGGTTCGCTGTCCGAATCGGTTCTGAAATCACTGGTCGAGATCACCGATTCACTTGAGCGTAACAAAAGTTTTATGACAAAATTATTTAATTTCACGATTAAGAGATATTATTTACATATACTAAATTTAGTAAATCCGTGTATTACACAGGTTAAATAAATAATATATTAAATTTAAAAAAAATTACTAATTATAAAACTATATTTTAAGATAAGATCCGATTGAAATTGCGTATAATTAATGTCTATAAGTAGTAAAACAAATATATCAATTTTTTAAACCTTTTTTTTTTGAAAAAAAATTAAACGTTTTGTTTAAAACTAACCGTTTTAGAAAATTTCTTTATTATAACTTTTAATTTTAATTATTTTTAGTTTATATCAAATTTCTTTTTAAAAAACACCTATTTTAAAATATTTCGTATTTTTAAAAAAGTTTAATATTTTAGAAAAAATTTATTTTATAAAAAGTTGTTTCTTTAAAATAACATTAATAAAAAGATGTCTTTTTTAATTATTAAATAATTATTTTTAACCTAAAACATAGTTAAATAATATTATTAATAATTAATATAACTATTTAATAGAAGAGATAAACGAAAAAATTTTGTTGAGAATGAATATGATGTTGTCACATGACACTTATAGTTACTTTTTTATTAAAGTAAAAAAATATTTCAATGAACGTTAACAGTGATTTATTATTTGTAAGTTCTAAAATACAATAGTATAAAGCATGGTGCAAAGTTGAGTGCTCTTATGCCACATGTGGTGAGTGTCATGTTTCATACATACTCTTTCTCAGCTCTCCTCTTTTCTTCCTTGATTTATTATATCAATTTAAAATTACTAACCGATTCTTCTATTAAATTTGTTTCACTTTCAAGTTTTAACCATCAAATAAAATAAAAGAGTGGTAGAGTTTCTCAACTCCTAAGTTTAGAGATTATCTTTTTTACTTTTATTTTTTCTAGCCTTTTTGTCTTTTTTATTAGGGTTTTTGATTTAATAGCATGTGAAAACATTTTATTTTTCTTTTATTTTACGTTACAAATTATAATACTTCTAATTGTATCGGCATTTCAAATATACTATCACGAAATACGACTAGAACTACGAAAGATACGTACCCGCAACACAACACAGATATTAAAACTAGTTATCAAAGTTTTTTTTTTCCTCAAAAAATCTCAGTTACAATAAAGTAAAGTTATGCAATAAAAGAAAGAGTGAAAACTTATTACTAAAAGGTTTCTTGAATTTTACAACTACAACACTAGTTTAATAAATATATATATAGACTAACATCATTTTGATAAATAAGTTTTATAAGAAAGATCTCTCTAAAAAAAAATTAAGTTATTTACATGTTTGTTAGTGAGTTGAGAATTTGATCCAATTTTCGCATTATGAGCAAGATCTCCTCTTCAAGTTGACTTTATGATGTGTTATGCTTAATCTGTACTCCACGAAAAGATAGTTGTACCTAAAAGTAAGGTGGATTTGCAAAGATACCCTTCACTAAAACAAAATTTTCATTGAAGTCTCTTTTTATTTTCAAATTTAGCTACAGAAGACCTCAACTACATTTTTAAGGCTATACCATAAACGTCAATATTTTAATTTAATATATTGTGAATCCTAATATAAATCATTCAAAATTACAGAGTAGTCAGATGTATATGTTTGTAACATTTCATGATTTAAGGTATATTTATAATATATTATTTTTAATTTTAAGCTTTCGCATGTCAATGGAAAAGAAAATATATACCTCAATTGGTATTTTTGCACGTATATACGTACACCCACCTAATCACAAACACACACATTCTTTGTTAACACTCTCTTATTGTGTTAACTCATTAACAATACTAGTGGTCTGGAATGATCCACAGCGTTCTTTGTAATATGACTAAAGAGGAGCAATTTTGTTGGTTAATATAAATAATTTCATTTTACAAGAGTATTATTTTTCTATTTCATCAATTTTGTTGGCTAATTTAAATAATTTTTATTTTACAACGTAAAGTAACTATGAGTTTTATTTAATATATAAAAAACATTTGTGAGAATGATGTTTACTAATGAAAATTTTTTAAAATAAAAATCCCTTGTATCATGCTATCATGTAAGTTATAATAATCTAGTAGATGATGTTATGTCAAAGACTATTGATAATAGTTCAAATCTTTCTAAGAACACATCGGGCAATGATGTTTTTATTGATGAGTAAGGTAGGTACCGTAAGCATTAATAGGATTTTATCTCTTTCTTCTTGTTGTTGTTTTTTTTTTTTTTTCATTTTTGTGTTAATATGTTCATAGGTAATGTGTGCATATTCAATTTTTTTCATATAATAATTTTACATCTATGTAAATTCACTATAAATATGATTAATATGTCTTATAACCAAAGTGTTAAGTATTTTTTATTTCAATTGTTTTACATATGGAGATTTTCAGTGTCATTCATATTCATTGTGTTTCATAAAGAGATTGATGAGAGGTGCATTGCCCTATAGGGTTTTCAATATTGAAAATAGATATTGGGTGGTCTTAAGCGACCGATTCAAACTTAGTGATTAGGATTTTGATTTACTAGCTTGCCCGATGCACCAAACATTTAATGGTAATACGGATCGGTTAAGATTATTAAGAATTAAATATATGAACAAGTTTCATACGAAACTTGACGGCAAAAGAAGGCTATTGTAGTTGAGGGATTATGATCTTCTTTTAAACCAACAAAAGTCACACTCTCATCAATGTTATCTATTAATTCAATTGGTGGGTCCTTCAAATCAATAAAATGTTATTTGAAAAAGAACCAACAAAATGCTATGTATACTTTTACATATATGTTAATCAAGGGAAAAATTAATCCAACTAGTTAAATCCAATACGCGTAATGCGCGTGTGATTGACAGATTTAACCAAGGTTCAGATAAATCAACATAGCCGAAGATGATGAAGAAAAGATTCGATCTCACACAATTCATATCAATACCCAGAACCGAGTGGATCATGTTACATCCATTTACGTGCATTGCGCGTGTGATGGACAGATTTAACTAAGGTTCAGGTAAACCAACATAGCCGGAGATGATGAAGAAAAGATCCGATTTCTCACATTTCATATTAATACCCAGAACTGAATAGATCGTGTTACAGTCTTTTAAAAATCCTCGCAAACAAAATAACAGCAATAATAAAAACATACTACTAATCGGGCTCGAAATAGGGAAGGTCAATTACGGCTACACACCATAAACTATAATAAATTTTAAATTTAAAAATCTTTTGAGACAATTAATAAATATCATTTAAAAAATAATATTATCACTACCAATCTTTTGAAGAGATCCCCCACCTTCCAAACAAAAAATAGTAAAATTTAACTATAAAATAACTTTGAACTATTTGAGGTGTTCTAGAAACAATAATTATTAATTTGAATTTAATATCATTATTTTTACTGTTCCTTTCTTCTTCTATTAATATAGGTATAATTATGCGTGCATGTAAACCAATAGAATCATATGTGAAGTGTTACATATATATAAATCAACTTAACATAAATAATAACATTATGTAACATATATATAAAACAACAAAATTATCTATCTTCTTTTACATATATGTAAACCAACATAATCATACACATATGTAAAACAAGGAAATAATGTGTTTTTTTATATATACGTAAACCAACATAATCATACATACCAATCAATAGTCAAATTATTATAATAATTTTGCAATCAAATAAAAAAGTGAGTGTTATCGTACTCATTAATTGACTTGTGGCATACCTGGCCTAGAAATTCACAGGAGACAATGCGGCTCATTAGTTGTTATCAACAATTTTGCAATCATGTAACTATTATACATAACATATATCAGTTTGATATCAATTTTTTGTTATAAACATGTACTATTGTCTTTTACTTTATAATAAAATTCTACTTTACCAACACAAATATCTGATACATGTTTTTAAGCAAATACGAACTAAATAATAATGGTTACATCAAACAAAATTTTGGTCTTTTTTTCCTTCGAACAAACATGCAGAATCATGTTTTAAAATTTAGAAAACAAATTCAAACGTAACAATTAAAACACACATTTTTCTTACTTAAAGCATGTTTTAAATAACAATTCGCTCTTTTTGAAACCTCCACTGTATCGGATTTCAATTTTGTGAAGGATTAAGCCTTTTGGACGATTATGCAAAAAAGGAGAAGCATTGGCGGTTTTCTAAAATTGAAATTAAAATATTCAGCAATTAATTAATTTACACGATTTCACATTCCCAATAATACCCTTTCACATTAATTAAATATAAAGTAAATTACAAATTCTATACTTTATTAATATATAAAATTACATGTTATTTCTTTTAGTATTAAAAATTATATGAAATGTTTTTTAAAACAATTTGCACATTTATCGTCATTTACACTAATTTACATTCAAATTCACAGTTAAATTAACCATGTACCACTCACATCGCTTCATTTCTGTTGCCTTCATGTTAGGGTGTTTAAAGTTGGATATCTAATATTTTTTAATAGTAAAAATTACTATCCATATTGTTCAAATTATGATTGGTGCACCAAAGATGGTTCTGCATATCCGAAAAGTCAGATATCCTATAATTCGGATATCTACTTTTCGATATCTGAAAAATTTGGATATTGAATTTTGAAAATTTTCGGATATTAGGATATCCGATTATTCGAAAACTTAAAAAAAATTTTGTTATTTTCTTAAAGTGTTAAACATTTTTTTTATTTTGGTTGGGACTTTTTAGTGTAATTTGAGATTTTTTTTAACGTGTGTTGTTTTTATTTTATTTTTATAATAACATATATCTAATATATGGTACTGATAGCGATTCAAATATCCAAAGTTCTTCTTTTTTGTGATAATCCGATGGGGAAGAGGAAGATGATAGATTTAGTGATGTTAAGTTGTGCTTTAATTCGGTTGAATCCTAGGGATGAGGAAGACGTTGGATTGTGCAACTTAGGGCTGTTTGTTTTAGGCTTTTAATGATTCAGATGTCTGAATAATTCAGCACTTAATGGTTCAGAGTGTTTGTTTAGTGAGCAGATGTCTAAATGGTTAAGTATTTTTGTCTCTGAATGGTTAAGCATTATACTGAGTCTGAGTGGTTAATAGCTCTTATCTGAATTGATCAGACATTTGCCTTTGAATAGTTAAGCAATATAATAACTTTTAATGATTCAGACTTCTTATTAATTCTACACTTAATGGTTCAAAACTCTTAATGGTTCGGCATTTACCCATTCAAAAATTGCCGCACAACCCCTTAGCATTTATAATTACAGTTGTTGTTGTTGGTTTAACTTAAGAATCCGCTTTGACGTCAGAGCATTGTTTCGCTTCTAGGTTCAAAAGTAAGTATTTAAATTATTAAAATATTCAAATTTATTTGAAGCAAATGGATTAAAGTTTCTAGAAGTAATCTATAACTAATAAAAAGTTAAAAGGTTCTTACAATAATAAATGGTTCTCAAAATAACCAAATATATCCCTTAAAGTTTTAATAAAAAACATGTCTACCTGTAAACACATGATATTGATCAAAAACCGATCCGTTAGCTCTATGTATTTGTGGGTTTGACTCGGAACTAACCCACCATTTGAAGAATTTGTTATAAATACATATCAAGTTTTATGCTACGTCCAAAATTCATAAAGTTTAGTGATTAATTAACTAACATTATTAATAAAAAATGTAACCACAAATTGGATATTAAAGGAGTCAAAAGCATCTAAGCATATTCCTATGTGATATAACGCACTAAAGGATATCTTAGTTAAAAGCGTAAAGCACAACTCAATGCAAAAAAAGAAAAAAAAAAAAAAGCCCCAGTCAAACTCCAATAAAAATTTCATTTTTTTATTTAGATCCAACATAATAACTTTTTAAGCACTAAACAATATTTTCATTTTAAATCTAGAAAAATTAAGTTGTACTTACATGACTGACAATGAGTATTTAGAGATAAAATAAAACTATCACATAATCTTGATACCTTTATCATATGCAATGGTTACGCCATGCTAGTGCGAGGATTCTGACCACACAACCATAAAGACAAAGAAAAAGTTGGGGATGCGGAGTCATCGGAGATGATGTGCGATTGCAGTGGTGCGTCTACGCCTCGTCCATCGGTGGTAGCAACCTTTTCATGGATGATACAAAATTAACTTCTATGTGATTTGTAACACATAAGGATTAGAATTAGGAGAGATAAGTTGTATTCAGATTGTAACAATAATGAACAAATGAAATCAAAAAAGTAAATTGAACAGGATTTTATAATACATCTATAAAACCAATATATTTTATACTTTGAACTTAATTTAAATATTTTAAAAAGCTTTTACATAAATCTATAGGAAACTTGTTTTACATTTTAGAATATATACGAGCGTTATTTGGTTTGTGGAATTTTTTGTTAAAGAATTAGAACAATTTAAAAGAACTAGAATTTTAAAGAATGTAATTATAATTTGAATCGTTAAAAGGATTTGAAATAAAAAAAGAATTAGCATAGAACTATAATTCATCAAAACAATTTAATGAGATTGATGGTTAAAATTACTTCTTTTATTTTTTAGTTTTAAGGGTCTTTTTATTTGAACCACTTCCTATAAAATATTAAGACAAAATTACAGTAAACGTCCTTTATGTTTATCAAAAGTTGCAGATATCGTCCTTTATCTTTAAAACGCTCACTCTCTATCCTTTATGTATAGAAAACGTTGCACGTTACATCCTTTAAACAAACGGGCGTTAGCTTATTGGGTTAAGTCAGTTCACGTAAGAAGTACACGAGGGCAAAATGGACTTTTCACAACCCTTTTAATCAATCGATCCCCCTGCCCTTTCAAATAACAAAACCTACATGCACCCACCAGTTTCAAGCTTGAACCCTCATCAGTGGCATTCATAAATACTTAAAAAATTAGGTGTGGCAAATGGTCAACACCTTCTATGCATTTTAAAACCCCATAACCACTACAATACATTGACCCACCACACTTGCATACTGGTGTCACCGGCTTTAGCCTCCTTAAGGGTGTCCTGAAACCACCGTCGTGACCACTCAAGCACCACCTCTTCCAGCGGAATCCGGCGGTCCACCGATGAATCTCCCCTTATCTTCTCTTCAACCTTTGTTGTTGCTTCTCCGATTGAACAATCCGGACCCCCTTTGGCTTCGCGGGCTCCGACGGAGTGCAACTCGGGTCTTGTTGGAAATGGATTTAGGGGTTCATTTTGGTGTTTGTTGGATCCTGTTGGATGTTATTATTCTTTGAAATCTTGAAGCTTTGGTAAAGATGGAATAGATTACCCATAAACGGAAGACACGAAATTGATTATAAGAAGTTTCGTTTGATCCAGTTCTTGTGTGAATCTTAAGGGCAGTGGATCAATTGATTACAATGGGTTGTGAAAGTCCATTTTGCCCTCTTGTGCTTCTCACGTGAACTGACTTAACCCCTAAACTAACGGCCGTTTGTTTAAAGGACGTAACGTGCAACGTTTTCTATACATAAAGGACAGAGAGTGAGCGCATTAAAAATAAAGGACGATATCCGCAACTTTTGATAAACATAAAGGACGTTTACTGTAATTTTGTCAAATATTAATTAAATGTTGATTGGTTAAAATACAATGCTTAATTATTATTGATATCCTTAATATCATATATGATTATTTATATAAATACTAGTGGAAATGCCCGCGCGTTGCAGCGGTACGGCTGTTGCATGATTTTTTGAGAATTCGATTTTAGTTAATATCGGATCGGTGCGTTATAACGTAAATTATAAAATCAAAATATAGTTATTGAAAAAATTGAATGAAAGAAAACAATTGCGTATATTACAAAAGTCTTTAAAACTATATTATCCCAACAAGATTAGTGAAAGCATTGATAGTATTTGTGGTTGGAAATCACTTATTACCTAAACTTTAGGAGGGATTTTGTAATATAAATGAAGGTTAGAGCTTATGATTATCAGATGTAGCTTTCAGTGGTGATTTGCATAGATCAGAGAAAGTTAATGGAGAAATTATCACCACAAATTATCATCTTGATTGTTATTAAGCTGTTAACAACCGGCAAGGGAAAAGAGAAGAGAGATTGTGCTCTATCGCAATGAATGAACAGTATTGAAAGTAACTGATGGTTTTGTTTGGCCACGTGTATATGCTTTAACATTTGTATCATAAGTATCATATGCTATATTTTATTGTAAGGTTATATATGAAATAAAATGGTTAATTTTTTGAAATTTAAGCATGACTTTTCATATGGGTGTCTTAATTCATATGTAAAATTATCATTTTATCCTTCTTTCACTTTTATTATAAAAGATATAGATACATATTAAAATTAATAAACTCACGATATGCCACTTGAAAAATATTAGTATTATAGTTATTATAAATGTTAAGATATATACAAGTCATATACTTAAACATTTAAACAAAATAATACTTAATTTAAATAGTATTTAGTTATAAAAATATAATTAGTAGATATAAATTTAAATGTCAATTTATAGTATCATAAATAAATTAAAAATTAATAAAGTGAATTAAATAATATCATATTATTAAATAATGTATTAATAATGTTTATTAAATACATGAAAGAGACAAATGCAAAAATGTCAAGGTATATAAATTTTAATGGATAAATTTATCATATAACCCCTAAAGTGTCGTAAAATATTAATCAATTACTTATTCTACCACTTTTAAATGTTTTGCACTCCTTTGTACATGTTGTTTCAAAACTTGTATGTTTGGCAACATTACATCTCTATCCAAAGAGATGTATTATATAGTTCTATAGATATAAGTATTTAAATAAAATAATACTTAATTTAAATAGTATTTAGCTATAAAAATATGATTAGTAACTATAAATTAAATGTTAATTTATATTATTATAAATAAAATAAAATTTAATGAAGTGAATTAAATAATATCATATTATTAAATAATATATTAATAATGTGTAATAAATAATACAATAATTAAAAGAAGTTAATTAAATAGGGGCAAAAGTGAAACTATTTAATAAAGCACTTGTACTATATGCTTAAAATGTTGTATAGATGTCTTACAAATGAATAAAATTACCATCATATCATTCTAATATGTATTATATAGTACTATAGATATAGATATAGATTAATAATTAAATTTTAAAAATTTTCTTCTTAATTATTTCACTAAATAATCTTACGCTTAATCTTCACTTGTAATTTTGCATCTATACACTTTTATCCCTTTGTATAAAACCCTATGAAACCTAAACACAAACTAGTTTGGGCATATACAACCCAATAAAAGTGTGATTATATTTAAAAGCTTATCATTGAAGTAAATAATTAAAAGCAAGCATGCAAGTAGAAAAGAAAATGTTTGAACACAGGAAAGGTTGTTTTATGGTGTTATAAGAAGATAAACAATTTATATTCTAATGGTTCTTAGATGGATTGGACCCAAAACTTTTTTATGGGCCTAACAATTTTTTAGTTTGTACGCGTTAAATATGAATCTTTTTTTGTTTGGTTTGGTTCCGTCAAGTCAATCGCATAGCAAAATAATATAATCGAATTAAATTTTAAATATATAATATGCTAATGGTCATTGGAAATGTATAACAGAAATATAATATCTTTGCAGTTGCTCTTTCCATGTTTTTATTTTTTAAAACGATCATCTTAAGAATCATTTCTATATAATTGTTTGTCAATATAACAAATCAACTTAGCTTAAAATCTCATCACCAATATGATCCTGTCATCTAGATAAGTTTCTTATTTCTATATAATTGTTTATCAATATAACAAATCAACTTAAGTTAAAATCTCATCACCAGTATGATCTTGTCATCTAGATAAGTGTTCTACAGTATGTTAAAATGTTAAACAATCAAGCTATCATAACTAAATATAAAGCAACAACTTTCATGCTAAGACTCATATGATCCATGATATAAGTTAAATAATATAGCAAAAAAATCAAACAATCAAATGAGATTTAGAGAAAAGTTTAAAACCTAAATTCAGGATTTGGGGTTGTCTAAAGTTGATTTGTGTGTGTAGGGGGAGGGGGTTGGGGGGTTGATTTAACCTTGGACATATAGGTCTGGTTGAGAAGACAACAAGGCTTTCGATGAAAACTAGAAATTGAGTGCCTGAGGCGGAAACGACAGTCAAACTGTTTTGATCAGGTTTGTGATTGAACCTTTCGTCTCTTTAGTTACCCCTAATAGCTTACTTGTATAAATTGTAATGGAGTTGTTTATTGATTATTAGGTTAATTATTTAATAGTTAGGCTAATAGAATAACAAGCTTAATTTTTTAAAATAGTTATTGGTATTTTGGTAACTGAATTTATAAAAATTAATAAGGTAATGAGCTTAATTGTTTAAATAGTTGTTTGAACTTAGAATTCCTTGATATCTTTTGGTTGTTCCATAAAACGTGCCATTTAATTACAAGGATGTCCACCTAAGACCGCTTGATAGATCAATCAGTTTGATCTTCGCACCTATCAAAATTTTAAAGAGATCATATCTTTTTAAAACTTGTTTGGATCATATATAATCAAATAAGATGGATGTAAAACTATACCTATTTCACATCGTCACAAAATTTGGGTAACAAGGGCCCGTAATCTTGTTTGGTCTAAATTGGCACCAAATGTGCTATTTCTTGCCAAACAGAAAACTTTCATGTACATTTTTGCCTTTTCTTCCCAAACAAATCTCATATATATGTCACATTTACAGTTACCTATACGGATTCTATTAGAAACAAAAGAGCATAACAAGAAAGAAAGAGGAGACAAAATTCAGTCTCCTTTCATTTATCATGGATCACGAACTATTGTTTGCGGCGTCCATTTAAGATGCAAAGTGAGCTTTCCTGATTTACGCCCATCTAAGTTGAATGTCTCTGTAAATTCGCCTTCTAAAATGACCCTCGTAAGTGTCATGATGCATTTACCCATCTTGTCCTGATATAATGAACAATTAGCATAAACTTAATTAGTGGTAGATGCAGCCTGATGACATGAGCATAAACCAAAAGCTGTTATAGGTCAACCATATTCTACACATGTACAAAATATGTAATGTATGTGTTCAAATATTCATATATGTACGTATGAATGCAAATATGTATGCACATGTCTATATACACATGCAATCATATGTAGACACACATGTGGAGACATGCCAAGGTTTAAGTAGGAAGGATATGGGTGTTAGAAAATTGTCATGATTTATCATGTGTCATTAAAAATTATGCACTGGGAAAATTTTACATGATGACACTTGTTAACACCATAATCTTTCTTGTGCTTTAATGATAAGGATTCTATTTACAGTAATCTAACCCTATGGAGACATGTAAATCATGTTTGTGTGTGAGGATTCTTAAGCACACAATCATGTTTAAGTAGACAATTGATAAAACCACATAAACATTTCTACCTATTGTTTTAACTATGATACATAAGCTGATTATGCAACCGCAATACCACCTTTCTTTCTCTCTCCCACTATATTTATTGTGCACTACATACTAGTGCTTATGTGCTTTTTGCAATTCTCTAGTTAAAAATGGTTTTGTGTTGAACACGCCCTTATATATGTGTGTGTATACATGACTGCATGCATGGATGTGTGTAGTAAACATATATCATATCATTGTTAAAAAGTATAGTTATTATACGTGTTTACAAAAATATATCTTCAATGGTAACTTAATTTGCCCCTAAATCACTTAATGAAGGGTATTATGTTCAATTGTTTGGTAATATATAATGGGTGTGTATATTGGGACACCTCAAAATTATAAATCAACACCCCAAATTTCTATACGGGTCGTATAGCCCTATGTGTCGTAAGGGGGGGGGGGGGGGGTGGTATAGGCTTATATGATGCGCATAGCTCTCTAACAGCCCCTTGAATTCCCTCGTTTTTAGTGTATTCGACCCCTATACGCCGCGTATGGTGCCATACGAGACGTATAGGGGGTGTCGATTTATAATGTGAGGTGTATTTATATTAGGACCCTATAGAATACAATGCGGATAGACATCATGTCTATCAGTATTCTTGTCCTTACCAATAGAATACGTAATCATTATTTTTCTAGAAACTAAAACAAAATCGCATCAGAAACACTTTTCTCTGTTCTCCAAGCTAGTTACATTTGTTTACCAAATATTCCTTTTAAGTTTTTCATATTCATTTGGTATGTTTCATTTTTTGTTCTTCAATTAATGAGAATCAAACTACATGAATACACAGAGATACGACACTGAGGTGTACCTTTCCGAAAGTATCATGATCCCATACTTCACACATTAGCAAATCGCGTAATCCATCTTCGACAACAAAGTCAAATGTTTGATTCCATACCGGATTCAATGTTTATTTATAACCTGAAAAAAGAGATATCAGTTTAGCAAAGAACATATTCCTTAAACAATTTGGTAGAGGTGTTAAAAGACAGGTTCAATCATATTTGAATCCCAATCTTAAATAAACAGTAGTGTGTTAAGCATGATTACATAAATTATATTATTTCAAAGCCAATTTTACTTTTAAAACAAAATGATTTATGACTTTATGTATTCAGAATACACTATGGATGACTTATTAGCATTAGATTCTTGAAATGAAGTGGCAACAAAAAACTTCAATGAGAATAAACTTACTCTGGTCTTCAGTTTTTGTTCTGTTTTCTTCATTGTAAGTACAACATAAGGATCACTTTTTCCCATAAGATCAACAGCTGGCAAATCTTGAGCAGAAACTACTGTAACAGAAAGAACTCCTCTCCTTATGACTTCTTTTTTCTTTTGTGCAGCAAGTTGTGCAGGATCCACATCTGTTTCACTAATTCCGGATTTAAGGGCCTTCTCTAAATCGGTTAATCTAAAGTCAGGGTTGATTGGATTTCGTAATCCAGTATCTGTGCCGAAAGGACAATATAGGAGCTCCACATGCACCTAAATACCATCAAAATGACCAAGAAAGATGCTAAGAAATAATGAAAAAGAATTCAAAATCTGACAATATATTTAAAATTAGTTATACTAAAATGATAATGTAATTCATCCAATTAACACAATGTAAGGGGTTGCAAACATTTGAAAAAATATCGGGTGCCTTTTAAGCAATCTTCTGTTCTACCACTTTGACCCGTTAAAGATAAAATATAATGAGTGTACCTGACCCCTGTTCTTACTATCTCTTTGAATTTCTAAATCTTTGACCAGCTTGATCCATATATCTTTCACCTTTCCAGGCTCAAGATCCCTTATGGCAACATGACCACAACCGATTAATTCAGAAGCTTGGACTCCTTCATCATCAAACACTCTTATTGTGAAGTATTGCGTATTAGGATCTTCGACAGTGAACTCGAAATGCTCATTCCAAATAGGATTTAGTTGGTTATTCTACGAAAACAATCAAAAACGCATTCATATCATGGAGGAAAAAAGTTTTACTTGATAAACAACTTTGGTCCAATGTTTATTTTGTGTATCCAACTTTGTTGGCACTATAAAAACCTTACTTTAAGAAATTTCAGTATGTGTTGACCTGTCATCTGCCAATTTAACATGGCAACTTATGTAGATTGGCTTACACTTAAATTATAGACATTTTCATTGAAATTTTTGAAGGTTTTTATCAAAATTTTTGGAAGTTTCAAGGGTTAAAGATGATTATTTGAAATAGATATTGGACCAAACTTGGTTACCTATTTTTATCAAAATATGGTCTTCTTACAATTGTCCTGCTGCTTTTCATTCTGTCACGTATAGGACGTATGAATAAAGTGGCAAATGGATCAGATTTTCCTATAATGTCTTTATTCGTCAATTCTTTTGCTTCTATGAGCTTTACTTCTAATATTCCAGCAGGCTTCAACTCCAATTCACTAAACAAACACATTAAAATAAAGATTTACCATGAATATATAACTATTAGATATGTTTTTGAGGAATTTTGTTGCATTTTTTATTTCTATCACTCAAACTGGAAAAGAAACTTAATATATAACCAAAGTTGCTCTTTCTTAAAGATATTACTGCATGATTGTATAACAAGTAAATTGTAATATTAAAGAAAGAGCCTAACAGAAACTTGTAATGTACCTATAGTCCCCTGCTAATATGGGTATGACGATTCGAACTGGCCATGTGATTGAATCCTCAACAGCATCCTTGATTGTTTCCTATATAAAGGGAATTTGATTCGTATTATTTTCATTAAGAATCCTTAAACAACCTTTAAAATGACAAAGCAGAGGACAATTTTATAGACTAAGATCAATATCATCAATATGCTGTAAAGATGTCAATGGGTAGATCGGTAATAAAGCTCGCCAATGGGAACTTTGTAATAAGTAGGGGGGTGCTTAGCTGTTCCACAGGTGCTGTAATATATAACATATGTCATGAATCCGACATGTTAGGTATCGGGTCAAAAGAAAAAAAATTCAAGAAGGATTATAACCCAAGCACTTGACAGACTGACACTCTTGTTTGCAATTTTTAACATAAATATATTAAATATGGCTACAAAAACTGAACACCTCATTTCAATACAACAATATAGCACTTGATTATGCCATAGGCTGCTTTTAAGCAGTTTGACTCATTTTGCTTTTAGCTAAGTTTCTTTAGTGATACATGTTTGAACCATTAGCAATGCAATAAAATCCATATTGACCCATTTCCACATAAATGAGTAAACACCAATGTAGTGCATAATCTTATGAGCAGGAAATTAATATCATCACTTTTCTGTAGAGATGTGCTCGTGGTACCGTAATGACTAACTTAAAACAGAGGAAAGAAGGAAAAAGAAAACAACTCAAACCTCTATGGCTTCTGATATACCAGGAAGTGCTGATAAATCTCCACCGATAACTTTTAGTGTGAAATCCAGTTGTTTCTGCACATGAAAAACATAAGACACAGTTGTGCGAAAACTACAGCAATGATACTTGTAACTTAATAATTATCAGTGTATATTAACTGGATAGTTTTCTTCTATGAACAGTCTTGACTCTTGAGCACATAAAAATGTAAGCTAAGCAGTTAAAATGCAAGTGAAAGCATGCAACCCTTCATGAAAATTCATACACACACTGACACACATATATCGAGGGATCTTCAATACAAGACCAATTTTAAGTAGATAAGAGCCTCATAAACACTTGCATCTATTTCTTTTACTTTGATACATAAGGCCCTAAACACTTGTATCACATTCATAATTCCCTCTCTTTTTCTTCTCACACTATTCATGGTCGGAGCTATATACAAGTGCTTATGAGGTTCTTTATTTAAAATTGGTTTAGTATTTACGTAACCCTATATACTCTTGCATAAACCTTTTGTACCGATTGTTTTGAATTTGATACACAATATGTTTATGTAACCGCCTCTTTTCTCTCTCTCCCCCTACTTCTAGAAATCTTTTTATGCATGGTGTACAAGTTCATTATGTGATTTTCGTGGTTCTTAACATATTATTGGTTCTGAAATGAACACCCCCATATATATATGTATATGCGTGCGTGTAGAGGCTGGATAAAGTATAAACTCATCCCTTCTTGATTTGTGAAAAAGTGTAGGAAAGAATCTAGATCATTGATCAAGTCTAATGAATGGCTAAGATGACTGTGTTGGCAAAAAGGAAATGCCCTTCATTGCTGATTTTTTTGGTTGGATTCTAGTGTTATTAAAATTTTAAGCTCAAACAACTTTTATATACTTTTTAATATAAAAAAATACCATAAAATAAAGATTTTTATTCTCTTCGATTTGAGTATGGTATTGTTATATTCTTATTAAAAAAAGACATTTTTAAAAGGTCTATTGCATTTGGCGACAAATGGAGCGTCGAGACCTGATACAACAGTGTGATTTAACCCATTTACACGGTGTGGATGTGTGTCTAACCCCTTTTACATGGTGTGGATGTGTGTCTAGATCGATAAAGGTTTTTTTATTACACATTACATGATGTGCTACCCCATTTTACATGGTCTGGATGTGTGTGCCAAACACTTGCATACATAAACGGACGCAAGTTCCTCTCACCCATTGATTCATGCCCGTACTTGTGCCATGTTATGATGGCTTCCTATGCTTTAAAAAAGACTTTAAATGGGAACTGACGTATATATTAGAATCTTAGACTAAAGAACAAACAAATGAATGTCACACAAACACATATTATATCCCAAGAAGTTATACTTGAGTGCAAAGTAAGAATGAAAGTCATGGCACACCTTTTCTCTCAAGGAAAATAGAACAGCTCCAAAACAAGGAAATTCATCAACTAATGGTTTGAAAACGAGTCTGAAAAGGCCGGTGAATGCAATATTTTTCACCTGTTGCAGAAACCAAAGAAACAAAATCACAAAGAAACATTTTATTATCATATATGAGTTTCTCAGTGGAATATGGTATCACTTAAAGCAATGGTGGAATCAGGCTTTGGGTATATGCCACCATTAAGACTTCTATTTTGCTCAAATCATGGCATTAGCTTTTCATAGCAGAACAATCATCTTTCTAGCAAAAATGCAAAAAAGACCACACTTTTCAAGGATGAGAAGGTTAAGATAAAAGAAGTAAGAAGCTATAATAGTTCTTTCTTCACTCACATTGCCATAATTTCTTCAAAACCACTCGTTTTTAAAAAACACGCCTTTTGTTTTTGAAAATCTTTAGTATGCTATTATTTTTTCCCTGAAAAGTCAAGTATGGTGGTTTTGAAAGTACCTAACTCATTCTGAACATACATATTAAGCTTAACTTTGGCAGCGATTAATATTAAAACGTAATTAACTGAACCTGTATAGGTAAAGCCACACCAACTTTGGTGACAATATCCAGAACAACATTAGGATTCCCATCCCATTGCATCTCTAATTCCATTGTGATTTCACCAGGATCACCTTCATTCACAGAAACTCCTACATGAAACAAAGAACACCATATCTATCACATTGATTCAAAGAATATATAAATAAAATCATTGAAGTAACAGATGAATTAGACAAACTTATGGATCTCAATGAATAAAGAATAGATCAGTAGGATTAGCAATTTGACAAACCTGTAAACTGTGGAGCCACAGTACCAAGGGTTAACTTTGAAAACTTCATAGAAGACAAAACGATTGGTTTGTATTGCTCAAGTATTGGCTCCACAGAGCTTCTTATTAGGTCTGATGCTGCCTATGCTAGCATCCAAACAAAATCCAAAAAGAAATTGTAACAGTTAAAAAAATGTTTCTCCTTGAAAAATCAAACTTAATCAACAGAATTGATAGAAAGAAAGTGAAGTACCTCATCAACATATGGCCAGATCTTGTTCATTAGGTGATTAAGCCAATTTAACTGTAGTTCACAACAGAAGGTGTATTAATCACCTAAACCAATTACTATAGGAAATCATATTTATGAACAAAAAGTAACTCAACTTCTGTCTCTTTGCAAAGACAACCCAAGGAGGGTAATACTCTCCGGGAAGAAGCTTTCTTGAATCTGCAACTGTCATCCTTGCAAAAGCGGCGATGGTTGCCGCCTAAAAACAAATACAAAAGATGCACATTCAAACCAATATACAATCATTTATGATGATACTATTCAATATATCAACATTGTCTTTCAATGAAAAAAGGCGAGACTTTAAGGTATCGCATTGCGTTCAAACCCCATGTGTTATGTGTTTGCACCATTAAGACATCAAGATTTCAACAAGAAAATGTAATAATGCTGTATGAATCAAACACATACGAGATCAAGACGATGAGCAGACCGGAGAATCTGGAATCGAGCAATGGACACCATGAAACAAATGCCAAATGCAACACCAAACAAGAGACCACCCAAGAATCCCATGGTTGAAATTGTTTCTTGAACACAACCCAATTGAGGATTACTGTTTCATCCGTTGAGTTTTGTTGAAAGTTTGAACATGGGATTTCAATTGCAGAGGTCATTGAATATAATAAGTCTAATTGGTTCAGTCATTTCGTCGAACAGATTGAAGGCATGGAATCAAGTTTAGCATTTCTTTTCGTGTAGGGGAATGAATGAGAGACTAACGGAGTTTGTTAAAAGCAGGGGAATCAAAGGGTAACGTGGGAATCAAAGTAAGTGCCTCGTTATGCAAAAACATACAAACGGGCCAACTTTGAAACCTATAATATATCATATCTATTTAAAAATTTTATTAGATTTTAATAATTTTAACTTTTATTTATTGGCCGGGATTAATCTCAATTTAAAAAAATATTTATTGATATTCTCAACTTAAACATATTTTTCTCCAATGATTCCTTAATAAATGATAGTTAACACTGTTAGTTTTTTAATAACATTGACTACTTATATAGCCAAAACATTAAGCAGAAAGTCAAAATCAACCATCAGTTCTATCAATTTGAAACTTTTGCATCATGAAACCCATCAAATTTTACATCATGATCTGAACCACTTGACTTGTTGGAGGTAGATTCCAAGTTTACGATGTAGGCCAGACACCGAAAAACGAACCTAATAGAAGTTGGGCCGCGAAGTTAATTTAATGGCTCAAAGTTTGCCACCATTTCATCAAAAAACTAACGATAGTTAACTCTCAGTTATTAAAATATCATTGGATGAAAATAAATTCAAAATTGGGAGTGTGACGAGTGTCTATAAACATTTCATGAGTTGGGATTAATTCCGACCTATAATTAAAGTTGAGATTATTAAAATCCAATAATTTATTTAAAAATAATAATAATAATAATGATAATAATAATAATTGATGCAAGTAACCAGCGTATATATATTCCTGTTGGCATATATGAAGTCCTCGACAAAGTATTCGATAAAAAATCGAAATCAGAAGCATTGGTTTCGGAGGAGGTCAAGTTGAACATGTATATATGTAAACCTCTTTAATAATACACACGTGTTGTTGAGTTTTATGGCCACAACATTCATTAACACTAAAGTGGTATCTTTAAATTTGTTGAAACGAAACAGGTTATGAGTAAAGTTGTAGAAACATGCTTTGCACATCAATTACAAGTTTTGTAGCCAAAATTCCAAACCAAATCTACATACATTCATGTTTTTGCATCTTTATCGGTTCTGTAGAATCGAAATGGTTAACATGTTACATAACCAAGCCGATAATACTATCATAAGGTGCGGTTCAGGTTCTCACTATTGTGGCAGTTCCAACCAACTAAAACCGGATGCTCACCCCTAATTTACATAGTGAGAAACCCTTCTTCCTAATTTTTTCCTTTTATAGTGGAAATTTATACGTATTTCGTTCAAAAATTTAAAGCTTGAGTCCGCCCCTGTGATTTGGGTATATTGGCTTCCGTTATATATTTGTTTAAGCTCCGTAAGCTTAAATATATCATTGAAGGCTTAGAGTTTGAGTAGGGAGAAGGGAAAGACAACCTAGTTGATTTTAGCAAGCGAGAGCCCTCTTATATGGGAAGAAAATGTTAGACCCAACTCTATTGCATACTACCATCAGGTCAACTTGGGTTGGGCCAAACAAGTTGGATTTGATCCAATATACCATCTATTTTAATCATTAAATTTTAGTAAAATTAAATATTTTTTATTGGTATTGTGTTATTATTAAAAATCGCTATTTTAAAATTGATGTCTGTGCTTACGAGAGTATGGGGTGTTTTTTAATCAATGGGATACCTAAAAAGACTATATTGGTTAGCCGTTCAAAAAAAAAGATATGTCAAGTTAAATAGTTAATTATGATGGTTTGAGGTTAACATACATGATCAACTTTAGGTTTTATAAACTCTTTTATCATTGCTTATTACTTAGACTATTTTATAAACTCATGTATTTCATGGGTTGGAAAAAATAATATGTTAAACTTTATAGATTTTATTATTATTTTGTATGTTATAAATCATTAGTCATTAATAAAATATTAAATAATAAAATTTAAAAAATTATAAATAATAAATAGTAAAATCAAGAAGTATAAATTATATTGAAGATAAGATATAATTAAAATCTTATAATTTAATATGTTTTAATAATTTATTAGAACAAGAAGATTTTTATATGGGATATTTAATTACTTATTTTATTTAATTAAAATTATTTTAATTTAATAGGAGAGAAATGCATAAAACAAAATCTAGGCTTCACCAGAAGGTGACATGTGTCACTCAAAAACTTTCTTTATTATATAAATATAGATATAGATATAGATATAGATATAGATTAGTTTGAACCAAAAGTTAAAATTTCAAATTTTATTATTTCTAAAACTCAATTACGACATTCTTTCAAATTAATAAGTTTAGAAGTTTACACAAGCTTCTTTAAATCTCTACTTTTAAAACCTATTATTTTGCGTTCAAATCGAGTTTTTTAAGTCACAAATAAAGCAAACACATTAGTTATGTACTTGTGTTATGATGTTTTCAAAATTATTTTTTTTTCAATTTCGTGTCAATCGCTACTTTTACAGCCACTACAACTTTGGCCCCCAATTGTTCACTAAATTAATGAGCCTTTTTCGCTTGTATAATTTGATCACATATGGTCATTTGTGTAGAGTGCATGAGGATATAATATATATGTAGGGTTGTGTTTGGGGGTTGGGGGGGGCGGGGGGATTATAACAAATATTTTAAATTCAATTATTTATTTATACATTTTGAGATTTCAAATAAAATTATAAAAACTTTTTTATATATTTTATTGAACTTACACATGTGTAATCTTGTGTAATTTATTACCTACATATAATCTACACATGTGTGGTAACGTTCAAATTATAAAAACACACTAAAAATTGTTGTAATGGATTTTTATGTATATCATACACAATTGTAACTATAAAATTTAGAGAAAAAATGAACCATCAATAAAAAATTAAATGATTCAAGTCTCTCTTGCGGTTCTCGTATAAACATGATGTTTTAAAATGATCTTCATCTTCAAACTCATTAGATAAATTAAAACAAGAAAGGGATGCACTTTTGTATGGGTTAGACACGTCATTATTGTGGGGTAAACACAATGTTTAATAATGAGTTAGGCACTTGGACGGACTATCATAAAAACACTCTTATAATCATCAGTACTACAAACCCTTTTAAAGACATATTTTTTAAAACATATCTACACATTATTTTTTTGTTCTTTATCTTTTCTTCTAGTTTTTTAAAAATAATTTTAGAAAATTTTAATTATTCCAATCTTTTTTCTTATTTTTATTAGTTTGATTTTTTTTATTTTTCTTTTTTGAAAATTATCTCTATAGTTTAAATAAATAACCCTTAATAATTACAAGAGTGAATTACCGTTTCCCTCCCTATGAATTGGCTATATTTGGCATTTTAATCAAAAATTTTTGTTGTATTAATTGAACAAAACGTTCAAACAAAACGCAAATATTCATTAAAATCTAACAACAGATCTCAATAGAACAATATGAGTTAAAGTTAATCGAAGCTTTTAAATTGAATCAACTGGTCTCACTAGTCATTTCATATGTTTTTTAGTTTTAATTGAATAGTAATTAATTAATTTGTTTTAATTAAATAATTAGGGTATTGAAAAATACTAAACTATCCTAATATTTAACGAAGGTCTTAACGGATTTAGTGTAGTTGATAAAAATAACAACTTGTGGTAAACTATACTGATTGAAATGGTACAAAAATGTTTTGGATTGAAATAATGAAATCAACGAAACGTTAGCGACGAAAATAACATTTTACTTCTTTATTTTATTTACATTGCTATAACCCTTTAAATCTTTGGAATTCTGATAATTAATGGTCCAAACGATTCATAAGTTGCATAAAAAACTTCACTCTCTATATAATTTGCCACATATATATAGACTAGTATGTTTTACTTCTCTACTCAAAACAATTTGAAGCCATATAACCGTCATGCTTGGGCTCAGAACCGAGGTTCGGTTGTGGTTGCTAGCCGTAATCGGCAGCCCCGCCCAAGCAAACGACACCCCTCTGGTTACTCCATCACCGCTCAATCATAAAAACAATAACAACAAACCGAAAATAGAACAAAGAAACCAGTGACCAACATTGAACCAAAGGCAAATCTCAGATAACGTGCTCCTTATCATCATCAACACCATAGAAGGAGACAAAGGCGATTGATGACCATTAAAACCCAGCGGTCCACCACCTAGTCCAACCGAACCATAGAAGTGCGGTGGACCGACAATAGCCACTATTGTTGTGTCACCGTCATAATCAAAGATAAACCCACCATCGTCGCCATCGCCACGACCAAAGCATAGCTAGAGGCAGGCCTCGCCGATAACGGCCAGAGGAGGGCACCGCCGGCGGGGATAAAACAGTCGGAGCCACCGCGAACCGTGACCCCCTTTCTCTAATCCCTACCCAACAACACGAAGTCATGCATCAGTCAGCTGTACAATAAGCATCACGAACACTACATCACCAAAAAGAGAAACCCAAAAGCAAGTCTCAGATGAAAAGATCTCGACAAATCAACTATATCCTCAGTCCGGCGACAATAGCAAAGGGGAAAAAATGGTGTTTGCACCACCACTGCCACCAGCCCTAATCGCATTGCTGTCGTCACCAGTGACAGCCATAGACACAATAGCCCAACCCATCGCCACTTTAAACAGGAGTAATCATCGGCAAATATAAACACCAGCAAAAAAAGCACATAGGGTAGATCGAAAAACCCTAAATGGAATAGGCAACAATGGTGGTCACACAACCACCGGTGCCACCCTAGATGAAGACCATCGGCCCCACCTCAACCCTAAAGAGGAGGCAAAGCGGCCACCAAGTGAACCGACTATGCCAACACCGACCATCGATACCCCTAACCAGAATGAAGCCGCGGGGGGTGGGGGGGGGGGCAACCGACTGATGAGCAAGATTGAGAGAAGAGGGGTTTTGCTTCGAAGGACGACCAACAACGGTTACGCCGGCGTATGCACCGCCGGTCAAACCGTTGAACAAAGTCCGGGAGGCCGAGGCACCCTCGCTGGCGCCCTAAAGATTTGGTCAACGATAGTGGTCTCGGGTTAAATCTAGCATTCACAACAGTGAAATGGAGGCAGCGACCGGTGACGACGGCTGCCACCGAAAGGGATAAACCGTCACACTTTCTCTCTCTGATGCATCGAAACACACCTCCATCTCTCCTTTTGATGGAGACCATATATATTAGCTTGTTGTATTATGATGCTTAACAGTTATACACAAATAAAACAAAAAAATAAATATTCAACCCTTCCCGGGTTAATATATATGTAAAGTAGAGAGCCCCGGAGGTAAAGACTTTGAAAAAAGGGGGTCAATTTCACAATCCCGGTCAAACGAAGCCTTTTTCGCATAAATCCCGCATTATAACCCCCACACAGCGAGATTCACATTCTCAATTCTCACTCCTCCACCCTCTGTCACGGCAACCATCACCATGACACACGGTAACCTCCTTTCTCACGTCGCCACCGCCTCCACCTCCGTCATCGCCGCCGTTACCTCCGTCGTCGCCGTCGTCGTTCTCATCATCTCCTCCGGCACCTACTCCTCCGATCACTCCTTCATCCGCACTGCTACCTCCACACCGAAGTTCGTGATTCCGATCGTTCAATTGCAAAGTAAGTTCAACGTCGATCGTCAGCATTCTGATGCTCACACCTTCCGATCAGTAGCTTCATCGAATCAATTCCGATCGTCATTGCCTTTGCATCGCAATCGGAATCGAGCTTTTAGTGTGAGTACCTACGTTATTGAATCTATGTTTTCATCAGTTTTAATCGAGTTATAATTCATCTGAATGCGGATTCTCAGAGATATAAATTGTTAATTGAGATACATAAATCTGCATGTGTGTATACGTATTTCAGATATGTTCGTGCGTGTGTTTACCTTCTTTGCGATAGGTTTCTCCATACGATACTCAAAATCCGTTACAATTTACAATAAATGTCTATTTCTCGATCTATGTGTGTATTTCCGATATGTGTGTGCGTGTGTTAATCGCTATAAATCATTCAGATTGCGTGCTAATTTTATATGCGATTGCTTCAACTTATACCAATTCTTCTTGTATCCAGCTCTAATCTGGTGGAATTCAAGTGTCTCTGTGTGTGTTTATGGTGTTATTTGTTGCCGATTTTTGCAATTAAAGCTGTTGATCCTCGATCAATTCAATTATAAATGATTTGATTTGTGTTAGCATAATCGTATCAAATATCTGATTATGAATGCAAGTATGTTTAGTTTGATGATTGATAGTGAGATCTGATGAACGTAATTTCTAAGATGTTGCAGAGCGGACCACGGTGGCCGGAGTTGGAACTTGCAAGAGCAAGAGGTGCGATTCTGGGAGCGGCCACCGTTCGTAACCTATCGCAACTTTTGCGAAACAGTGACGTTTTGTCCGCTGAAATTTATCATAACCCCGGCGAGTTTTATCAGTAAGTTTCACTTAAACTTGCACCCACTTTTGAGAATTTTGGCCACTGTTAAATTGCGGAAAAACATTGAGTTATCAAAATCAATTACTATTTTCTTTCTTTATAATGATTATAGAAAATAATAAATTTAGTGGTAATATTAATTTTCGTTATAAACTGATTTATTGTTAATTAATAGTCTTACGACTCCTAGAGAATGGTAAGTTCAATGATTTTTTTTTAATTACGGTTATGTAAATAAAAAACTAATCACAAGCGGGGTGAAAATTTTTCACAATTCACAATAGCGTCATTGTAATTGTGAATGGGGATGTCTTCTAAATTTATAGACTTGTTAGAGATCACGATTTCTAAAGTAAGTGCCGTTGCAGTTGGTGATGAGTTGACAACATGGATTTGCCAATTCAACATTAAAATGTTAGAATTTATGCCTAAACAAACATTGACAAGATTGTAATTTGTTTGCTTTATTTTGGATGGAAGAGAAATTTTATATAATATTAAAAAGCAATGAGCATAGAAAATAATCATTAATTTTTTTTGAAAAAACTTTGCATGTTATATATAAACACATACCGTTAATAACATGTTTATTTCAATCAATGTCTCAATATAAAATTTTTTAAAAACTAAGTTGGGTCAATTACAATGCATTTTTATTTTATAAATTAAAATTGTGATTGTATTACTTTTTTTCTTGACATTCCTTAATAAATTTGTTATAAACAAAGTTGTATTCAAAACATGATAACTTTTTGATATTCTAAGTTATATCAATATGTGGTGCGTGCTAGTACCATGAAGAGTAAAACCAATCGTAATAGAAAAAAAAATCAGTATTGTTACACATACGCACGTGCGCGCGGGCACACACACATATATACACATATATATAATAAAAGTCAACGTTAGTTTCACTCATATTAGATACTATTCACATTTTATACGGTTTTAAACTTTAATTACTATAGTTTTATGTTCATTTTGTTATGTAGAGTAAAGTGTATGTTATCAGTGTCTCTTTCAACTCACGACAAAGTGAGTTTATGTTGATAGTTTTACGTCTTATGTAAAATATCAAATGTTATCAACGACGTCTAGATTTTATTTTTTTCTCATATAAGTTACTTATATCATTAACGTCATTTTCTATATACGAGTTCGCTACAACGTTCCGACCTTACTTTTTTCAAGATTTTACCTCAGCGTAACGTGAGGATAATACTAGACTACTAGTAACAATAATTTATTAATTTTTCTTCCTTTTTAGTTATATGATAAAAAGGCCAAATGCACATCTAATAGGAATCCAGAATAATGATAGCGGTGGAAAATTCTAATTACTTTCCTATTGAATTGTATATCAACAATGATATGAAATATAAATATTTTTACGGTTTTTTTGGCTTCAACTAATCTCCAATTGCAATGGCAAACTCCAAAGAAATCGTCAATTGTAACAGCGATTATGTTTGACATTTTTAATTTATCTTGGAGAAGTTTATATATATATTTAGAAAGACATCGCCATTCATATGGCAATGACCCAAATTATGAATGGTGATTAGTTTCTTATTTACATACCCTTAATTAAAGAAAAGAAAGAAAAACCCGCAAGTTCAATGGCAATATTAATTATCATCGTAAATAGACTAATTGTAATTGTATTAATAGTTGAATGAATCATATTTTTGCCCTTTATTCATTTAGTTTTAGACTAAACCCCCATTTCTCAACATATTTTGGAATAAAATGTTAATGCTATTTCCATTTATGATCTTTACATTTGTTTTACAGTTTATAGATTGAATATGACGAAACGAAAGTTTTTCTTATTAATATTTTATTTATAGGTTAGATGAAAAGTAAAACAGCATCATGCTTTATTTGCCTATAAATAGGTTACTAAATACAGTTAGAATTTAGTTGAAGTATTAGTAATTTAATTATGATTTATTCTATAAATAATATATTTTATAATTTAAGGTGTTGACGGTCCAGTTTAAAACCATACAACCACCGGCCAAACCATTTATCGTTATGGTTTTACGGTTTATTTTTTCTTTAACTTTCGATCAGGTGATTTAAAATTTTCAAACCACAAGGAACGGTTTGATTTACGGTTTATGCTGGAAATCGGTTGTATTAAACGTATCATTAGATTAACATGTATTTATTTATTTATTTTTGGATACTTCACATTAGGCAAAATTAATTAATCATAATGTGTCTTAAATTATAATTTTCTGCAGAAGCATTTCTTACAATAACTTTTAGACAACAATTTTTCGATAGTAAATTTTTTTTTATATGTTTAATGCAGAACAGATGTAAATGATCAAAATGAGATTAGTTAAATTCCCATAAATAGAAGATTATTTTAGCAGTACCTTTGAACACTTTTAGAACGACATACCTTTAGAACAAGAACCAAAGTGTTGATTCAAAATTAATGCATTGAAACCTTAAAATCAAACCGTACTTTTATTTATTTCGTGTTTTAGTTTAAAAAACTTGTATAAAAGCCTAAGGAGTGAAACCATGAAACCTAAACCTAACCAGATAATGAACACCCTTAAGTATAATTTTTTTTTTTTAAAATTATATAGAAGTTTGGTTTGATTTAGTTAAATTTTCATTATTAATTATGCTATTTGTGTTATTCTTATCCTATGTAATATTCTAATGAATTTTTAAAAATTTAAATTTAAGTGAGATATACGAATCTTAATTACTATTAGTGGTTAACTTTCTTTAATTTGACAAACTTAACAATTATAAAACATGGTTAATATTTAGTAAAATTAGGGTTTGGGTTTGGTGGTTGGGTCAAATAACAAAGCTATTTGAAATTATAGCGTTGAAGCTCTCATTTTGATCAAGTGTTCGAGTCTCACCTATGACGGATTAATGTAAATTAATTGTGAACATGTAGAATTAGGGATATATTAGATGATTATGTGAGTTGTTTTAAAAGAATGCTTTTAATAAAATTTATCTCCTCATTCAAGTTAGTTGATAAAAATATTAATTTATTAATAATCAAGATCTATATATGTTTATGTATCTTACTTAACTTTATAAAAAATTAAACATTTATTATGATATTATGTAAGATTAACACACATAATGAAAATAAAAAGACTTTAAAAGGATAAAAAATAATAAAGAAAAACTGAATGATTTTAATGTAATACTTGAAAAACTTAATTATTAATTGATGCATCTCTTCTTTTTATAAATTACAAGGACCTAAGATGACATGAAATTAATTTTCTATAAAAGTTGGAAACTTAATTTGTAACTTATATAGTTTATTATAATTATAAATTATAAATTAATTATATAAACGGATAGGTGGGGTTGGCTTTTGGAAAATAGTTTCCTTCCTTCTAAGTGACTACCAAATGATAACCACAACATTCCCCAAATGACAACCACAACATTCCATTCATCCAAAAAGGCAATGCCACCGTATTCTTTGGGTTATAATCATGAATCGAAATCAAGTCTAACTTCTAATAGACGCACACAGGAAAGTGCCCTCTTACACTAACATCATTCCTTTTATTTTTTATTTACTTTTTATATTTTAATTTACTTATAGCTTTTTTTTTCATATTAAACAGTATGCACGCATCTGAAGGTGAAATAAAGAATTTTCTAAGGATATTAATAGGGATGTAAACAAGCTAAGATGAGCCTCTACTAATCCTTTTGTTTAATAGATTATTCGTTTTGGACTTTAGCTCATTTATCAAATTAACTTTATTTAGACTCGAGCTTGTTAATTATGAAATATATTAGATGATTTAATATAGTTGAGTAGTAATTATTTTATATGTTTATATATATTTTTTTATTTTTATATTATTGTCCTTTGCCTTGAATCTATTCATACCTAGGTTTACACCCTTAGACTACTCACAATAAAATTTTATGCAACAATTTTACTGATATTAATTTAAATCAGTCTAATTACAAGAAAACAACAACATTATTTAAAAAAATTATGGTTAACTTTCTCTAAGTATGCCCATGTGATGTTTCAACCCTATAAGCTAATTAGGTTGCTCTTACAACTACTTGTATTTGAAACTTGAATAATTTATTATAGAACATGCAACTTCCGATTTTAACATATTCAAGTGTTATATATATACACAAATAATATTTGCAGGAGCTATATAGAGATGGAGAAGAGACTTAAAGTATACGTGTACGAAGAGGGTGAGGTGCCAATAGTACATGATGGACCATGCAAAGACATATACACCATAGAAGGAAGGTTCATACAGGAAATGGAGCAAGGGAGAAGAGGGCGTAGTTTTAGAACTAAAGATGCGCACAAGGCGCATGTTTACTTCATGCCTTTCAGTGTCACCTGGATGGTGAGGTATCTATACAAGCCTGATTCCTATGACGTCACCCCACTCCGACAGTTCGTCGCTGATTACGTCAGGATCATCTCCACCAAACACCCTTTCTGGAACACAACTCATGCTGCTGATCACTTCATGCTCTCTTGTCATGATTGGGTAATTACTTTTCCTCCTTATTTTATTTCTCTATAATTATTTTAGAGGATGTTTGTGGCTTCATTGGTACTTTGATTTTAAATCCTTACATGTAGAGAATTAGATAGTGTTTAAAAGCAAAATAAATAAAAAAAATTGCTTTTCAAATTAAAATTTCTTTTAGGAGTTTTCACACTTCTGCTCATTCAATTTTTACAATATGACAAGCCAATAAGCCATGAAGCCAAAATGGTTTGGTCACATGTATATTTCACAATAAATTTATTTTTTGAATCATGAGTTAAAGTAAAAAAAGAGTATGCATCCCATTATCATACTTATATGTATATTAAAAATTTTGGAATAAGTGATAAAGATATACGACCATTAGTTTCAGCTTAGACTACCGGTTTTAAGTTTCAGTCCATGCATTAAACCTACTCTTTCAAACCGTAAACCGAAATAAATAAAGTTCAAACGGTTTGGCCGGTTTCAATAGAACACCCCAAATTTTTTAAGTTAAAACTCTATATATTTATTATTGTTCTCGTTTTAAGAGATAGGGACGTATAGAATAATGATATATAACAATTGCTTTATAGTCATGCCAAATACCCATGATTCCAAAATGCAGCTTTAAACAATTAACTGTCACCACACGTTTTCAAAAACATTTCAGGGTCCGCATGCCTCACAAGGTGACCTCAACCTCTACAACTCATCAATCCGAGTCCTATGCAATGCCAACTCTTCCGAAGGATTCGACCCACAAAAGGATGTCAGCCTCCCCGAGATCAATCTCCGGACCGGTAACATGCCCTCCAATCTAGTCCTCCCCCCACCCACCGCCCTCTTCCCCGAGACCCCACCTCGCGTTCTTTGCTGGTGGGGTCCACGGTCCCATACGACCTATCCTCCTCCATCATTGGAAAGGTCGGGACCCTGATATTCAAGTTTATGACTATCTACCAAAAGGATTAGACTACTACTCATTGATGTTAGCCTCAAATATTGCTTGTGTCCTAGTGGCTATGAGGTGGCCAGCCCTAGGATCGTTGAGGCGGTTTATTCGGAGTGCGTGCCCGTTACAATATCCGAACACTATGTGTTACCTTTTAGTGATGTGTTGAGGTGGGAGGCGTTCTCGATTCAGGTTAAGGTGTCGGAAGTTGCTGAATTGAAACAAATTTTGACGTCGGTGCCGGAGATCAAGTACTTGAGGCTAAAGGAGAATTTGAGAGCAGTAAGGAGGCATTTTGTTTTAAACGAACCTGCTGAAAGATTTGATGTGTTTCATATGATATTGCATTCTGTTTGGCTGAGGAGATTAAATTTAAAGATAGAATAAGGAAAATATATGAGTATATATAATATAGAACATTACAAGTTCATTATTATTTTGTTTTTAATTTATAGTTTTTAGTTTCTGAATCAGGTTGATTAGTAAAGAAAATGATGCTATATTATTCAAATTTTTTAATAGCTTGATTGGTAAAAGAAAAATTGTAAATGGTTGAGTGAAATTGATTACGATGTTGTTCCAGGAATGAAACATTTCTTAACCAAGTTTGGTTTGATTTTCGTATCAAAGCTAAGAGGTCTCACCTACATGAAAGATGATATGAGAAATTAAGATTAGTAAAGAAGTGAATGAACTTTTGTATATTTTTCTCTTACTAATCAACGAAGAATATGAGACTACTTATATACATACATGGAAGAATCCAGAAGAATATTCTAACTAAATTACAACAAACTTCAACTCAAGAGCTCAATAATTAAGAGCATTCACAATAGCTTTTCCATCCTCATCCCAATCCCCATATTTACATTAAAAATACTACTTTAAATATGCGGAACGAATGTTAACCATTATTTATTGCGAAAACCGTGTTAACTTCATCAAGATTAATCAAAATCATTATTTTTCTTGGTGGAATAATATCATTACACATATCTATAAACTCTAATAAAAGAATGTTTACTTTGCTACTTGTTATTCTTTTAAACCATTTTTTTGACACTTGTCATTATTCTAAACATTCTCATTTTATTTTCCCCCAAAAGAATATTAGGGTAATTTACACTCACACTAATTTCTTTCTCTTAATAAAAGTCAATTTTATTAATTGTAATATTTCACTCTCATCTATATTTTTTTAAATCAAGCTACGTTTTAAAAAAATAAATTTCATTACGGAAATTAAAAATCACATCTTCTTAATTAAAATAGAAATAATAAAAAACAAAATTTATATATAATATAAAATTTTCTAAAAAACTAAATCTTTTTGAAACAAAATATTTTAAATCAGTTCCTTTTTAAAAAAAATTATAAAAAATATAAAATTTTCTAAAAATAGTTTTATTAAAACAACCAGAATAATGAGAAACCCGAGTTTTTAATAAACAAGATTTTTATAAAAAATAATTTTTTATAAAAAAATCTTAAAACTATATTTAAAAATGAAACTATTTAGATAAGAGAGTTAAAAAAATGGTATAATTGTTTTATTTCTTAAACTATTACGTATATATAATTTTCATCATATCTTATAACTCTTCGTGTTTTTTACTAACTATAATGCGTTTAATAAATGGGATTCAAGCCTATCTATTTATCTGTATATCTATCTATCTATAACAAAAAAAAATCTAAAATAAGACTTGGCATAATTTTAAGTTTTATCGTATTAACTTTCTCATTTCTCTTTATTATTATATTAGTAATATTGAATACTAATAATATTACTCATACTATTTTTAAATTAATAATTATATAATTTAATAAATTATAACCTATTTTTTTATACAAAACACACTTTTTAAAAATAAAAGTTTTATAAAATACAGAATACAACAAACTTTTTTTTAAATTTATTTTTCTAAAAAAAAATATTTTCCCAAAAATATTTTTCTATAAAATAAAAGTTTAAGAAAAATACATTGTTATTTATTTAATTAAAGTAACTATTGATATACAATTATAATCATATTTTATCTTCAAATATGGTTTTATAATTTATAAATTTTTATTACTAATTATTTTATATTTTATTTATTCAACTCGTGTAATACACGGGGTACTAACCTAGTACAAATATATGTTCTTTTATGTATATGTGTAAATTCATAAACATAAAAAAGTTACGACTAGTGTAAGTTACTTACACCAGGTAAATATTTAGATAGTTATAAGTAACTTACACTAGTCGTAACTTTTTTATGTTTATGAATTTACAAATATACATAAAAAACATATATTTGTATATGTATAATGATGTTATTCCACAAAAAAAATAATGATTTTGATTGATATTCAAATGTTAATACGGTTATCGCAATAAAAGATGGTTAACATTCGTTCCCTCCCCCATATATATATATATATATATATATTATCATTATATTTTATCTCTACTCCACTCACAATCACTTTCAAAAATTTTAAAAAATTTGTAGGGGCTGTTGTGTACTTGTGTTTCCCCAAATATGGGAAAACACATAAGGAAATACGTTACAACCCCATAAATTTTCTCTAGTATTTACTCACTACAACTCACAAACATCTCCTATAATAAAGGACACACACTCATATAAAAATTAAGAACCTATTGTAAATGCTCTAACTCAAATATCCACATATCTAATAAATAGAATTCATCATTTTTTCAACATAAATCCTTTGAATATGACAGACTTTAAAGATAAAATATTGAATTTTACAAAAGCTAAAATAATGGTATGTGCTGATCTTAAGAGTGTATTAGCATGCACAAAGAAACTTTTGAAATACTCAGTGTAGAAACAAGCTATAGAGGTAAGTGTTTAAGGCGTAACTCTAATAAACGTGGAAGTTTTCATATAAGTCTTATAATCAGAGTAACACCTAGTTAAGAGTATATGAGTGGTCCACCCTGATATCGTTGTTCTTCGGTCGATATTGGTTTCATTATTCATGGTACTGACACGTTGCTATCAGTTGATATAACCTACGATACCAAAAAAAAATCATAATTTAGATACAACTCTAGTATACCTGGACGTCAAGGAAAAAAAATCAAATACATGAATAACGTAAAATAAATAAATATATATGAAATAAAAAATACTAACCTACTCGTCGTTTGAACCTGGGATGTTCAAGTTTTGTTGCAACGTGTTTCATCAGATCAAAACAAAGTAAAAAATATAGAGGTGTCACGCTTGTATTGTTGCTCGTTAACCTGAAATGGATAACTTAGAGCGGTTCCATGCATCTCTTTAATGAATATAAGAGATTATTTGAGAACACTAACACCGTTAATTGAACAATCAACACCAAAGTACACATGTGAAAACCATAAATCATGTGACTCCATTTACTCGAGTATGATTATTGGATATTGATGATCACCCCAATGATATTGGTCTCGTAAACTTGTTGGACAATTTTTCCAAATCCATCTGTACAAGGAATGCTATTGACATCCTTGAAATGTCTTGTCTATTTTCATATGCATCGTACAAAATTGCAATTTTATGTAATGGGTGTATGTAATAAAAGTTTTACAGTATAAAATAATAATAGCATTGCAAAAAAAATCTAGTTATTCTCATTACGTCATATCAAACATAGCTAAATATTCGTTATGCTCGTCGAGAACATTACTGGTTGCAAGTTTACGAATCACTGATATGCATTTCCGTGATGTCGTGAAACTAATTTACATCATCACGTCAAACTCTTCTTGAAATCATACAAAATTAGCGTTTAAATCCGCCAAAGGTTTAGAAATGAATCCTTTGAAATCCGAACTTTCGTTCCAAACATATCTTCATTGTATATTTCAGTTCATCGACGAAGTAATCTTTCATTAGAATCTTATAATACACCTTCACATGATCACGATGCACATATATTTTTGAATAAGATATGATGTGTCTTCAATTTCTGATGCGATGTCGACAACGTTGGCAAGAAGTTGAATCCCACTAGATTCGAATGAATCAGAACTACTTGATGATGATGGTGGAAGAATTATATTGCACTCATTTTGTTGAGTAGAGGAATGTAAAAGGGTAGAATGAACATGCTATATTTTTTGGGTGTTAAAAAGGGTAGAATAAGGTTATATTTATAGTGTTTAAAGACTTATTTTTGTAATATGTTGCAATGGCTAAAATTAACAGTATTTATAGGTTTTCAACGGTCCATAGCTTAAGGCATCAGCAAGTACGTGAACCTGTAAATGTAACCAAAACCGCTACCTACAAAGATTGCGATGGTGTTCCCATAAATCCGCTTCAACCCTAGCTCGAAGCCAAGCTCCACCCCTCCACCCTATTGGAATAGTGGTTGTAAATGGAGACGTGAGAATGCATAAAAGAAGACGATAACTATAGGTCACATGGGCCATCTGCATTATGCACGTGTCCATTGAATTTTTTTTTTAAATAGGATACTTTTTTTTCATGTTCAAGTGGTTTCTAGGTTGATTTTTGATTTTTTTTTTGGCCTTTAGGACGTCTACTAATTGAGATCGCAGAAGCGAGTGATGTGACAAAAGGTTGCAGGACTTGTGATGATGTGGCAATGGTTTCTAGGTTGATTTTTTATTGTTTTTTTTCTTTAGGACGTCTACTAATTGAGATAGCAGAAGCGAGTGATGTGACAAAAGGTTGCAGGACTTGTGATGATGTGGCAATGGTTTCTAGGTTGATTTTTTATTGTTTTTTTTCTTTAGGACGTCTACTAATTGAGATAGCAGAAGCGAGTGATGTGACAAAAAGTTGCAGGACTTGTGATGATGCGGCGATGACATGACCAAGGAGAGGGTGTTCTGTTAGTTGAGATAATGGAAATGCTCAAAAAATTACTATAGTTCGTTCAAGTAACAATTATCCATAGGAAATTCAACCCCGCTATTTAAACCTGCAAATTGCCATTGGATGTCATTCATAGTGATTGTAATCGATCTTATAAGGGTGTTAATTTATATTGGGGTAGGATATATATATATATATATATATATATATATATATAGGGGTACTGATTTATATTATGCAACAAGCAATTCGATATTTATTAAAGTTGAATTTGTCTTGTGATTTGCTTGGATTGTTGTGATTGAGATTTTATGAACACAATATGATCATGATATATATATATATATAAAATTATATATTTAATGAATTAAAAATTGATGTTTTGATTATATAAAACAAATTTTGAAATCATAATTACTAAAATAGTATTTTTAATTAAAAGTCCCCTAAGAACATTCATGATAAAATTAACTATAAAAAATTTAAATTTTAAGATAATCATAAATGAAATAAGAAAAAATAAATATCAAATGCTAACAAGTAATTTTTTTTAAATGACAGTGTTAATGTTTTTGTTAGTGTCTTAGCGGTGTCCTTCTAAATACACATATAGTATAGTTAAGACGTATAATATAGTACAGTTTAATTAGATGTAGATTAGTAGGTGTATATATTCTATTAAAAGAATTTATTAGTTTTTTTTTATTTGTGTAAATGATATTTTTGTATGACTTATTTTTACTTATAATATTAAATAAACATTTTAAAGAATTTAATCAAAATGCAATAAAAATATAATAAATGTCCATAAATTCTATTTGAGATGGAGAGTGTGGCATGTTTAAATTGACTTCCACTTGTTCAACTAGCGGTGGTAATTTTTTCTTATATTTTCGCTATCTTAACCAGCGGAACACACCATCCCTTTGGACTTGTTATCGCCGCATCATCACAAGATCTGCAACCTTTTGACACATCACTCACTTCCGCTCTCAATTAGCGAAATACCTGAAGTAAAAAATCAATCAAAAGTCAACCTAAAAACCACTTGAACATTACAATTAACCTAATTTAAAAAAAAATCCATATCCATTACGGTCATAAAATCCAATGTCTTAGTGATAATTATTTTCTGTTTTTTCATTGTCTACTTCCTCAAATTTACAATGTTTAACACGCAACCTTTAAGATGAAATGAGGCGCAATCAGTCCGATTAGGTCAAATCATACAAGTAAAAAAAACTTTCCAAATCGACAGGTGGATTGTAGAACTTGAATGTTTAGTTTGTTTTCGTATCAATTGCAATAAATTCGGATGAAGTGCGAGAATATAGCTTTATACAGAAGCCTTGGCTGGCATCATTGAGAAAGACATTCAATTTGGCTTGGTTGTTGTAATACCCCTAGTTAAGTAGAACCTCACGATCAAACGGGGGTTCGGGGGCAACGCCCCTGGTAGCGAATCGTATTGTTTTCCGTTGCGAGCTGCAACGGGTCCTAGTTTGGTTGTATAAATCGAAACCCTATTTTAGCTTTCTTGTTCACAACCTCTCACTACTCTCACTCTAGAAACAATCCTTAGAACCCTTTGAGTATTCCCGAAGCTCCAGTTCGCATCTAGCACCTTCTTGTAAGGTTTAAGTTCGGTTTAGTTATTATTTCCGATTCAGGAATAGGGTTTGGAGGTCATGACTTGGTTATGCAGCGAGTAACATGCTCCTAGCTTATGCATAGCTTGATCAACTATGCTTAAACTATGATAAGTCACCCAAAGCTAACTGTGATGATGATCAACCATTTCCCAATCCTATTCCTAGTTCATCGTCTAAGCATTTCTTGATAATGATAGGATCAAGGATTACAATTTCTCTCGTATATAAGATCAAACTTATAATGTATGTGAATTATCATGGTTGTTTTACATGTAAAGTATACTCATCTGGTCAAATGGTAATAAACGAGAATGCCACGATATGTAGTATGTTGGTGGGGTATACTAGATACATTATACTTAATATGGGTTGTTATAAAACTCAATGGGGAGTTCCAGAACTCGGGGGGGAGGGGGGGGGGTGTCATAGAATCCAAAGGGGGATTTATTCGGTGGGTATGCCGTGCAGGATGAATGGCCCTATAGGACGGCATGTAACTCACCCATACTCAGCCAATTGACTAGGGGGATGTACTCCATGCGTCGGTGAGTTGTTATGAAAGCCATGAAAGGCACAGACCTCGAGTTGACGTACAACCCATATTGTGATGCATATCAATTTGTTTAATTATAAATTGTCTCATGAACTCGCTAGCAATAGCTAAAGTTATTTTGAAAATACGTGTGCAGGTTGATGACCAATAAGCAAGCAGTGATGGTAGTTCACCTTGGTGAGTCTTGAGAAGCACAGGAACTTTAAGACTTGTTATTTTGTAAACTCATATGTAAACGATGTTTTAAATATGAATGAAATTATTAGTTACTGCTTCCACTGATTATCAATTATGCATTTCACCCGGCCAGCGGGTGGGTTGTTATAGTTGTCATGTAGAAGAACAAGTTACAATTCAACTTCCAATGTGTAATGTAGTGCCGACCTTACCTAGTTACCTGCCATTTTATTGATTTGATCACAACACTTCTCTAACTCTCAAAACTCATAAAAAAGACCCAATAATGCAACTTTGCACACTGCATTGCCTTGGCCACTTTTTGTGTGTATAATCTATGTGTGTATGGATTTGTTTCGCTAGGAAATCAAGTATACACCATGTGGGCACGCAAGCTTTTTAATTGGAGGTTTCAGGTTGTATTTGAAAGTGTAATTAGAAGTAGTTATGATCATTTTAAAAAATAAAAAAGTAATCAGGAATACACCAACCTATTGAATCATTTCCAACAGTTTCAGTTGACACGCTAAAAACTTTTAATAGAAAAAAAAACAAAAAAACAAAAACCTATACTTTTATAATCAGCATGATCTATATTAAAGAAAAGGGTTAATGAATTTAAATACTCCAAACTATTGGAAATTGGCCGCTGCCACCCTCAAGTATCATTTTGACGAATATAACTTCCAAGTAAACAATTCGGTGTCTGTAACACCCGTTGTTTGTTAGAACCCTAACGACGTTAACTTTCTAATGATGTGGCACGTATATGTGTACAGGCCTTGCTTGTGTGGTAGTTGACGTGGTTAATGTTGTGTATATATATTTCTAACACTTTAGATTTTTTTCACACATTTTCCTTTACACTCTCCACTCTCCAAGCCCTAGTTTCACTCGTATCGAACTAGAAGAACCCTTCCCGTCAGTTCAAGCCCTAATCTTTGCCATCAGAGGTATTGTTTAGCTTCGATTTTAGTTGTTCTTGTTTTCATTCAAGCGTATGGGAACCATTGATGTGATTCTTTGGTATGATAGCACCGTTAAAGTATACCCGGGTGCACCATCGTACGTTGGAGGTGATTTGAAGCGATTAAAGATTGATGTTGATCACGTTTCTTACTTTGAACTAGTTGATTACGTAATGAAAACTAACTGTTACAAGTCTAAGGATTTCTATATGTATGGTTTGAATGTTGTTACCGGGGAGATGAAACGATTTCTTAGTGATATTGATGTTTAGAGATGTGTAACTTGGTTGTTGGTACTGATGAACCGTCAATGGAGGTTTTTGTTCAAAATGGTCCAATTGTAGGCGAGTCCATTTCATAGCCTATTAAACCCCAAGCCCAACCCACTTCACCACCAACCCAGTCCAGTTCACAACCAAACACATTGAGATATACCAAATTAACTGCTCGTAGACTTGCACCTACCCAAACCAGCCCACTTCACCACCGGCCTAGACCTCACCAAACAGACTAAGATATACCAAGGCAACTGCTCGTAGGCTTACACCTACCAACCACAGTCTATAGCAGCCACACCAAGTATACAAGTTGTAGTCAATTTGAACAAGCCAGTTGAATTGAATATACATGCAAATGAAAAGTCAGCTGAACTGAACAGATCTGCCGATGTAGGATTAGATGTATTGAAGAAAGTTAATGAGGTTGAATTCAACAGTGAGAAGGTAGTTGAATTGAATAGGTCTGGGCATGTTGAAACTATTGACTTGAACAAGGATGGAGAGTGTGAGGTTGTTGATTTGAATTGGGCTGCAGAAGGAGAAGCAAGTGATAACAGTGAAGACAGTGACTACAAGTGTGAGGTAGAAGTGACAGAATCAACTAGTGATGATGAAGAGGGTTATGAGTCTGCGGAATTAAGTAATAATGAAGAGGGTCATGAGTCTGAGGAATTAAGTAATGAAGAGACTGCTGAGGGGGTGCATGATGAAGTAATTGGTCAAGTAATTGGTCAAGAGTCTGATAGAGAAGATGATGAATGGGTTCAATCACATGAGGCAATTAAGCAGGCTACTGAGAAAGAGAGTGCAGCCTAGAAAAAACTGCTTGAAGATTGTTTAAAGGAAAAAAAAGGCAACTTGTTTGAAAATATTGAAGTTGGGACTTTTGGTCCAGCAAGTCGAAGGACAGCAAGAGCTTCGTGATGGCAATAAACATTACCTTCCAAATCGACCCTAATAAATTTAGGGTTTCTGTTGTGACTGAACACAAAAGTAGATAAACTCATTAGATCAACAATGGAGTTGTAGCGATGGAGGAAGGATGGAATTATAATTGATTTGATCAGTGAAGGAGGAATGATGAAACCAGGGTTGCTTGATCGGTGATATGGTGAAAGTGATGATGGAAAGGGGTTATTTATACCCGGTTGACATGTGGCAAACATACAGCATTAACCACGTCAGCTGCCACACAAGCGAGGCCTGTACACGTATGCGTGACACATCATCAGAAAGTTAACGTCATTGGGGTTCTGACAAACAACAGGTGATACAGACACCGAATTGTTTACTTGGGAGTTATATTCGCCAAAATGACACTTATGGGTGGCAGCGACCAATTCTTAATAGTTAAGAATATTTAAATCTATTAACCCTAAAGAAAAAAGGTTTCAACACCACCTCTAGCGATTTGCTTTTAGTCATTGACACAGAGATCAAACTAACTATATCTAACGATTTATGTAAACTCATAACCACCTTACGTAAAACCATATATTATAACAAGTTTTCACGGTTAAAAAAAACACCAAAATGCTACTATCACCGACATCATGGCAACAGATGACTTGAAACCATTTAGACGGTTGAACGAATGCAGCAAAAAATCTAAGAGCATGATTGGTTAGTTGGTCAGATTCAATTATCTTTCATCTAAAAGAAGAGATCAACCAAAACTTCTCAAGATGCTGCTTTTGGATTAATATAAAATGGAAAACTCCAAAAACAATTTTTTTCTTTTTTTGGTATTAGTTCATCTATTGGACCCAATAATTTTATATGATTCCAACAGCCAAATGCCAAAACAACATGACTGACTCAGTCCCCAAGTGTGTTGAGGGTTCAAGAATGGTTGAACCAAGGTCCAATTACATGTCCATTGCCATGGACCCCCATACCATTACCATTTGGAAGTCCAACAGCCATTGGAGTCGGTGCACCAGCATACAAGCTGTGACCCGGTGCCTTGCGTTGTTGGAGAGCGTGAATCTGTCTGAGCCCTTCTTCATGTATGCGGGAGATCGTCTCCAGCTCCTTCATTGATAGAGCCTCCAGGCCCGCACCATATAAAGGAGCGTGTCTAGACATTTCTTCTTGGAGTGATGCCTCAAGACTACGGATGTATTGCTGCAAACGTAACCACCACCACTTGAGCACCAAACCAGTAACATAGATAAAAGGTAGCAAATAAGAAATGAACCTCGCAAGTCTGCAGCTTGGATTCCATCCCGTCAATATATGCTTCGCATCGAGCAATTTGTTCCTCTTTCTCACGCTTTTCTCCTTCTGTTTGACCGACAGTTTGAGTCAATCTACGAATTTCATCCTCAAGTGACTGCCTGATTTCTTCTCGACTCACATTCTCCGTTGCATAACGTTTCAGTTCATCATCAAATCTTTTTCTCGCGGCTTCTGCATTACGCAGTCTTTCAGCAAGAGCATTTTTCTCCTTTGTTACTCTCTGCAACAACCACACACATTCATTCACCAATGTACTTGCACAAAAGGAGAGCACAAAAAGTATTGTTGATGCCAGTATACTATTTTTTATCAAAGGGTGAATTCACTATCAATTTCTAAAACATGCCAACAAGTTCAAGTTTTTCCATTTGTAACCATTTAATATCAGAATGTTTACTAATATTTTGTGTTAATATAATAAAGTATCATCACACTAAATTTCTTTAGCTCTGTTTCCTTGAGGAAAACTTCTTTTTCCTAAAACCTTAAAAAAGCACGCAATATCTACCAAGTATGAAGAATACAAAGATAAAAAACAATAAACAAGCCGTTAGTTCTCGGCTGATTTTGGAAAAAGCATGACAAAACTTCTCTATTCACAAACTTTTGCACTCTTGATAATTTTGTAGTGAAGTCAATAGACTTTTCAAACTGTGGTCACAACACAAATCTTTAGGTTTAAGCAAAAAAACAACAGTGAAAACAAGTTCCATTTACGGTGTTTATGTAATTACTATACGAAGAAATATACCCTAGAAGGACGAACAACCTTCAGTATACAAAGGTATAGTATCTACCATCATAATTACGAAGGACAAAGACAAATTGCAGAAACACACAGAACAAAACTATTAGCAAAATAACCTATAATCAGTTTCTATAGGCAAGAACCATAATAAGGTCAATCTGTTGACCCAAAATCCCGAGACTATTTTTTTTTATTAGACCAGTATGATTTTTATACCAAGATTGCTTAAAGCAATCATAGGCTTCCTAGCACACAAGAAAAACATCAGTATAAGAAAGGCTATTCAATAAAAAGTGAGACTCTGAATCATACATCAAATCCGCATCCTTGCTTTGAAAATTGAAATATATTATGTTCATTTTTCTAGTTTCCACTTATTCTGTCTTAACTTCATCTCAAGTATTATTATTCCAGTATTTGAGTGTTCTTCTCTTAGCAGCCTAAATTGTAAATAATCAATGCATATTAGCCTTGGGGTTTAACCGATTTTCATTTCGACTATTTTCGTATATTCTGCTCTATTATAAGGAAATAATACCATACGTGATACATGCTAGATAACTTTTCAAGAAAGGAGATTATATCAAGATGGGGATCAAATATATATCTAGAGATATTTCAACTAAATAAGCACAAAAATTAAACCAAGAAATCTTTCCACTGAAATAAGAGGAATTACAAATGAAAAGAAAATACCTTCAACTCATCACGTTTCCTCGATTTTAATTGAGAAAGTTGTGCTTCTGCATCATGAAGCCTCTCTTGGAACATTTTCTTTTCAGCAGTAAGCTTAGCAATTTCATCATCTCGTTCTGAGCGAAGCCATTCAAGCTGACTTTCAATTTCTTGCATTCGTTCAGACATTTCCTTTCTCTCCAAAGCAAATCGGTCCGCTTCAGCCTTCATATCAATCTGCCATTTCATCAAGATATATATTCTAACCACCATTAGAAACTTTTTGGTTATAAACATAGATTACCGATACCCATAGCAATTTTACCTTAAGACGACTATTAGTGGCCTCAGCCTCACTCAGTTTTTGTATCAAAACAGCCTTCTCTTTTGCGATACTACAAACTTCAGCTTTGCTTTCTTCACGAATGAGAATAACTTCATCTTCACTGGCACATAACTGATGCCAAAGAGCAGCACGATCAACATTTGCCAAATCAGCAACCTCCTGCATCATGCTTAAAACTGGTCTAACAATTCTTGTTCCTCAGAAACAAGGAATACCAAAATTTCCAAATCTAAATCTACTTCTCGGCTAGTATCTGTCGTACTAGTCGCTCGGTCAACGAGCCTCTTCAGTATCCTCAACCTGTAGGGCCCATCAGCATACCACTTAAATAATATAGTGTAAAGCATTTTTACAAATCCTATCACACCAGGATCTCTAGAGAGCCCCAATGTTTCAACTAGACCAAGAACAGAAGTGAAATCATCTCGTTGCACTCTCAACTGTTCAATGGTTTCCCCTTCCACAACTACTTGCTCAAGCTGATGATTTTCAGTAACAAATTTTGATGTCATATTTAACCGTCGAGCTAGCCGTCTTTCCAAAACCATTGCCACTGATGCTGCCAAAATTCCACCCTGAGCCACAAGTTTCTCAAATGTTTGGGAAGCTTCAGAAGCAAGGCATGGGATGGACAACATGTCTAATAACATGTATATATCAGAAAAATTAGCTGTTGGAGGACGGAAAGTTTGATCGTCTGCTCCATTTTCACCAAACAAGAAAATTCCACAAGGCATTGACGGGCCAATTCTAAATAATCATCATCATTGTCAATGTCTTTTAATATGGCTTCAGCAACATCAGTACAACTTGCTACTGTTTGACTCAAATAATCAAGAACGCAAGCAGAAACTTCATCGCCCAAATGTTTTAACCTTGTACGAACAGATCTGACCTGCATAGAGCAATACAACATATTTTGCAAGTGTGGAAAGTGAAATAGGAAAACAGAAAACAGGTTATATGACACTTACTGCTGCAGGAAGATGCTTGCAGTGCAATGCAGCTTTAAAGATAAAGTCTACAGTTGCTGCAAGAGGTGCATCATTCAAGTCTTCCAGAAGTCGAAAAGATTGAAATAGAACTCGTTCCCATACTTCACTGTCGCATCTCAACTGAATAAGGGCACCAAGAGCCTGAACATGATGCCACATGTAAGATAACCAAATAGCCAACTAGACACCAGGGAAATCATATATCTTACTTCTTACCGGTAGTAGTAAATCAGGTTCTGCATCTGCCTTTTCAAGTCTATCTAAGAGTGCACAAGCAGCAAGCGGATGTTCAGAATGCTCAACCAATTTCGGAACAAGAGAAATTAGGTCAGGTTGTAGATGTTTAGGAGCCTTGTCCAATACAAGAGCAATCTTTTGTGCAGAGTGCGGTCTTCGTCTTGGCTCAGGACAACCTTGTGGAACAGCTCCATCCAGTGTTCTTAATGAGTTCACAATCATCCTAATAGTTCCTCAGACTGCTCTGGCCATTTAGTCTGTTGGATGCACAATAATCCGCTGAACAAAATTTTCAAATAAAAAACCAAAGGACTGGAATGATGTATACCTTAGAACGAAGGGATGAGCTCTCTGATGAAGTAGCAGCAGCGCTCGTTTCGGGTGGACAAAAAGTGCAGCTTTTTTCAGATGTGTGATTTCCATTCATGTCTGAACTTTGTACAGCTGAAGCAGTAGAGATGTCATCTGTACCAGAATCCAGCCTATCATTTACATGAAGCTGTGAAGGTTCTGTAGGACAAATATCATCTGGGGGTCTATCTGAGGAGTCATCTTCAGATGTTGATGGTTGGCAGCACTCCACCATAATATCAAGAAGCAAATCAATTATTGCTTGTTGTAACACTTTGACTCCCATCAAAAGGTTCATGAGACTTGGTGAAGATTCCTCGGTTTTAGCAGTTTTCTTCCCATCATTGGTGCCAGAGAGCTTGGTAGGCAGAAGCAAACGTTTTACTTTGGCAGGGTCGTCAAGGTAAACCCGAAGTCCAGTTAAGAATCCGGCTATTGCACCAGCATCCATGAGAAGCTTTTCTCTTAAAGTGACTTGAGGCTGGGAAGGATTGTCACCGTATGAGAGATGAAAACCAGCTCTAGAAAGAAGGTTCCGAAATAAATCTTCCTCATCTCCACTTATTCCTTCACTATCCTCTGAATCAATCAGTTCGTCAGGATCAGTTGTCAAAGCATCCTGATCATCCTCAGAAGCATAAACCTGAAAAGAGTGGGGAAGGCGGAGAGCGAAAAGGATTAACTAAATATGGTATTAGCAAAAACTATCAAATTATAGCTTTGTTTATCAACTAATCATTATTAAAAGTGTTTTGTAACAAAAACACAAACTGTTGTTGCAATTCAAAAAAGCAGGTCTCAAATATTAAGGGAGGTAATACCTAGATTCACTTAGCTACCGTAGGGTCCACACAGGCGGGTAAGATTTATGGTATGCCTCTAGATAGGACTGCTAATTGTCTCGCTAGAGGTGGCAAATTCAACCTCTTAACTTATGAATGGGTTGATTTGGGATATGTTTGATCTCAAACAGGTGAAATGAAAATCTTAACTTTGAACAGAACAGATCAAATTGGCTTAACTTGCTAAAGTCCACAAAGCATTTTTTAATGCACACAAACTCCAAAATCATTTTAGTTTATTCTTGAGTTATCACTATAATATTGTATCCACATTTAATGCATTAAATTTATATTAAAAATTGAATGAAAAAGTGATTTCAGGCCAGCCAACACAGCCTGACCAGTACTAAAAGAAAACCTGTTTACACACATTATCCAACTCAATATCTTGCCAACTATGTGGCTAGCTTGAGTGTTTCTTTCGAGCAGAAAACATCACTAGTTCAGTGTCACTGAATAGACTATTCTCCTACCATAAACTTGATATAGACACACCTACTTTCTGTTGGTGGATATGTCCTGGGGTCTTGCACATCCACCTCCAAGATCTTTATACAATATCACCAAAATGTAGAAACTTCATACTATAGTTTTTAACATAAAATCAGTGACATCTTAAAACTGCTTCACTTCCACATAGTCTTATTTAGGGATATATATACCTGGGGTCTTGCACATCCACCTCAATATAATATCTGTATACATTTTTCCTTATAAATAGCCATGCTACATATTTATGCATATTCTTCCCACAGGACTACATGGTCATCCTGTTACAAACTCAAAAGCCAGGCAACACCCCATAAGCTTTCCACTTCATATATCATGATCTATCCTAGGACTACAGTAGTAGAACCAATATATTAAACTTCTCTTTTCTGCAACATTATTGTCACCCGCACTTACATTCAGACTCTATCAAGTATCGGTTACTTACCAACAAGGCAACAACAACCAACAACCATACCTAGTAAATCCCACCTATAGCAAAGGTATTAGTAGGAGCTAGGAGGGTGAGATGTAGGCAAACCTCACTATTATCTGTGTGGATGGCGAGGCTGCTTACACAGGACTCAGCTCCAAAACAAGCAGTTGACAAACAAACAGTACTAGAAGTATAGAACATAAAAGCTACCAATAACAAAGAAAATGGTGAAAGAACAAATAGCATCAATTATAACACCATAAAACAGCACATAGACACAAAATACACTATAAAACAACATGCAAAGTCCGCTAAAAGGTTAGGAGAAATTTAAGCCCTAAGACAACCAAGTTTATGATTTAAGTTTACAATTTAACTTTACATGTATGCATTGTTACAATAATATCCCTACAATGAGGCTTCCAAATATACTTTGTAACAATTACATGATGGTACAGCAAAGAGAAAAATCAAGATAGAGGCATTTTATACGAAGGAATCAGCAAACTGACCTCCAGATCTGCAAATTCAAACCATGGGCAGCAATCCAAGATTTCACAAACAAAGACAATGGTGTCTCGTACAAGGAAACCTGCATCTGCTTCAAGCATATCTGAAACCTTCATAAATTGAAGCACTGAATTATTCCAGGTTTTTGTGCAAATAGATGACTCCTTCCACACTGTTTTGGAAGGATTCTTTTGATTCAGTACAGCCATGCTGTATTTGACCCAAAAGTTCTTATCAGGATCAGTGCCAGCTGACTGATCACTCTCCAGGTATATGCATATTGTGTCAAACGACTCGTAAACACCTGTAATAGAAAACAAGATTGTCACACTTACTATAAAGATTATAATTTTAACAATTCGTAAACAAAAGGAAACCACTCACCAAGACGAAGCTCACAACCACCCGCTTGAAAGTATCTGCTAAATATTTTACGAGTTTCCATTATATCTTTAAAAGACAAGAAATTCTCAACTTTCCATGTAAAAGAACTCATTTTGCCTAATTTATCTGTAAGGAGACCACTATTACCAGATTCATTTTCTTTATCAGTAAATTCATGCATTATGGATGTCTCCTTTAGAATTAAAACCTCTGCAGAAAACAACAACATCATGAACAAGGAACCCAGAGTCTTGATCAAATAGACTGGTGAGAGTAACAAATTCACGCCAGCCCCAGTCCTTTGCAGATTTTGAGTAGCGATTCTGAGACTCTTTTGTAACAGATTTGTCCTCCATCTTTTGATTAACAACCGACAAACGATGGCTTACAAAACAACTCCAGTCACTTGTAGTATTGCGTGAATCGCTAACTTCGAGGAAAACTGAAAGATGACATGGTGGCTGAGACTGCCCTGATACAATGAAGCGCAAGTGTGAAAATCAAACATATATCCACAAACCTTTCCATATAGAATCTTAACTTCTAGCTTTAATAATTACTTTTGTTGGTGTTGAGTGATAACTTCTGATTATTCTATAAGGCTGAAAGCAACAAATAAAAAATCAGTGCTGTTATTCTAACATTTGATAAGCATTTTTGTTGCAGCTAGTATTAAGTTGATAATTGAAAATTGATTATTTAATCCCTAAAAAAGCACATTAATCATAAGGGCTCATTATCTTCTGTGTCTTAATCATTTCGTTAAACAAACTGAAATTATGAACCTTCCAAGTGAACTTCCCACTCAAACATCACCAACTGGTCCAGTCATCACAACAGAATCACATTAATCAGTGCTGTTATTCTAACATTTGATAAGCATTTTTGTTGCAGCTAGTATTAAGTTGATGATTGAAAACTGATTATTTAATCCCTAAAAAGCACATTAATTATAAGGGGAAAAAGGTTTACCTACACACTAAAAAGTTATCATCACAACCTGAAGTCACAGTAATGAAAAATTACATCCAAAACACTCTTATGGACAAGTGTCACTATAACTTAGTGAAAGCCACAATAGAGCACATTTATTAGTTCATCACAATACTACAGACGTCAACATACAACCTTACATAAGTTATTTTATTTGAGTAACTTTTGGATTCTTACAATCTAGCAAAGCAATTGAAACTCAGCTGATATGAAGGTGCTCATACTTCTTTCTACAGCTCACTACTTCGTTAATGAACTGTCAAGAACAAATTTGGCTAGAAAGAGGGCAATTATCATAACCTCTTGGAGTTTTAACAATTACTTCTGTTGGTGTTGAGTGTGTGATAAATTCCGATTATATCAAAAGCAACAAATGAAATATAAGTAATGTCATTCTAACATTTGATAAACAGCGTTGCAGCTAGTATTAGCTTAATAATTTAATCAGATTATTTTACACCTAAATACAATAACTATAATTTAGTGAAAGCCACAGTAGGGCACACTTATTAGTTCAACTACAGACATTTATTTACAATTGCTGTTAGTTTTTCTATTCAAGTAACTTTTGAATTCTTAAGATCTGGCAAAGCAATTGAACATTCAGCTGATATGATGGTGCACATAATTCTTCCTACAGCTTGCTACATTGTTATTACACTGTCAGGAACAACATTGTTCAGAAAGACAGCAATCACACTGCATACCTCGGGGGTAAACTATAAGGCGACAATCACGGTTTCCTATTTGGAACCTCCTGCTCTTGATACAAAGGCCTGTAATTTTCCTTTTTTTAAGAAGATCCTTCAACCTTGTGAAATTTTCAATCTTCCATGTGAATTTCCCCATATGGCCATCCGACTTTCGAGCACCACTCACAGCTCTACCTCCAATTAATCCCCCATTCTTTGAGAAGCTGCAATGCTCCTTAATGACATGAAAAGATGTGCTAAACACAGCTACATCATCTACCAAAAACCCAAATCAGGCCTGAAAAATCCATCATTTTCATATAATCATTCCAACCTAAACTGGTGTTATCCCCGCTTTTATTATCAGCAGCAAAGCGTCCATATGAATCCCTATGTATGTGGTTCATTCCCTGCTTTTGATTCAAAACAGACATCCGAAACAAACACCAACAACTCCTATCAGAGACCGATGCCTTTTCAGTGTCTTTACTTTCCAAACACATTGACAGATAATCCACCCCATTAACAGAACTCTGATAAATACTAATCCGCAAATTACACTCTCCAGCAGGAAAACAGGGCTCATTATCTTCTGTGTCTTAATCATCTCCTTAAATAAACTAAAATTATGAACCTTCCAAGTGAACTTCCCACTCAAAACATCACCAACTGGTCCAGTCATCACAACAGAATTCAATACCGAATTCGATTGTAGCTCACTATTATCACGCACAAAGTTAATCGACTCATTCAAAATAAGAATATCAGCTGTAATGAGAACACAATGATCCTCATTAAACAGAAAACCCGATTTCGTGTCAAGAATAGAAGCCGAGGGCGTAAAATCACACCACCCATGGCACTTCTTCTTTGTGGAAAACCTGTGCCAAGAATCACGATGAATAGATTTTGAATCATCAATAGGGTTTACAACAGTTAACCGATAACTAGCAAAACAGTCCCATTTAGAAGAGGAAGTTCCTCTAGGGTCCATGATTTGTAAATATATCGAAATATACCCAGGCAACGCCTGTGAGTCGCCCTTAGGGTACACTAACAATCGGCAATCATAACCACCGACTTCGAAATACTTACTCCACAAATCCTAGTTTTAACCCTAGGGAAATTGAAGATCGTCCATTTACACACGGCGGCGAATTCGCCTCTCCTCTCGATTGCCACGGACTCCAATGACGACGACGACGACGATGATGACGACGACGACGACGAAGAAGAGGATGAACAATCACGAGAAGACGATGATGCAGGATGGTCGTCAGTCGCCGGAGACGATGCATTCATCAGCTGTACGGCCGGTGGAAGCGGCGGCGGCGGCTGCTGTGGTGTCGACGACGACGATAATGATGATGAAACTGCAGCTTCTGCTGGTGATGATGATGATGATGATGATGATGATGATACAGCCTCAGATGATGTTTGGTGATGGTGATGCTTCATTGTTGTGCGTTTGATCAACAAAAATTTTTTTTTTCTTTGTGTGTTGTATTTATAGATTTTTCTGCGTTCGATTTTCTTGATGAATATATGATATGGAGAATGGAGATGGAGAGAGTGGTGTGGGGGGCTAGGGGTAGGGGTGGGAGATGATACAAGTAGCTTTGGGTTTATTTCGTCTACAATTTGTTAGGTTAGAATGTTATAACCATTTATTTGATATTGTTTTGCATAGTGGATTTCATGCTAGAGTAATGTTTCTTTGATAAGTAATGGTTGAAGAGTGGTCAGGAAAGTGTGACATACTAAGGGAGTATGTAACGGGTGAGATGATATCATGTAACGTGTAGCGTGTGTTGGTGTACTGATATGTTGATGTGACATACTAAGGCAATATGTATTGTGTTTTAACGTATAGATGTGGTGATCTCCAATTACATTTCAATAACATGTGACATGGTATCACTTTCTTAGTAGATTTGTTTGTTTATGTTGGTAAAATGTAAGAATTTTATAATTTGTCAAGTAGAGTGTGATAACCAAAATGTTTGGGTTTTACAAATACTTAGGGATTTTTAAGTGCGAATGAGACGTCTAATACAAAGGACAAGAGAAAGTCTAGAACATCCCTCCCCCCACTTAAATCACACATTGCCACAAATGTACAAAGAGAATGCAAAGCGCAGAAATAAAAAAGAGCACGAGAAGAAAAGAAGCTAGTACTTTGTTAATCAAATAGCCGCCATAAAACATGTATTCAGTACCCTTGTGCATGGGTGTGAATCTCGATCAAGCAAAAAAGCCATGAAGATTTTGATACTTGACAGATCAAGCATGTATCAAGTAACTTAATCACACCTTCTTCTCCATTTTTTCTTGCATGTTAGGTTTAAGCCTATGTTGGTGCTACACGAAAGTTATGTGATCATCATCCATTGAAAACTAACTAGTTTAGATGGATGCATTAAACCTTTTATATCCATAATTTTCTAAGTATTTGTCTAAGGCTAGAGTGTGATAACCATTCATTTGTTATTGTTTTACATAGAAAATTTCATGCTAGAGTCATGTTTCTCTTGATAAGTAATGGTCGAAAAATGGTTGGGAAGGTGTAACATACTAAGGTAATATATAATATGTCATATGATATCATGTAAGGTTTGTTGATGTGTTGGTGTGACATACGAAGCCAATATATATTGTTTGTTTAGCATATTGATGTGGTTATATTCAACTACATTAAAGTAACATGTGAAATTATATCATTATTTAATATACTTGATGCTTTGATTGCTAAAATGTTGACTTTTATAATTTGTCATGTGGAGTGTGATAATCAAAATATTTTAATTTTTACAAATATTTTGGTGTTTTCAACTATGAGACTTCTAATGCAAAAGACAAGAGAAAGTCACGAAAATCCCTTCCCACACTTAACTCATACATCGCCCATAATGTACAAGAGAATGCAAAGCATGGAAATGAAAACGAGTGTGAGAAGGAAATAAACTAGCACTAAATTGATCAAAAGTCGTCATGAAGTATTTAGTCGGTACTCAAAAAGCCATAATGCACCTAAGTGCATAGTGTGAATCTCAATAAAAAAAAGCCATGAAGAATATGATACCATGTAAATCAAGCCTGTATCTAGTTAATTATTCACCTACCCTTATCAGGAACTAACCGATACAAAAGGATGATTAAACCTTTATATCCATAAAGTTCCAAGCAATTGTTTTCTTGTGCGTTCACACAACCTCAAGCAACTCATCCTTCTTGTCATCCGTTAAGTTAGAAATAATAACATATCTAAACTGGTCATTTGTAAATGCATATTCCAAGTGAGTTGGTAACTCATTTAGTTCTAATGATCAAGGGGTCTTTGACCAAAGGTCTTGCTTTTGGTTCTTCATCTCAATCAGCAACCTCAAACATTTCAGGATAAAAGGAAAGCTCTTTGGTGGCCATGCAAGCCAATGCTCACCAAACATATCCTCCACTGCATGAAATGAGTCCTTTTCCGCACCTATTAATTGTGTATCTTAAGTGTTCTGCTCACACATATCTTGCAAGTGGTAACTCACAAAAAATCAATGGTGTCAATAATCACAAGAAAAGTCATTATGAGTTGAGGGATGTTGTATGGAGTTCTAAATATCAAATAGTATCACATCATTGTTTATATGCGTAGTCAATATGCCATTTCTTTCATCATCCAAAGCTCGAGAGGTAAACTAAAAAAGGATGATCAAAGACAAAAGATATATACTCATCTAAGACCACATAGTCCATTAGGAAGATGATTTGCTTGCACCAATATGTCTTGTGCTATGTCTATTGGGTATTTCACTAATCGACTCATGTGGATAGGTAACAACTCTTTCAGGTCTAGCCTTTTAAAAGTCAGATATAGCATCAAATTGTACCATGCCAATCAAACAAGAAACAATGAGGGTCGTCTTTGCTGGTAGTTTATATTGAAACACATTTGAACACTCTTCATCCATTTTGAGGTGTGAAATTTCTTTAAGATTTTTCTTAGTTATAATATTTATCAACAATATTGCATGCTTTTGACATCTATGAATGACATCAACAAATGGTGAATTTATAAGTAATTTTATAAAGAATCCAAGACTTTTATAAGATAGATGAACATACAATCATATTTTGTTTAAGGGGTGTTTGGGTGAATAGTAGAATCACGAGTATGGTGGGGTTCCTTACAAATCTTGCATCAAGTCTCCAAATAATAATGATCATAATCTTCATAATATATTTCATAATAGTTCTTGTAGACATGATTCTTAAGAAATACCATAAATAACATACAACAAACATGATCAAGGGTACAAGATAGACTGAAACATCAAATATATATACAAACTAGCTAAAGTAGTAACTCGGTTAGATTTGTCTTTAACCTGACAATGATGCAAAAAACTTGGTGTATGTAAAGCTATATTTTTTTTAATGAAGATTATACACCCTTGAAGTTTTAAAACTTATAAATGATTTTTATGTCTACCTAGCTACACACAATAGGCAAGTGTACCTATCCTATTTTAGTAGAGTATCGGTAAGAACCACGTATCTATTCAAAAACTTAAAGGCTTCCAATAGTCAACCTTTGTTATTGTCTAGCTAAAGATAAAATGAATGGATGGTGATAAACTAAGATCACATGTAAAAAGTAAGACATTCAAAAAAGAATGAAACTATCAATCAAAGAAGATATCAATTGGGTTTTGAATGTGGTTGGTAATATGATGATCCTTTATGTGAACTTATAGTAAGATCACAAAATACAAAACAGACGAGGCTCGTGTTAAGAGCATCAAATCATATCATCTTATGGAAGACTTAAGTGATAATACACCAATACCACCTCAAATCATGCAATATAGACCAAAGGAGAAAACTATGTTAATGCAATAAAGATGGAAAAGACTCCCTTGACAATTAGATCCCATAACTTCTGAAAACCTAATATGACAAAACAAACTAATCATCCCAAGTTTGATAAATAAATCTAAATCAAGATTTACTTCACTTGTGAACCCATAACTAAAAGATAGTGAATCACAAGGTCCATGTCAACAGATCCTTTGATTGGTATAGACAATGGATGAAGGAACACAATCAAAACACAAGAGTTTTTCCAAACATACGTGAAATGAAGAATGCTTAACTAATACTTAAAAAGTTTAAATCTTTACATACTATTCCTATCATAACATTGTATAATTTGTATAAAGACATACAAAAATATGAATGAATGTCTAAACAAAAGATTTTCCACATGCAATGTTTAAAGCAAATATAAAAGCGATCATATTCTATGAACATAATCACGGATTTGAAGAAACATAAAAAAAAAAGAAAAAGAATACCATATTTTAAATAAAAGCGTCAATACCATAAATCCATATCCATTGCATTTGAAATCTGTTGACTTTGTATACCATCCCATTGTAAATAAACGATCTTATCATAGAAACTAAAAAAGGGTATCCTGAGCAATTGTAATAATCGGATTCATTGATATCCTGGTATAGTAGATGCTATCCCCAAGGTACATCAAAATCAAGTGATACAAGAAGTTTAGCCAATAATAAACGTAAAAAGTATAACAAAATACTTAAAATTAACAAAATCATGGTATGATGCAAGAACTCACACTAAAAACCAAGTAAAAGATGATGTAGATAGTTTCTTGATCCTTTTGATGTTTGAACAACCTTCCCTCTCGATTTAAGCACCAAAACATTGCAGAAATAAGACTAAAACAATGGGTTTTAACCCCCCAAGGCACACCAAATGAGAGAAATCGATTGGTATTTATAGGTAGTGGGCGTTGAAGCATGACCATGAAAAGTATAAGCACAGTCGTGCCATTTCCCAAAAACCTTCTCCACCACTCTACTAAGTTCGTATTTAGCTTTTCACTGATTTGATCCTCATGGTGTGCACCCATGAAGCGCAAACGTGCTTGTGGGAAAGGCATGCAAACATGAGCACGAGGGTTTGCTTCCTAGCTAGTTGGCTTGATCCCAAGAGACTTTTGGTCGGCACAAGCGTGCTTGGTGCAGCACGACCATGCCTTGGGTTTCACAGAAAATTCTTCCTTGATTTCTTCAAGTAATAACTTGTTTAATATTTAGAAAATCAATATTTCTATATTAGTAGTTACCATGATTAAGCATCAAATCAAATAAATTTGCCTAAAATCTATTAAAATGGGTGAGGGGGATGGGGGGTAATATACATAATACATTTGTAAAAATACATATCATATGCATTGGAGCTCATTACAAGTACAACAAAAGCCACAGTTTACTTGTTAGTATTGTGCTACCTTTTATTTTTGTACTCACAATGATTCCATTTTAATATCCTAGATATTAATATGATGGGTTAAATACGTCGACCAACTTTAGCTATCTACAAATTATTAGCCATTTATTTTTGTTAAAAATAATTTACTTTATGATTTTTCTCTCTTCCAAACCCCATTTTTAGAAGCATTTAAACTTGGTATATATTCAGTTTTAGAGTTCATAGAATTGCAATATAATCAAAGTCATTAGTAGCATCTTCATTTCATAAATTATTTTCTCCAAGTTAAAATTCCTAGATTTTCAACATAAAAAAAGCATACAAACAAAATAAAATGTACAAAGCCAAACACTATATTTTGGTGTTATGTGAGCGAAACAAAACATCAAAAACTTGCATAGACAAGCAAATGCCCATAAGTCATGAGTTCCCACTTGCTCCATCATCCATTTTGTAGCCAAGTGAACACCATGTTGAAACTCCATATGCTAAGTCTTCATGTTTGTTACATTTTGGAAACAAAATACAAACTTAAATGTATATACTATTACAACCCATTTGTTATATTAAGAAACAGAAAATAAAATTATTAGATAACCAAATAAATATATGTTATTGGTGAACGAGAACAAACTTTAACACCCAAAATAACATAGAAAACAAGTAAAGGGGTGTGGAAAAAAGCACAAGAATAAATATGTTATATTAGCTTTATCACTTGGAGAAAATTCTAAGAATTGTTCTTCAAACACTAACACACACCTTTTTAAGTACTTTTTCTTGATATTCTGTTGTAAAATTTGAACAGTTGTTGTCTCAAAAACAAAACAAAGACTCTCATGTATGGTGTGTGGAATCAACCAAAGATAAGGGCAAAAAGAAAGAAGAAAAGTGACTAGGTTAACAACTAGCATATCCACATTTTGTTTTATGGTTTTCTACTTCAGTGTAACTCACAAATGGAGTGTAGAACCCATCAAAGGCTCAAAGCAACGTCTTTCTCTATTTCTTCTCTATTGGTCGAATTGGTCGAGCGTGTGTCTCACCGTTTGTCTACAATGCGAAAAAAATAGTCGTATGCATCTTTCAAGGTATATTTAAATTAGAGTTAATTACACGATTGGTCTCTGTGCTTTGACCATATTACAATATTGGTCCTAACTTTTGAGAAATTACAGGTTTGGTTCTTACTGTTTACCAAACCGTAACACGATTGGTCCCTGCAGTGGATGGTCATTAGTTTTTCCAGTTAAGTTGGTGTGAAATTACCTAAATAACCCTTACATTTAAATTACCAACCCCCACCCCACCCTCACCCTCACTCCTCCTTCACCACAAACACCACCTGTGAGGCTTTGACCTCCACCACCGGCGACTCTCACCCCACCGTGAATTAGCCGGAGAACCACCACCATCATCGTCAATTAACATCACACCATCGTGCATCATCATCGCTCCATCTTCATCACCATCGCACCACCGTCAACCACCACCACTGCTCACCGTAATCACCCTTTGTCTTCACCGTTCTCCACCACCGGCATACCACCGCACCATCGCCTATGCACACCACCCTAGCGCACCACAGCCCACGGTTACTAATGGAGCGAACGATGGTGGTGCGCCGGAATCGGAATCTCCGGTTACTAATCTCAAATCAATCGATAATCAATTATTAACGAAAGCTATATAGATTGATCACAGATTTGCTAACGCGGTGTGGTGGTGCGCCGACGGTGGTGGTGCGCCGGCTGTGCAGGTGCGGCGGTGGCGGTGCAGGTGCGGCGGTACACGGGTGGAGTGGTGCGGGTCTGCGGGAACGTATGTATGCAGTATGTATATATATATATTAAGTTTTTTATTATTAAATAAAGTGGGGTCCACATATTTATTATATATATTGTTTAATTTTGTTTTTTAGTTAGGGGTATTTTAGACTTTTCACCCCCACTTAACTGAAAAACTTAACGAAAGTTAGGGCACGTTTGGTTCACTGAATTCTCAGGAAATTGAAATTGGAATTAGAAAATTTTTCATCCAAAATCATGTTTGGTTGGTCAACGGATGGAATTAGAATTGGAAAATTTTCCCTCATTCATTGGAATTCACATTCTTTCACTTACCTATGGAATGTTTAACAATCCAATGGAATGTCCAAAATTAAAATTCCAATTTCACTCAAAATTGACCAACCAAAACACGTTATCAACTCAACAACATTCCAATTCCAATTCCAATTCCAATTCCAATTCCAATCCAATTCCAATTCCATTTCCAATTTCAATTTCTTTGCAAAACATTCTGCGAACCAAACGGCCCCTTAGTGTTAGGGGCCAATCGTGTTACAGTTTGGTAAACAGTAAGGACCAAACCTGTAATTTCTCAAAAGTTGGGACCAATATTGTAATATGGTCAAAACACAGGGATCAATCGTGTAATTAACTTTAAATTATATGACTTGACGAATCTTTTATAAAACAAGTCACAAGTTATTTAATCTTATTCATCAAATCAATGAAATCACTTGCAAAAATCATTCATGTACCTTATATACATTATATGTGTATTCATACATATAATGAGTTAATTTTATTGTTCATATCCCTTAACTACGAAATAGTCATGTGAATAATGTTGATTGTGATAATACATGATGACTTTTATGCATACATTATAGACGTTGATGACTTTGCTTAAGATTAATAAATATGATATGAATGTATTTAATATGAAAGTTCATTTTAAACCTCTTTAGAAGTCTAAAGTTTATGGTTTGTTCTTAGAGAATCCAAGACTCCAAGAGGTTCTCAAGAGATTAAGCATTAGCTTTTCGTAATTCAAATTGTCTATTATTTCACTCCCACTTCGAAGGGTTTTTTTTTTTTTTTTTTTTTTTTTTCTTTCAGACACTCCTATGCATATTTTTGTTTAGGCGTTTTAATTTGCATACATATAAATCAATGATGGGAAAATTTGAAAACTATTTGTATAATGTTTGAAATATTTTAGGCATCATACAAACTCCTGATAGTCCTACCAAAGGAAGTGGGAGACCGCTTGGTGCCGGCGTAAACCCCCCCCCCCGCCTTGCAGTACCAAGAAAAAAAAAACCATTTTTGGGTTGCGAAAGCCGATGTATAATCCACATTATTTCTGCCATTGGGGCTTGAACAGCATTAATATAGTTATTGGTTTTTAAAATGTTCATTTTCTCTAAACCTATAATTACAAACATTCAACATTACTCGCGTTGGATGAGTATTTGAATATGACTACTAAAACTTTACCTGAAAGTCTACAATACTTTTGTAAAAATGTCATCCAATTATATAGGAAAGAGCTTTTGTGTCAACCTACTAGAAATGAGATACAACGTTAGTATGCCGCTCATCAAAACCAATGTTGATTCCCCTGCATGCTAGGAAGCATTGATTGTAAACATAGGGAGTGAATGAATTGCCCCACACCCTTACGATGGTAATACGTGCTAGTTGCTAGGTGACCTTCATACCCGATGATTATTCTCGAAGCAATTGCCTCACAAGATATGCGATTTTGGCATGCATTCTTTAGTGTAACCAAATCCAACAACATCAACGAATTGAATCAGTTGTTGAAGAATACCACACCCTCGGGATCAAACACATGTATGTGTGTTTTTATACATGTAACATGCTTGTGTATACAGTGCACGAATGCAACTGTATGAGATCCACTTAGATTCCTCAGTTTGAAAAGATCTTTTGCTTATTCCAAAAGAAATATAATTATCACACCAAATCAAAACCTCTTTATAACACAAACGCAATAAAGTTTTGTTCTTATACATAAATTAAAAACCAGTCAACATTAAAGAAACTAAATCCCATGATCCCCAAACTGGTCGACATAAATAGATACAATAGCATTTAATGATACACATGCAACGAGTTTCACAACAATGCGAAACTGAACAACTTCACGCGAAAATAAAGATCCCACACAAGTGTCAAGCCATTACAAAGATTTGCAATTGGAATTGGAATCGAGGTAGATAAACTTCAAGCAAAAGCTTAAGTTCAATCAACCACAATTCCAAATCAAGAATTGAGTTCCCAAATGTAACCTGAGTCTCCATTTGTAGTCCTTATAGACAAGTAGGAAGTGTAAGCCCATGGCAAACAAATGCCAATACAACATAGGCAATCGCCAGGATAAGCAATATGAGAGCAATCCTGCATTCAGATTCAAAACAATAAGTCAATAAGTAGATATTAAGTCTTAAGCCTTTTTAAAGGAAATAGAAGTGCAGGGTTTATTGGGCACATTGTCACATTTTCAGAAAAAAAGCAAAAACCTATGAAAACTTACGTGAGCTTGACATTTCTCCACCAGACTGTACTCCTGAATCGGCGAGTCTGCTTTCTGAAGCGCAATGTATTAGTTTGCATATTGGCTGTTTTATCTACAAGCAACTCCAAGCGATCACCTCTGTCTAATACCTTGTCTATATTCTGGATCATAACATTTCGCACCTGTTTTATCATACCATAACCAACCATTATGATCCAAGATACACAATCACACATCATTATCAAATCTACAAATTCACATACAAAATGAAACAAGATGTAGAAGCTTAAACACATCCATATTTGGATCAAAGCCCAATGGTAGAGGATGCAAGACAGTTGGGTCAGGCAACATGTCAAAAACTCAAAATTGCATTTTGGTTGAAACATGCCATTATGTACCGGAAAAAATGTGCAGGGGCAGCTTGGGTTGATCCACAAACACCATGTTCCTTCTTTTACAAATTACCAATGATTAAAAAACCATCTAATTATGATTACAAAAATAATATTACTACAATATCCATATAATTTTTGCCCCCAACAAGAACTTGGGTAACGTGCCAAAACGGCGTTTAGGCTGAAATGGGTCATTATGCAGGGACAAAATGTGCAGTGACAGCTTGGGTTGACCCACAAATGCCATGTCGTTCCTTTTTTTATAAATTACTGACGATTACAAAAGCCACCTAATTATGATTACAGAAACAATATTACTACAATAACCATCTAGTTTTTGCCCCAATAAGGCCTGAAGTAGCATGTCAAAATGGTGTTTAGATTGAAACAGACGATTATTCACCGCACAATATGTGCAGGGGCAGCTTAGGCTGACCCACAAACACCATGTTTGTTCCTTTCTTTTACTAATTACTGATGAAACCATCTAATAATGACTACAAAAACAACATTAATACAATAAGTCAATAACCATCCAACTTTTGCCCCCAACATGACCTTGTCCAACGGGTCAAACGACCTTAGGCTGAAACCGGGCATTATGCACCATACAAGATGTGCAGGGGCAGCTTGGGTTGACCTATACCTGGCAAAGTGGGTGGATCGGGTTGGGCAGGGTGCCGAGTCAGGATGGTTCGGGTAGGATCGGTTTTAATTAGGATGGGCTGATTTAGAAAAAGGGTCAGGATGGGTTCGGGTCAGGATGGATTCAAGTCAAGATGGATACGGGTCAAAACATGTTGAATCATTCAGCTAATAATATATTGATCCATTGTTACTTAATTCTTATACCTGGCAATACAAGTGGGTGGGGTTGGGCACTCGGGCCTGCACTAGGTCAGAATGAGTTCGTGTGAAGACGGGTTCGGGTTAGAACAAACCGAGTTTAAAAACGAACATTGTGGTTCGGGTCAGAATGGGTTGGTTTAAAATGGGTCGATATAAGAAATATTTAAGTTGTAAAATCACTAGCATGAGACTCTCTCTCTATATATATATATACACACACATGCGCATGCAACTGATTTCAAACATAACAAATTTAATAATCCATAACAATAATAATTAATGATATAATAAAAAAAAAAAAAGCCAACTTTGACATGGATTTCTTTTAAGAATAAAGGAAGAAACATCCTTATGGGTTCCTCTCCCTATGGCAATTTTCATCTCTCTTTTCTTCAAGGGTTCGATAATAAAGGAAAACATAACAAAAAGCTACCGCCCATTCAAACCATCTCTGATACTCTCATAATTAGGGCTGCAAACGAACCGAACGAACACAAACATGGCCTTGTTCGTGTTCATTCATTAAAAATAAACTTGTTCATGAACTGTTCACGAACACTTACCGAACATGATTTCTTGTTCGTGTTCGTTCATTAAGGAAAGAACATGTTCATGAACTGTTCACGAACACTTATCGAACGCAAACGAACAAAAACAAAAACCGAACAAACACAAACAAATGTTCATGAATATAACGAACACAAAGAAGTTTATAAACACAAACAAAATACAAATAATCATATATTTATTTTATAATAAAATTTGCATTTTCATCACAAATATTACACAAAATATATCAATAATAAACAAGTAAGTAACATAAATATCAAAAAATACTTGATATAATTGTCATAAATATATATAACATAAAAATTAAGGACATAAACGAACACATTAACGAACATAAACGAATACATTATCGAACGTTCACGAACGGACATTAACGAACATAAACGAACACGTTATCGAACGTTCACGAACATAAATGAACGAACGCGACTTGTGTTCATGTTCGTTCGTTAAACTAAACGAACAAAATTTCTTGTTCGTGTTTGTTCATTTACTAAACGAATGAACATAAACGAACTTTCCGCCGAACAGTTCACGAAATGTTCGCTGAACGCTCAGTTCGTTTGCAGCCCTACTCCCAATCTATCCTGACCTGTTATTAAATTTAGTTTGTTTTAGTTCGGCCCAAAACAACGCGTTGAACATTTTAGGGATGCCCAAAATGAAACACAAGATTATTTTGAAGACCCATAAGGACCCAAAACTAGATGGTCGGGTTGGTTTTTCCAGGCATGGGTTGACCCACTAACACCATGGGTTTGCCAGGCATGGGTTGACCCACTAACACCATTTTTCCCTTTTTTTTACAAATTACTGATGAAACCATCTAATAATGATTACAAAAACAATATTACTACAATAACCATCTAACTTTTGCCTCACTATGACCTTGGGCAACACGTCAAAATGGTGCTTAGGTTGAAACAAGCCATTATACACCAGACAAGATGTGCAAGGGCTGCTTGGGTGGACTATCAAACACCATGTTGTTCCCTTTTTACAAATTATTGATGATTATAAAACCATATAATTATGATTACAAAAACAATATTACTACAATAACCATCTAATTTTTGCCCCCAACAAGACCTTGGGAGGTTGTATCCACCAAACAAAGACTTTGGGCAACTTTCTAGACCACTTTCCGTTCCAGAGGTACCTTTTTTATTGGACAGATTTGAGAAAGAAAGGACAAACCAATTCAACCAATTCATAAGTAGATAGTTCAAAATAGCCACCTCCACTAACAAACTAGCATAGCCATACCATACCACACAATCTTATCCTAAGTTGGATACTTGGGTGGCACATGGAAAACTCATTGTACATAGTCACACATGCAGTCTGAAAAGAGATAGTTAATGAAACCATGCTATAAAACACAGTAGCCAAAATCAATGGTTTTTTACAAGTTATAATCGAAAAAGCACTTTCAGACAAATAAATATTGACTTGACTTTTGGTGTATACCTCAAAAGTCAAAGTCATATCCAAGAAATTTAAAACACTTTTGGTGTATTTATGGGGAGAACAGCAGAAGCAAAACTCACCTGACCCATTTCTCCTTTTAAACGGTTTATCCTATCAGCATTAGGATCATTTGAGTAATACTCCATTGTTGGCTCAAAACCCTTGAAAACTCATCATTCATGCCATAAGCCTGGGCTGATAGAACTGCTCGGCCATAGGTCCTAACAAATCTCTGGTGAATGTCATCAAGAAAAGCAAAAGGAATTCTCCCTGCAATACATACAATGTCTTTTTAGATAAACCATTAATGGGACAAGTACCTGTGCCATTAAACTTAATAAACTGACAATCAGCAGTGTAACCCAATACCATGTATTCACATCAAACAAGTTGTATTTTCTATTTCATATACAATACTAACATCCCATCATAGTAGTTATGTCCAAGGATAGCAAGAAAAGTATTATTTAAATGGCATAATTATAATCAGCGGGTCAGTGGACAGAAGTACATGTGAAATAAAATGAAACATCATCGCACATGTAGGCTATCAGAATCAACTGACTGTGACCGCAGGAGGTGCTTGGATGTGCTTGCAATACTTGGGTTTGGAGAAGCATATAAGTAATTGTTCCAAGAAAACTGATTATTGACAAAAACGTTATATTACCTAAATATATCTATCTTTAATTAACTATCTTATTATGAATCCCTAATTTATAAATAATCACTTTAAAAATAATCTTCAAACAACCCCTTTAGTATATCAACATAGAGATTATCGGCTTCGTTGTCATTAACAAGCGTATAAAAAAAAAAGGAATCCCAATGAACTTATGACAGTAAATTTCCTAGTGTTCTGCAAAATTGATTCTGATTCCAACTTTGAGGAATAACTTTAATCGACTGTCTATTCCGATTTTGAAATAACAACAATCACTTATGAAAAACCACATCCAAACACCTTAAATTCCAAATCAACCAAAGCTTAAATCCAGCTTCACTGTCTTTAATCAACAGAGAAACAAATAAGAACACCCAATTCGACTACAAACGACTTCACATACAACAGCTAGAAAGCTAAATGGTGGAAATAGAACATAAGGTGATAAAGGGATAAGTTTAAGCTTACTTCCGGCAACATCATCGGCCATACAGAGAACAGTGAGGCCATCAGTACGCTTGACATGAAAAATATACCGATCTTGCGAATAAGAAACATTCATATCATTGTTTCCAGGGATTTTCTCCAGAATTTGCCTCGCAATCGTGCTCGCATTCGTCTGTGTGCCACTGAATTCAGCTAACACAACAGATCCCCTCGCCACTAGCGTATAAAGAATCGTCATCTCTCTTTAAACTTGATCGGAGAAGATCGGGCGAAATTCGAGCTGAAATTCACTTCGAATTGATAGAAAATAAGTGGATTCTTTAGCGAAATTCAGGGTGGGGATGCGAAAAACGAGATCGACTTTTGAGCTGCAAGGGTGATTCAATCCAAGGGGACCGAAGGCTAGGGTTTCATCATTTTATGTGATGATGATTCAAGATCTTCAATTTTGACTTGCGTTCATATATATTTGTTTATAAGAAAACTATTAATTTTAAGTTATTAATCCTTACTTCAATTTATTTGTTAGGATTAATCCCAATTAAATATATGTTTATAAACACTCTTAATTTTAAGTTTATTTTACTCTAACGATTACTTATTAACTGAAAGTTAAAATCATCCCATTAGTTTTTGATAATGTGGACCGTTTATGTGGCCAAAACACTAATAAGAAAATTGAAATCAACCATTAGGTTCGTCGATCTAGGAATACTGCACCCTGAAACCCGTTAATTTTCACCTCTTGATCTGAACCACTTTACTCCTTAGAGGTAGATTTCAAGTGATGATGGAGGCTACACATCAAAAAACAGACTTGATGAAAGCTAGGCGGTTGCGGAGTTAAAAAATGGCTCAAAGTTGCCTTATTTCATAAAAAACTAATGGGGGTTAATTCTCAGTTAGTAAGGGATCGTTGGAGAAAAATAAGATTAAAGTTGAGAGTGTTTGTAAATATTTTCTAAGGTTGGAATTAATCCCGGCCAACAGATGAAAGTTAGGATTATTAAAATCCAATAACCTTTAATTTTTTTGGATGGTGTTATAGTAAAAAAGATGTTTAATCTAAAAAGAATAAAATGTCATTTTCGTCCTAACGTTTAGTGAATTTGCCATTTCAATCCAAAAACTTTTTTTTTGCCATTTCAGTCACTCCAGTTTACTAAATGTTGTCTTTTTCATCCACTTCACTAACACCGTTAAAACTCTGTTAAAACTTCGTTAAATGTGAGGGTATTTTAGTCTTTTTCAACACCCTAATTATCCAATTAAAACAATTAATCAATTAATATTCAATTAAAACTAAAAAACACGTGAAGCGACTCGTGAGACCGGTCGCTTCGATTTAAATTTCAGTTAACTCTAACCCATGTTGTTCGATTGAGGGTGCCGTGGGATTTCAATTAATCTTCACGTTTTGTTTGAACGTGTACCGTTATTTGATTGAGGTCTGTTGTGGGATTGATGTTTGTTGTTCACATACTTTATCTGATTGAGGTCTTTAATTGATGTCTTTGAAGTGACAATTCAAACATCAATAGAACAAAACGTGACAATAGTAGAGCTCAATCGAACAACAGTACACATTCAAACAAAACATGAAGATTAATTGAAATCTAACAGAAGACATTAATCGAACAACATGTGTTAGAATTAATCGAAGCGACCGGTCTCACGAGTCGCTTCACGTGTTTTTTAGTTTAATTGAATATTAATTGATTAGTTTGTTTTAATTGGATAATTAGGGTGTTGAAAAAGACTAAAGACCCTCACATTTAACGGAGTTTTAACAGAGTTTTAATGGTGTTAGTGAAGTGGATGAAGATGAAAATGAAATTTAGTAAACTACAGTGACTGAAATGGCAAAAAAAAATTTTTGGATTGAAATGGCAAATTCAACTAAACGTTGGGGAAGAAAATGGCATTTTACTCATCTAAAAAACTTAAATAATTGTTACTTGACACATGTCCTTATATTGTTTCAAAGAGGAGATATTTTGGTCATTTATCAAATAATCCAGCTCATTGTGTTTTATACGTTCATAGTGTCAAATATCAATTTATTGTGTCTTATATTTTGCATAATTTGTTATATGTATTCACTATTGTGTTTTACATTTTAAATCATTTTCTATTACTTTTGTCATTGTTTTTATATATTATAAAACTTTTTTTCTATCATTATGTTTTGCAATTAGAAGAACGTAATGATATATTTTCACCATTTTTTTAAAAACTCACAATGTTGATAACACAATATGTTATTTTTGTTATTGTTTTTATAAATTATAATAAACATAATCTATCATGTGTTTTACAATTACAAGTACACAATGATGTTATTTCATCAATTTATTTTACAAAACTCATAGTGTTCAAAATAACACAATGAAAAAATACACAATGAGACATTGTGTTATTTTGTTATTGTTTTTAATGTATTAGATTAATTGGTTTTTAATTTATTATGTGTTTTACATATTAGAGACATGCAGCAATCTTATTCCACCGTTATATGTATTTTTAATTCACATTTTAAAAAACACAATAGTATTCAGACTAGCACAATAACTAACAAAAATATAAATGAACTGCGACACAATGATGATTTATGAATTTTTTATCTCCTTATATAACAATGCTGTACTCATTTTAAAGATAAAATAGATTGTTTTTATGGTCTAATTTTTATTAAAAATAATATCGTACATAAAAGTTATGAACTTTTAGAAAAATGATGGAACTTGCAAACAATAAACAAAAGAGTCTATTTCTAAAATACCCCTCTTACAATCTTATCTATAATTTAATCTTAACCATTGATTTAAAAAATTAATGGTTGAAATTACTTTTTACAGTTTTTAGTTTTAGAAGTTTTTGAATTTGAACCTTTTTCTAATTTTTTTTGCCTAAGTTGATTTTCAATAACATTTAAATTTAGAAAAAAAAAATAAGCATGGTATTTAAAAGTTTATAATACTAACCCTTTAAACTTTTATATTTTAAACCAAAAGTTTTTTTATTTAACTTTTTCACTATAATCACATATGTTTAGCGGTTTGTTGTTTGGTTTAACGACATGCGAATGTTAGTGTTATTTTTATGTATAATTAATCATGATTTTAGCATATGTTTTATTTTATATCATGCATTTATTAGACATATTTTCATTTATTTTGAGTAATTTTCATTTTGGTAGAATACAGTCTACTTTGGATGGATTTTATTATTTTGTAGGTAAAAGACGGTTGCGTAGATTGAAAACAAAAATGGTGGAAGCTTTGGAAGAATATTAAAGACTAAGGGTGATTTGGGAAGACTTGGAAAGATAAATATAATATTTAATTTGAAGATTTATCTCCTAGGAGATTTAGTTTATTTCAAATTTTAAACAAATCTTGATAAAAGAAAAAAAAAGATACGAATATTATATATACATATTCTTGAAGGAGAAAGGGGAATTTTTCTCTGGAAGACTTTCACGTGCAACAAGAAGTAAAAAGAGAAAGCAATTAAAGTTTAGTTTTGTCAAGTTTTTTTTATTTATTTTCGTAAGTTTCTTATTTTTTATCAATTGATTTAGCTGGCATGTCCGACTAATCAATTTTGGGTTTTGACACTTTGGTTTGTTTCTTTGAGTTTGATTCGTATCTTATGTGAAACTTTTATGTGATTATTTATTTGATGGTTTGTTTGCATGATTCTTGATCTTAAACCCGGATCTACTCCGGTATATTAGATTGTTAATAAACCTGATCAAATTATTAATCTTTTTAATAAAGTTCTTCAAATTTTAAAACCCTAACCAGGTTTTAATTTTTGAATACAAGGAACAAATAATATTTTATGTTTGTCTATGAACCCAAAATTATTATAGGGTCATTCAATCTAGTTAAGCATTTCGAACGGCGTGAGTGTTTAACTATAATCGATATTTCTATCACTGCAACCCGCACGCTAAAATCCGAAACGGAGTGAGCTTAGAGTAGCGGGTTGGCTCTAATTAACGTACTGCGTTTGGTTAGACATTAGATGGAGGGGATGTCCAAACAGCATGATGTCTAGTATCGATACAAATCGTTTACATAAATGATCATTGCACCATAATCGTTAGTGATCGTAAGTCTGGATCAAGTCAAGAAATAACCCTTGTGTTAAAACTATTTTATATAATTTGATTTTTCTTCACATTTTATTAGATTCAATAAACTTTCGTCATTAAAAACAACTTTATTTTTTCTTGACAGAACCTTAACACGACCGCGCGGGATTTTCTTTGTCAGAGTGTTGTAATTTTTTACATTTACATTTTTTTTCTAATTTTATGGTTTTATTATTTAAAATCCCTCTATTTTACTTTGTTTTCATACTAAGTGTACTTGAACTTGAATCGTTTTGATATAAACTCGATTAACCCGTATCGCTGAGGACGACGAATCCTACTTCCACTCATACTATTCTTAGTGTTTGTGATGGTAGGTTCACATTATAATATTTTTTTGCTGGATTCGACACCCAGCAAATGAATGGTAGAGCTTAGGGTCTTTTAGGTTTGGGTATGGTCTTGACTCAAGGGGTTTTATCACAGTGTTGTGGGTTTTTTTAGAACTTGTGAAACATGATGATGTTCCTGATGTACAAGTTTCCAATTTAGGGGCATGCTCTATAGACTTTATTGTTAAAAAAATCACATGTGTTTTAACAGAGATTTATAATTATAAGGTAAATTTATTTACTATCTTATATACCCGTGTATCACACGAGTGGCATAAATAAATAATATATTAATATATAATAACATATATAAAGGTAAATCAAATTTAATAATCTAACCGATGATTTATTGGCCAATAATAATTCGTACTTTCAATTTAGCCAATAATAATCCTAACTTTCATTTTTATTACGGAGAGCAATCATACTAGCATAATCATTTATTGATTTATACTTATTTTTCACACGATTTTACTCATGATGATGATTGTGAATGAAATGGCGAAACATAAAACAAAATGAAGTGAAAAATGTGTGAAAATCAAGTTTAGATTATTACATGTTTGGATTATTATTGGCCATAAGTTATAGTTAGGATTATAAAAATCAAAATTGCTAATATGAAATATACAAAATTGTGTACTTTTATTTTTAAATCAGAATTGTAAATTACATTATGTTTTATAATTAGTTATAAAGCTTTTTTTTATTTTAATATGTTTTTTAATGATATTTGTCATATTTATTATACTACTTTTTAGATTATAAAAAATTAAGGACACCCTAGATGATAAAATGTGAATTCGATACAATATTTCAATTAGATAGTTTATTCAAAATTTAGTAATGCCAGTAAAATAGGGTTATCGTAGATATAATAATATGGGAGACCCACCGGCCCATGTTTTTACAATTTTATTTGTTGTAGTTATATATTTGTAGTATTTGAAAATGATAAATACCCATAGCATTACCATCACTATTGCACTCGAAACGAAAAAAAGTAAAATAAAGGTAAATTTATTAAGAACAAGTTGATTAAATAATAATATTATTCCGCCATATAAATAATTATTATAGTGAAAAAAGAAAAAAAGAAACAACTCTCAAGTGGGTATATGCAATCGATAAAGTAGGCAAGCCGGTTTGAATATTTGAGTGAATGTAGGATGAAGCCATATGGAGCCGCTGCGCTTGGGTTGAATAGTAGAGTATGGTGGCAATTAATCATATAAAACCAAAAATATTGTCCGAGAGCATTCACATCAGTGTTCTTATGTTTATTCTTATAATTATATTAAAAATATACTTTTTTTTTTTCTACTTCTCATTAGATAATGTTTCTATACTTTATAATTAACATTTCTCTATCTACTCACAACCATTTTTAAAAATATTAAAAAAATTATAATGGTTAAACAGTGATGTCCCAAATATACAAATTAAACAGTAATTTTCTCTCTACTTTACTTACAACCATTGCTTAAAATATAAGAAACACACTTATATAAATATAAAAAACATACTATGAATGCTCTTACGAAGTTGCCCAGGAATATGGGTGGATAGATGGTATGTATATATACGGAGAAAGAGCTCAAGTTAAAGAGATTTTAATTTAAAAAGTAAAAGTAAATTTAATTATCAATCTTTTTAGTTAATGGTTGATATTAAATTGTAAGAAATAAATTTGTTAGAGAGGTATTTTAGTTATAATACTTTTGTTGACTTTTTTAAGTTCTTCTATTTTTAATGTTCATAACTTGTATTTACAATATTCTTTTTTATATAAAAATTACACTATAAAATGAGCATTTTTTATTTTTAAAACAAATATAGTATCGTTGAATAAAAATACAATAATCTTTTTTATTTTTAAACTCATATGATTTTTTCTTGTCATTGTGCATTAATGTAGTTTATTGTGTCTTTAGTAGTTGTTGTGTTTTTCCTAGATACTATTGTGTTTTATAAAATGATGAATTATAAAAATTATAATAGTGAAATAACATGTTATGTGTTTCTAGTATGTAGAAACAATTATAAATCAAAACAAATTAAAATATAATGCATTTAAAAACAATAACAAAATAACACAAAAAAATAAAACATAAAACATGATGAATGTCTCACTGTGTTTTCCGAAGTCATTGTTGACAAAATAACAAATTAATCTAATATATTAAATACACTTGTTACTATAATTTATACTATATATACACTAGTTTTAGTAACTCGTGTATTACACGAGTTGAATAAATAAATTATTAAATAGAATAAAATTTTATTAATTATAAAACGATATTTTAAGATAATATATAATTGAATTACGTATTAGTAAGATTATAGTAATAAAATAATGATATTAAATTTTTAAAATTTTTTTAAAAAATAAACGTTTTATTCCAAAACGAACGTTTTAAAATAATTTATTATTATAATTCCATTTAATTATTTTTTATATATAATTATACTTTTTAAAAACACTAATTTTAAAATATTGATGTTTTAAAAAAATTATTATTTTATAAATATTTATTTCTTTATAAATAACATTAATGAAAAGAAATTTTATAAGTTATTAAAAAGTATTTTTAGTTTATAGAGAAATTAAATAATATTATAGTAATTATAGTAATTATAAATAAAAGAGGAAAAGCGGAAAAATTTGATTTAGAAGGAATGTGGTGCTGCTATGTGTCCCATTTATTACACTTTTATTAGATTAGAGAGATATTACTATTAACTATTAAATTCATATTCATTAGCCATACATTCTATTTAAACTATAATATCATAAAGGGAAAGAGACGGAATCAACCTATTAAAATAAACAAGTTTATAATATTGAGGGTGAGATTTAAAAAAAATCTATAAATCATGAGAAAGCCTACAAATAACATGTAGGTATTTTAGGTGAAAGGGCATACATGTCACTTTCAAAATGTCACATTATTTTTTACACAAACCAGCTTACATATAGAGTTATATGTAACACACCAAGTGTAAGAGACCTTTACAAATCAACAGTCAATAGTAAAACATATGATCAAATCTAAAACATTAAGTTAAAAATTGATGTCCAAGCTGTAAAATTCTATGACCAATGCTAAAAGTCCATGTGTACATTTACACAAGACGTAAAACATCAACCGAAGAATCTTGACAACTTAAACATTGTGTCTAAATATCAAAACACCATGTTTATAAACACTAACCTAGGGTTGTCCAAATCTTTCATCACTCGCTGCGCGCTAGAAAACTCTCGTTCTATTTCGAATCGGTTGAAAATGAGTAGATCAAATCAATTTGGTTTGTAAAAGATCCAAGCACAAACAAAGGTCTACTCAACTCAATGCAGCTTGAATTATATGTTAGTAATATATATAGTTTTATACATATCACTCTATTAGATTTGGACCACTATATACAAATATACAATTATATTTATACATATAGAGATCAACAAAATAAAAAATAAAACACAATCTAAAATTAAGCCTAAACCGCTAAGCGGTAGTCTTTGAGTGTACAATTTGCCCATCGTCTCTTGCCCTGAACCCAAGTCGATTGTCTACGGCTCTCGCCATCATCATTCCCCAGAGTCTGCTCATTGCTTCATCGGGCACAACCTAAGCCTCAT